>CM060686.1:171816585-172308818 GCA_030686995.1 Artemisia argyi | reverse complement strand
TGAAGGGATTAAGTGTGGTAACTAACACTTAATCAAAATTTCGGTTTAAAGCAACCTCTGGTTGTGTGAGAACCAATGTTTTCAGTTATAAATAACTGCCTGTGTATAGATAAACCTATTCAAAAGGCTTTCTTTACAGGGTTTCCAGCTCGTGGCATTTGTTACCACTAACACAAGTGTTAGATTCACTTTTGCTCGCTGTTCTTTCTATCAGATATCCGTAGATTAGTCACATTATACTTGAGAGTATAAAATGATAGAAAGTGAGTTGTATCAGTTATTTACTGATCAACTAAATCATCAATTCAATGTGAAACATCATAATCAGGTTCCAAGAAAGAAGTTTTAAGGAGTTTTGAAATCCCAAACTCTTTCTATCATGAACCTATTATATCAGCAGCAATGATCATCATTCAGCAGCAATGATCAAAAATTTGTTGCTTACAGATTTCACTTGAAATAGCCTTTGAGCTCAAACATTCATACCTGAAATTGCTAGTCTAAAACCAAAAGAACAAAGTACAAAGTACTTGTCTCAAATTTAGAATTATGCATAGGACTAACTGTATGAATAACTTTAAATTGGTAATAGTAGTTTTAAATGACAAAGTTAGATGCATTAACAAAATCTATATACAAGAACACATTATATTGAAAAATTTAAAGATTAAGCATTCCAATACTTGCTACCAAGTACTGAAATCTTCCAATATGAAAAGCTTTTGTAAGAAGATCTGCAAAGTTTTGTTCTGAAGCAATTTTCATTACTTGAATTAACCTCTTTTCATTGCAATCTCTAATAAAATGATGTCTAATTTCAATGTGTTTTGTTTTTGAATGTTGCACTGGATTTTTAATTATGCAAATTGTATTACTATTATCAATATGAATAATGGTATGTAAGAAATTGTACCCATAGTCAAGAAGTTGGTTTTGAAGCCATAGGACTTGACCACAACAATTTGCAGCAGCTACATATTCAGCTTCAGTTGTTAAAGTAGCCACCATTGTCTGCTTCTTACACTGCCATGAGATAAGTCTACACCCAAGGAATTGACATCCTCTAGTTGTTGACTTTCTGTCCAAGCTAGCACCAGCATAATCACTATCTGAGTACGCTACTAAGTCAAAAGATGACTCCTTAGAATACCACAGACCCAACCTAGGTTGACCCTTAAGATATCTAAAAATTCTCTTGACTGCTGTTAAATGAGAAACCTTAGGAGTTACTTGATATCTTGCACAAGCACAAACAGAGAACATGATATCAGGTCTTGATGATGTGAGATACATCAAAGAACCTATCATAGATCTGTATGTGTGTACATCCACATTAGTTCCTTCTACATCTTTAAGAAGTGGCTTCTCAGGGTCCATTGGTGTGCTTGCTATTTTGGAATTAGCTAATTGAAACTTTCTAAGAATCTCTGCAACATATTTGTCTTGACTAATAAAGATTCCTTCTCTTGATTGTTTAACCTGCAGACCCAAAAAGAATGTAAGTTCCCCCATGGAACTCATCTGAAACTTATTGTGCATAAGCTTCTCAAACTCCAAACACATCTCCTTCCTTGTAGATCCAAAGATGATATCATCCACATACACTTGAACTAGCAAAAGATCCTGCTTATGCTTCTTGGTGAAAAGTGTCTGATCTATCTTGCCTCTTTGAAATCCATTTGAAATTAAGTAGGAAGCCAGTGTTTCATACCAAGCTCTTGGTACCTGATGTAGGCCATATAGAGCTTTAACAACCTTGTACACTTTGTCTGGATGATCAGGATCAACAAAACCAGGAGGTTGTGAGACATACACCTCCTCTTCAATAGTACCATATAAGAAAGCACTCTTGACATCCATTTGATAAACTGTGAATCCCATAAATGAAGCATAAGCCAAAAAGAGTCTAATGGCTTCAATCCTTGCTACTGGAGCAAAAACTTCTTCATAGTCTATCCCTTCTTCTTGTATGTACCCTTGAGCTACTAATCTAGCTTTATTTCTTATCACTATGCCCCTTTCATCCCTTTTATTCCTAAAAACCCATCTAGTGCCAATTACTCTTACACCACTTGGTAAATCAACTAGCACCCATACCTTTTGAATCTTAAACTGAAGAAGCTCCTCTTGCATAGCCTCCAACCAGCTTGAATTCTCTAGGGCTTTATGAATATTCTTTGGTTCATCTTGTGAGAGAAAACATACAAATAAGCAAGAGTTTGAAAACGCATGCTATTTTGAAGCATAAATGGCATCAAGAAGCCCTTGTTGATCTGAAGACATCAATTGTTGTCTTGTCTTTACTCCTGATTGTACATCTCCAATTACATTGTCCAGGGAGTGGACTTTGTGAATCCTTGAGTGTGTCGTAGAAAGAACTTGATAATCAGGTGGAAGGTTGTTGAAATCCACCTCATTTTCTGAGAGATTTTCTTGTGTTTCTTCTGATGGTCCATTAGCAGAAACATTTTGCTCATCAGTGGGAACGATTTGCTTATCAGCAGTGTTACTTCTGATTTGAAACTCTTGTTCCTCAGTTCTATCTTCCTTGTATTCATCTTCAACATCTTCTTTAGATTTACCAGAAGAAGATTCACCATTTATTGAAGTTGAATCCACACTTGAATTTGTCCATATTGGCATCATCACATAATCTTGATTTGCCTCCTTCTCTAATCCTTCTCCATTTGTTGCATCAGCAGTTTGTGAACCTGAAAATTCATTAGTTTCTGCAACAAAAGGCACATAATTCATTGATTTAGATAGAGATTCAAGATCAAATAGCCATTTGGGACCTTGACCTTCTACATTGGTTTTATTTTCCAAAAACTTCACATGTAGATTTTCCTCTACTCTTCTAGTTCTCATGTTTTATACTCTGAATGCTTTGCTATTGATAGAATATCCAACTAAGAATCCTTCATCTGCTTTACCATCAAACTTTCCAAGATGGTCTAAGGTATTCAGAATTGTCACATGACATCCAAAAGGTCTAAGAAATCCTATTTCAGGTGTTCTACCTCTAAAAAGTTCATATGATGTCTTATTGTGAGGTTTTACAACTAAAACTCTATTTTGAACATAGCAAGCAGTGTTGACTGCTTCTGCCCAAAAAGTTATAGACAACTTAAAGTCAGCTAACATAGTTCTAGTAGCTTCTATTAGTGTTCTATTTTTCCTTTCAGCAACTCCATTCTGTTGTGGAGTTCTTGCAACACTAAATTCTCTTTTAATACCTTTTTCTTTGCAGAAATCATCCATAACTCTATTCTTAAATTCTGTCCCATTATCACATCTAATGACTTTTACTCTTTTGCTTACTAGGTTTTCTATCTCTGTAATGAAGGTCTTAAGGATGCTAGAAGTCTCATCCTTAGTACCTAAAAAGAATACCCATGTAAATCTACTAAAGTCATCAGTAATAACTAGACAATATCTCTTATGCAACAAACTTCTAACACTTGTAGGACCAAATAAGTCCATATGCAGCATAAACAATTATTGATTGATAGAGTTAAAAATTTTGGGCTTACAAGTGGCTTTATGTTGTTTGCCTTTAAGACAACCAATGCATGTTTGATCATTTTCAAATCGTTTTTGAGGTAAACCTCTTACCAAACCATCTTTGACAATCTTATTTATGGTTTTGAAGTTAATATGACCAAGCCTCCTATGCTATTTCATAGATTCATCCAATGTGGCCTTAGCAATAAGACAAGTAAGAGAATCTTTTGGAACAATCTTCTTCATATCAACACTGTACATGTTGCCTTTTCTTGGAATTCTAAGAAGTGCTTGACTTTCATCAGACATCTTAAAATCAGAAGAAAATACAAGACATTCAGTGTCAGTAAAGAGAACTTTGTTCTTTTTGTCACACATTTGTGAGACACTAAAAAGATTATACTTAAGCTCTTGCACATAGTACACATCTTCAAAATCTAATTTACAGGTTTTAATAGTACCTTTACCAGTAATTTTTCCTCCAATTCCTCCTCCAAAGGTAACATAGCCTCCATCTACTGATTGAAAATTTGAAAGATAAGACTTGTTGCCTGTCATGTGCCTTGAACATGCACTATCTGAGAATCCTTGATCTTCATCATCTGCTGATGAATGTCCCTACACAAAAATAAAGGAATTAGTTTTGTTTTGGGATCCAAACCATTTCTGACTTGGATCCGCCTCTTGCATCAATGAAATGTAATCTTATGAGAATTGTTGATGCAACATTGGATTTAAGAATCCAACATGCTAAGGTCTTAACAGCATTTGCCCTGTTTCCCTTAGCAGTGATATGAACTGTTTGGCTATCAGCAGAAACTGATGACTTTGCAGTTGTATCATTTGGTTTCCAAACTTGTTTTCGGACTACTACCTTAGTTAGAATGGGTCTTTTAACAACATTTAATGCATATTTGAAAGTTGTTTTAGCACTTTTAACTGTTGTTTTTGGGTAAACAGTCAGATATGGTTTATCAGCAGAAACCATTTTCCTATCAGTAGGAACTGAAACTGTTTTGGGTTTTGTTCTAGTAAAGTTAGAGTGACTTTTAGGTGTTTGCCTTTTTAGATTCACCCTATTGTTTGTATACCCATATACCCATTGATTACAGAAAGCTGCAAGATGGTCAAAACTACCACATGTGTAACAAGCTTTGTTATCTCTTTGTTGGAGAGACTTGAGACTATACCAATTCCTTTGGTTGCCACTGGGCTTGTTTATGGTTCTATATTGTTCAGAATATCTTACTGGTTGCCTAACATGTTTAACATTGTTTTTAGGCTTTTCAGTACTATGTTTGACTATCCTAGGAACACTTGTTCCTGCTTTCTTAACCACTTCAGGTTTAGACATAACCTGTTTAACCTTTTTATCATCAAATGTTAAGTCCTTAATGATTGGATCATCTGACTTTCTACAAGAACGCACTTTGTCCTTAGGAAGTGAAGTTTTACTTAAACTATCACTTTCTTTTAAAGGTTTATTATCAACTACATTAGTTTTTGGTTGACCACCATATTTTAATTTAGGTAGTTGAAATTCAGGTAAGCCTATGTGTTCTAGGTCAATTCCTGGGGGTGAAGGAATACCTCTATATGGTGGAGGAACAGATTTGTATCCAACACCAGACTTAGCTTTATTAATTACTTGACATTCAATTAAGTTGGTCACACCCTTAGATGCATAATCTAGTGTTTCTACCATCATTTGAATGTTTTCTTTTGCCTTACTAAGCCTATCTACTTCAGCTTTCAAGTTACTAATGTCAACATTTTTAAACATTATTTCTCTTTCAAGAAGAATTTTGACATCAGTAAAGGTAGATTCATTTGTTTGAAAATGTATGACTTGTTCCTCTAGAATAGCTAAACCTCTTTTATGATTTGTTAAGCTATGAGCTATATCAATTAACTCTGTCCTTTGATTCTCATAACGTTTGGTTAAGGTTTCTAAACTTTTAAGAGCAGAACAATTATTTAAACAAACTTTATCAGATTGTACCTCTGTAGAGAAAGCCATAAGAGCTGTCTGAGGAGAAGCTTCTTCTTCATCAGCTGTAAAGGTCCAATCAAATCCTAATCCATCAATAGGTACCATAGCTTTTGGATTGGTTGATTCCCCTGTTTTGGACTTGCTTCCAAAACCTCTATTCTTGCTATCTTGCTGCCTTGGCCTTCTACATTCTCTTGAGAAGTGCCCCAACATATGACAGTTATAGCATTCTATCTTTGACTTGTCAAAACCAGCAGTATCATTGCTGCTGATGGTGAGTTTCTTCCCTGTCCTCTGATAGAATTTCTTAGCCCTCATGCTAAGAAGAGAAATTTGCCATTTTAGGTCCATCTCTTCTAAATCTTCATCATTGATTTCTAGAAGATCTTCATGAGTGAGCATGGACCCATCATTCTGACTTGTGAAAAAGGCACAACAAGCCTTTTCATTCAATATACCAAAAGTACTGCTTGATGAACTAGCAGCACCAATTCCATTATCAACCTTTTCATCTTTAACTGGGTTTGAGATACTAGGAGATGACATAAAAGCCATGTTCCCAATATATGAACTAGAGACACCAGTTTTCTTTACCTCTTGTTCCACAATTTTAAAGTTGCTATACAAATCCATAAGATCCATAGTGTCTATGTCTGGTTTATTCTTCCAGACAACAACATGCATAGCCCGCTCTTCAGGTAAGCTTCTTAGAAATTTTGAGTTTAAATCTTCTTGAGGTATGTCAACCCCAAGAACAGCAAGTTGGCTCACAATTTTCTGTAGCCTTGTAAACATGTGGTCAAGAGATTCATTAATGGTTGATGAGAAATTTTCAAACTGTTGCTTAAGAAGAGTTTTCTGGGTCTTCTTGGTGGCTTCATTCCCTCCATACCTTGCAACAATTGCCTCAAATAATGACTTGGCATCTTTGAATTTGCTGAAGTTTATAAGTTGATCATTTGGAATGGTTATCATCATCATACTTCTGGCCTTGAGGTCATTCTTTTTCTTTATTCTTTCATCAGCAATTGTAGGGATAGTTTGAATAGTTGTTATAGCCTTACCTTCAACTGTTGATGTAGTGGTTTTGGGTTGGAAAGAGTTTCCATCTTCAATGATTTCCTAGAGAGTGTAATCATGCACCTGGAAAAACTGTTCTATTCTTAACCTCCACAATTCAAACACATTCTGTTTGAGAACTGGCAACTTTGCAGCAACATTTGTTTGAATAGATTCTGTGTCCATTTCTTCTTCTAAATCAAAGATATCAACCTGGAAGCTCTGATACCAATTGAGAGGATCACTTGATTTGATCACACACTATGAGGTGTTGGACCTTTGTAATGTGTATATGTGATACTTTGAGTGAATATGATTAAGTATGCGGAATCTACTTAACTACACTTAGAATGTTTATTGGAAATGGAACTGTGATGCTTGTGTTTATTTAACAAAGAACAATGAAGGTATTTCACCAAACGATTCAATATTATTCAAAATAATACGAGTGATCTTCACTATCACTAGGGTTACAAAGACCTTGAATCTTGTGTTTTGTTCTATTGTTTTTCTCTATGTATATCTCTACGCACATATATATTTAAGTCATATCTAAGATCTTCCTTTTATAGTCCAAGGAAAGATCTTTTACAATCTATATGACTCATCTAATTACTAGCTTATGACTAATCTTCATTCTAGCTAGATGATGACTTATCATGTAAGTCATTAACATACAACATGTATCTAGGATTACAACTCACTTGGAGTGTTCAATTTGATGACTATAACAAAGATATTTTCTTGTATACGTATCAGTAGAATAAGTCGTACTTATCTACACAACTGTTGAATGAGTCATAGCAGCAGCAGAATCCATCAGCAGAAACACCTTCAGTAGAAACATTCTTCAGCAGAAACACTCTTGTGTTTATCAGCAGGAACGTACTTTGAGCTTTATTATCAGGAACATACTTAATGTATTTCCTTGAGCTTTTATGCTGATTCTTCTGATTATTTAATTCCCAACAATATATATTTATATGAGAGAGAGAGAGAGACAACAACTTCGAAATATATATATATATATATATATTTCGAAGCCCGCCCGATGGGCGGGAATGACTTGTAATTATTTGTTGCTTAATATTAGATGGTTGTTAAATAATTGCAATAATTGATTAGGTTTGATTAAGTATTAATTGGTGTTTTTTTCCCATTACTTTTGAAAATATAGCGCATGATCCTAAATAACCCTTTGTAATACTTTCAAAAATATTGCGTACGATCCTATATAAGAAACACAAATCAACACCAAAACTGCATATCCTTGCACAAAAGACTGAACCAACGAAAAACTATAGCATGAGAAATGCACATGAAACAAAGGACTTATCAAAAGTATAGTATAATTTACAATCCAAGGTGCCCAGGTACTCTCTTGAGCAAAAAGTTAGTAATATATATTGATATACCCCTAATTCAACCACATTTCACAACCAACTAATACACAATTTTATAGCATTCCAATTAAACTAAATCGTATATTCATCTACTCTCTTTAGGTACAATATGTATAATTAGATTCTAGATAAATGAAATTGCGTGTATAGCTACTTAGAAAACAGGTAGATAACACGAATAAACGTACCATATTTTAGCATTTCGTCACATTACATCGTTTAACAACACATAGTCATATCTTGCATTCTCCAAACTAATTAAGCTAAACTATTACTCCTAATACACAATTAAACAACGAAAACCTAATCCTATACACATAAAAAGTCGTAAATAGCTAAAAGTATAGGGTAACTATCATTACTTGTCACATAACTTAGGCAAATATGTTTGTAACATTTTTTTTCCATTGTATGTGTGGTGGTTGTTTAGACACGTACCTTTGAATGGCCGAGTTACTTAGCCCATTACCAAACGACATGGCTAAAATCACAAAACGGCACACTACACCACAAAACGACGTCATTTCACTTTTTTTCCCTCCAAAATTACGTCATTACAAATATGTTACACAGACATTAGGAGTGTTGACAAATATATCATAGACCCAATTTAACAAAAAGCTTAATATTTGGTAGAGTACTTAATAATGGTCGTATAAGTTGCCATATGTGATCTTTCAATTGTTCCCATATGAATTGTTAACCAAAATTACAAGATGGTTAAATATATTATGATCAGGAATATTAGGTTCGAATTTTAGGATCTTATATTGCGCAATTAGCAGCTACCCCCACATTATTCTTTTTTAGGTCTATTCAAATTTTAGGATCTTATATTGCGCATTATATTTTTGCATTTTCAAAGTTCGTACCAAATGTGATACACAACTATCTTATAATAACTTATGATTATAATAAAATAAAAGTATAATGATGCAAAATGTCTAAAACTCACTCATTCGTGATTACGGGTGTGAGTATTGCTTTCCTGACTTTTGATATATAGAGTTGGTTTTACTAAAGTATAATGATCATTTTAGTAGAGCATTTTATAATCATTTTTTTCATTTGATCCCATAGAATAATACAGGTGTTTGAATTTTCTATAATCTCAGTTGAGCATGAAGGATTTAACAATATGTTACCTCAAACTCTTCAATCTGCACCAATTCTATTTGAATTTTTTTCATCGGGTGCACCATCAACCATTAATACTCTTCATGTTATGTATCTTTATTTAGTGTGGTTGACCTTTTATTTAGTCTTGATCACCAATGCACATGAAGACATGATTATATTGTGGATATATACCACCATTACACCATAAAGCTTGAGAAGTTACAGTTTATGGCTGCTACTCCCATATTATGCAAGGGCAATGGATGATGGAATGTGCCGCGCCGTCGATATCTCAAGGTGATCATTAAGTAATAACTTCTGATTAATGTAGAAAATTGAGTAGTTTGGTGATGAACAATGGGTCAATATGGGTCCACTCAAAACGGGTAGTTTTATCTACGGGTCACCCGGGTTGACTGGAGATACTTTGCTAAGTTAGCATACTTTGTTCCATTAGTATTTTCCATTGTTAATGAATTAAAAATACAAATTCATCTTATTATTCAATTTTAGTTACAAATAATTACTGGATACTTGAATTAATTTCTTGAAGGTCAATAAAATGCAAAGAGTGTTTATCATTATTTAAAGACTATTAACTGAACAAATTTATATAAAATTCCATGAAAGCAGATGATCATGTATAGACATAACGTTTGTTTTCTAACTTTAGAATAGTTGATTTTTCGAATGAAGTTTAATTATAAATTACGACTATAGAAATGTCATGCATGTAACTTTAAAAAGATTGGAACAAGTTTAGACCTGGAACATTAGTTGCTTCAGACATGTATCATCTTCAAAGAAATAAATAAGCATACACATACCTATATGTGCGCATAACTTTTTCTTTGTCCAACTCCCTCCTCAGCCTCCTTCAGCATGGTTCGAGTATCATATCTATTCCCTTCACCAGTTCTAACTTTGGGTAAAGCCATGAGTCCTGCAAAACAAACAAAACTCGGTTTAACCCGAATTATTAATGCAATTTGTACAAACAGCTTATCTGTTTCAGGGGATAGGTAGGACATCGACTGGAACATATTAGTATTCTTAACCATTACAAACCCAACCCACCCTTTTACTGCTATTGTTTCACAGCAACCCCGAACACCAATTACCATGCCTGCGTGCAAATTCCTAAACATGCATGACTTGGTCTTTATCTAAAACATACTATTAGATTAGTTGAATTATTATAATATTAATGTGACTGCTTCATTTTCGTAACCGAATGTATCACTTTCACACTATCAGTGTTTTCGGTAGATTCAACTCGTGTTTCACCCGTATTATACTATTACGCGTTTTGACCCATTATCCGGCCCTCCCAATTTGCCTCTTTTAAGAGACATTGGAGATGTAATTTGCATGTTATACCTGAGGATAGAAAGGTAAGAGGCGGTGATACTAACATATACGTCTTTGATAGGATTTGGGAATTCAATCTTTCTATCAATTGCCCGTGGCCTAAGAAGAGCTTGGTCCAGAATATCAATAAGATTTGTAGCCATCAAAACGTGTGAGTAAAAAAGACTCGTATGTAAACAAATTTAGTTTTTAGAAACTAAAAAAATACATGGTTGAGTTGACATTGACTATTTCTGATACCCAATTTACACTTCCAGCCTGAGTTGCAAAAAAGTACCTTGATTTCCTTTGATGCCTCAAATCCATTTAGTTGATCAATAAGCTCCAGCATGGTTCTCAAATAAAAAATCACATTTATAGAAACACGTAAATACAAACCTCAGTGTACTTATACTACTGGTCGACATTCCACTTTGTGCTAATCTCGCTTATCCTTGTCCTTCTCGTCAGTTTCTTTAGCATCTTCTGCAATATTCCGATTAGCGGTACCGCCTTTTTCATGATCCAAATGCAATATGGCTAATATCAGCTACCGAATACGTACCAATTTATTAATTTCAGTAGTCAATACCAATAACTTGGGGGCGTTTGTTTAAGCGTAAATATAGGCTTATGAGCATTAATGATTATGTAGGATTCTCATAATATAACTAGTATGGTTTATGTGATTATGATTTGAATTAAGAAAGAATTAGAGAGATGAAGAGAAGAGTTGGGAGGTGTTCCTAGAGAGAGAAAGTGTAGAGAGAAAAATGAGAAAGATTAGATTAAGATGAAAGGAAGCTCCAACCCTCTCCACATGTGGAGAGGGGTATTTATACTTACAACATGAACGCCCACTCCCGGGCTATAGATCAGGTATACAGTAGGTAAAGACCCGTCCTTCTTACACGGTGTTACTTAATCTAAATAAATATCTAATTGACTAATAAACTAACTACGAGCTATCTTAATGCTATTACATCATTTAGGTGACCGATTATTTAATAGGAATATTTGTATTCCTAACAATCTCCCCCTAAGCGAGGTCACCTTAGAAATTAAGATCTTTGTTCTTCAAGCATTCTTTTGATCTTGTAGCTCGTAGGTTCTGATTCTTCACTTTTGATCTCACTTTGTACATCAAGCAATAATCTTGTGATTTGTGGTTCCTTGGGCATAAGTGTGATCTTTGAGCTTTCTTTGAGATCATCAGCCATAGTAAATCTCCAAGTTCATCCTTAGTTGTATCGCCTTCATGTGATGTAGTGACTTTAGGACCGTCATGCTCACACCTTTCTGTATTAGGAGACTTTTCATCAGAGTTGCGGAAACGTTGTTGGTAGTCTCTCAAAATTCATTGTAGTGAGTCTCTCATCATTCATGATCATCATTGATAGTGAGTAGGATGTGTGAGCATGAGGTATGGATTGACACGATTCAGTTGGAATTAGGAACCACCAACGCCATCTTTATATGTGTTCCTGAAATAAAACAGTTAGCAATAAAGATAGAGAACGAATATGGCTTTGTCATTCGTTCAGCGAGGACAGACTACCCTCCAATTCTATGAGAACCGACCTGTGATCAGGGTAGAGACTCTGTTAAAGAAGACTCTCCTTGACAGGAATTTCCAGCTTGTAGTAATGAATCTTCCAAAGAATCCACTTCGGAATCTTCATACTTAGCATGTTCTCATACCGGAACGTCTCAAAGCAGACAGCACGGTAGAGTGAATCGGTGAATTGACATTCACTGATTGATGAGAAATTGATTTATAGAAATCACTCGCGTGTCAAATAAAAAACATTTTTGAGACACGACGAGAGTTTTATACTTTGAATCACATTTCCATCAAAAATACTTTTGTTTGAAAGATTATACACAATCAATGTGCTCGAAAAATTAGATTGTGAGCACATTGAAAGGTTTTGCAAAAGTATTCGTCAATCCATTTCCTGGAACAAGTTTGATTCATTGTTGAATCGCACTATCGTTGCTTTCCAGTTGTCACTTGATCATTGATCCAAGATGGATCTCACATGTCACCTACCAAGAGCTTGAAAGATGTTCGCTCTAGAAGGATTTCCATCTTTATCGTGAATATTTTCATATCACTCGGATGTTCTGGCAATACCACAAGGATAATGCGTAGGACTCTAAATATTTTATCTTATTTTCCACATTGTGTGAAACAATAAGCAAATTGGATGTGTGTCCTAATGAGATTTATCGATGATCTCTTTGGCTCTAGACTCAATAGTGCGTTTTGATCCGCTCCTGGAGACTGGGGAGGCGTCTCCTTTTTAGTATCAACATGGCTCGCAATGAGCGATCGATACATTACGCAGGGTTCCCTATGAGAATGAAACAAGTTCTTTTAAGAGAACTTGAGTGGCTAGGAAGATTAGTGCAGTGCGTCACTGGGTCCATGACGTCTTGTCTTCAATACCGGTGTTACCTTAGTAACCACCAGTAGCATATGAATTGAACCCGGTTTCTGCCCTAAGGTTGAATAATATGGAGGGCTATTTCTTTTCACCCTTTCTCATTTCATTTCTTTTTCATTATTCAACCCCTTCAGTGCTTACCGAGACTTCATCACTAGAACCTTGTTGGGTTTGTTCCAGTCCTAGCTCTATTTCAGTCCGCACTCTTCCCTTTCTCACTTTTCTCCTTTTTTCAACAATTCCTAAGGACTTCTAATCTATCTATGGATTGTCCCTGGGAAGATCCTTCCAGTTCTGGTGGATCAGGGGAACTCATACCTAACCTTAACCATCCTTATAACTCCGTGCATAAAGATAAATGGTCGGTCTTTGGTATTACTTCCACAAACGCCTTTTGCTCCCCCTCAATATGTGCATCGATATTCGAAAGAGTTTAGCACATATGTGGGAGCCTATTATTGAGTCCAAAAGAGCACATTTGATTATCAAATTTCATATTTAAATCACATTCTCTCCCCCGATCAAAAATTTCAAATCTTTTGAGATTTTGGATCCCAATTGATTTAAATAAGTTAGAAAACATTTGGGAGAGAAATGCGGTCAGTTTTAATGTTTTCTGATAAAAAGGAACCTTTCTCTGCTTCCCCTCAATCTGTGAGGGAGGTTGTTATGTGTCAGAATTGATGAGTTTACAAAAGATTTGAAGTTTTAACAAAAACTCTTTGAAAATATTCTCATTCTAACACATAACCATCACAAATTTTATTATTGCAAGGTTTTTGTACAAATTGGAGAGTTTTTGATGATACATAAAATTTTGAGAAATCACTCTCCCCCTCAATCAATGACAGTTGTCAAAACTGAAATTTTATCATAAAATTGTGAAGTCATTGATTGAGTGAAAATTTTTATCAAAATTTAGATTCAGTTTGATTTTCAATCAAAATCTCATGGTACCACCAAGTTTAGTACAAATACTTTCCGGAAGAATCATAAAAAGGAAAAGCATTTGTGATAAAAAGAAGATTTCTCTTCTTGTACAAGAAATGATGCACTGAAGCGTACATCAAATCGAGGGTGCATGAATATAAAGTAATTCACACTCGGATGAACGGCACCCTTTGCTAGGAACAACTGTCTTTTTGGCGACGTGTTTTCCTCATTTTGAAAACCGGGTTGCTATCTGAAGTAATAGCAAGCCATAATTTTGAAGTCCGGGTTACAGCCTAAAATGACTGCAAGCCATAATTTATAAGAATGTTTTTATAAACGACATGTTTTAGAAAAAAACATTATTTGAAAAAGAAAAACTTTTGCTCAAGCATATGTATGATTCCGTATCATTATTGAATGACATTTCTAGAAACGTACATAATATTGATTATACAAGAGACATGTCGTGAGAGGAATATTGTTGGAATTTTGTAGTTTTTCAGATTTTTATGGTTTTTATAGGTTTTATAATTTTCTATTTTCTTTTTGTTTTAAATTATGTACAAAAGATATTATTCAATTTAAGAAGATTTTGACTTGAATACCAGAAAGAGGATATCGTTCAGCACGTTGTAGAAATATGTAGTCAACATTTCTTAAACTTTCACCACCAAAGCATTCAAGGCCCACGAATAATCATCTGAACTTGTGCCTTCTCATTGTGATACTTTGGTAGCTTCCCCCCAAACCGACAATCATCTTCATGAGACCACTTCCCCCAAGTAGTTGAAGTGATGCAAAAATTCTCATTGTATGAAGCCCGAAAACCCGAAGAACAACGATAACAACAAAGTAACAAGATAAAACACGGATCATCTCTGCGGTTATCAATCCAGAATAAATGATTAAGCCACTTCACATGACCTTGTTGTGTGTCCCCAATGTACACATTACTCTGCGGTTTTGAGCAGTTGTCTGTTTAGGAGAACAAGATATCAACATCTTCATTTTGTCATATGCTTTCTAGTTATCATACATAGTCCATAATACACAAATGTTCCTAACGTGAGTCAAAACGATAACATCAAAATAACAGGTTGAAGCACTGATCATCTCTGCGGATATCCACTTCGGAATAAGTGTTTAAGACCGATCACGTGAACCTGTTGTGCGTCCCTGATGTACACATATCTCTCCCCATGAGGGTTGTGATCTTATCGGAATCAGCATAACAATGTGTACATGAAACATTAACCAGAAGCACTCTACCATAACTCTTATCAGCTCATATGAAGATGTCAATAAGCAATATCATCTCACGTTCCACATATCCTTCTCATATTTATTCCTACTGAAAGCTAAAGTAATTCACACCACAAGTATTAAGAGACCACTTCCCCCACGTAGTTGGAATAATACACCAAACGCTACGAGTTAAGACACTGAGTTTCTCTACGGTTATGACATATGTCTTCCCGGGATAACTTCAATTAAGAAGAAGTATTATGTTCATCACGTGTACTCGTTATGCATTCAGTGTATGTCTCCTTCCCCCTTGCTGGTTTTGATACATCAGAATCAGCAACAACTGATAGGTAGATCTACTTGAAATCTTGAGAGGATAACATAATTGGCTCAAATAAATCTTGTGAGAATCAACTGCTACAGAAATTCTAAGACTATCATTATCAACCCTTGTGTAGGCTGTTTGAAGTAACCACTGATGAAGCAAGTCCAATAAACCAAAGTTGAAGCTGAAGTGAAATTTCCCATTCTGGTGACTTAAGCTTGCACTAGTGTGTGACAAAGAGCGGTGTAGAGAGTTCGTGCAACATCGAATCCCTAAGTACTCTATACTCTTCAACCAACCAACCATCAAGTATAAGACGTACATCGCCTCTTGACTACCGACAACTACGAATGAGTTGTGACACTTCTTAAAGTGATAGTTATTTTGTGGTAAATGAAGAATCACCAAAATAACTAGATATCCAAGTCTTCGTCATTGTAAAGGTGAAGGCTCAAGCAAGGATCTCGAAGAATCTTCATCCAACCAACCCCGACTTCAAGATAAAATAAGATCACGCCTTTGGGAAAGTTGACTTCAATCTCAAATAAGGGATACCAAATAAACTCCGTGATTACTTGACATTCCATGTCCAAATTCTTAGCCGTTTTGACGTTATGATCGACATTTTCCATTAAGTTTTTGTGGTTGATTTACAAATTGCACATTTGGAGGAACAATAATCCGTGATGAAATAGAATAAGAGGAAGGATCATTATTCATGTGTGCAACTTCACAATCATGATAGTCATCATCAACACCTTGAGGAGTAACTGGAGATTGGGTTATTTAATCCGAGTAATACTTCTAAATGGTGCAGCTTGATCAAAGGAGATTGATGAAGGTAAACCAGTTGTGTCAGCAAGAACCGGAGCAAGAGATTCAGGAACTAGTTGATCAACATTCGTTGAAGCTTGGAAGTATTCATCAACCATACATCCCAGTCATCCTTAGTCAATGGAACATTAGGTGTTGGAGGAGAGTCGTAAGACCATTCTTCAAGCATCAATCAACATGTGGTATATTCACACTTCTCCCCCTCAAAAATTGCAAGCGAGGTTTGCCAATTTTTGATTGAGCAAGCGAATAAGAATACAATCAATCATGTATTTTATTCACACTTCTACCCCTCAAAAATTGCATACGAGGTTGCCATTTTTGATTGAGCATGTGAATAAGAATACACTCAATCATGTAGTTTATTCATTCTTCTCCCCCTCAAAAATTGCATACGAAGTTTGCCATTTTTGATTGAGCATGTGAATATGAATTCAAGCAAAGATGAGTAGATCCACTTGATGACTGAACGATCATGGAGGAAGCATGAACCGTATTGTTGAGAATGGTCAAAACTAAGAAGATTTATCTTCTTCAGAAGATAAGGCGCACTGAATCGTACACCTTTCTTTTCTTTGATGAACGGGGCCTGAAGTGTTGACAACAGATGCCATAATGTTGACATTGAGGACCGAGGCTTGAACCGAGGTGTTCAAACGTCATAGTCGATGAGGAATGAGGCCTGAACTGATGTGAACAGACGCCATAGTCGTTGAAGAGCGAGGCTTGAACTGATTAGTTCAAACGTCATCGTCATATGCATCAAAGTTGAGCTTCTTTAACCCCTGATTGATGAGATATCACTCTTTTCGGCAACCAAACTTCGAGTCTTTCCTTAATCGTGTTGAGCGATGTACCTGCACTTAAGTAAAGACTACCTGCACTGACATTGAGAGTTTGTTTGCATTTATATAGGTTAGTGATATCAACATATATACCATTTGGGGTTCCACTGTCAACCTTGGCTTTACAATCAGTGAACATCTTTCTCGTAGGTATCCATCTAAGACCAACAATATTAAAAATTCTACCCGTCGGTATCCACCTAAGGCAAGATCTAAGAGTGTTTGGTTTCTCATGGAAAGTGGAAGTCTTGTTGAGAGAAGACCTTTGACCTATAGCAATCTGCCTACCAGGTTTTTGGGTATAACTCTTTGGTTCTATGGGCTTGTTGTAGTTTCTAGTCTTGGATTGTTGAACCTTATCATGAGTATTCATATCCTTCAAGAATTTTTTCATACAATCATCATGATTAGCATTAAAAGCACATTTCTGACAGGTTGAGCAAACTGATCGTTTGGATTCAGAAAAAGATCTAGAATCCTTAGAGTGAATTGCTACGGGAATCGCTTTAATCGATGTGCAACTACTCTTTGAAACTAGACAATTCCTATTTGTTTGTTGAGTGCTCACAGGTTTTGGTTTGCTGCTACTGGTCGTGTTCTGCAATAAGCTAGAAGGCATTCTATGAGGTCGTGAACCTAAGATTCCATCCTTTTGAAGTAGTGCCCTTTTCCTAGCCTTTTCAAGATCATAGTTCTTGTACAAGTCATTTATATCATAAGAGTTTTGAGTTTTAACACTCGGTATTGACACTTGATGATGTACCCTCCGATTAGCTCGAAGGACACCCCTTCGAATCTAATCGTAACCTACATAATCGAAGGCTCTGGCTAGCCTCCTAAAACATTCTTTGGCGTAAAAGTAATCATCAATGATCTAGTTACCAAGTGGGAATTCGCCAATCAAAGGATTAAGCCCTTCGGGGTATCTCTCGATAAGTTTTATGGACGGAACAACGCCAAGTCCAATACTGGTGAGACCAAGTCTTACCCACGTCTCCTCTTCCTCCTTAGCACCCCCGCTAAACCCGGAGGAGTGGGACACTAAACCCTAGCGGTTACCACAAATCATGGGACGCCCCCATGATCTTTCTCAAACGTGTGACCACTCTCTAGGACCGTTTTCTTCACCTATAAATTGTCCTAGACGATGACAAATCTGGTATGCAATCTCTCTCACCTTACTTTACTACGCTTACATTTAAAACTCTCATACCGATCACTTATTCACACGTCGGAGGTGGTTCGCAGGGCTCACCCCCTGCGCAATCACTTAACGTAGTGTTTTAGTATTTCTTATTTCAGGTTATATCCAAGCTTGGCGTAATCATAACACCCCTCATTTCCTTCGATCACCATCGAAGGCCTGGTAGTGCGAAATATTGTACAATCAGTGGCGCCATCCGTGGGACACGCTATAATTAGTCCTGTTATTTCTAAGTAAAATAACCAAGTCAAATACACTCGCTATTATTTTGGCATGAATCGAGAAAGAGAAATTACACCCCCACCGGGTTTTTCGTCTTTAACCCCTTTACCCGCAATTGACACCAACGACCTTCCGCCAATCACGGCCTCCACCTTCACCACACGATCTCACCCTAAAATAACGCCCAACCATCACGCATCCACGTAAGCTAATCCAGAGCTCAACATTAGCCCCGCCATTGTCGATGCTAATTACGAAGAGCTAGAGTCCTTATTAAGAGCTCGAAGGAGACAAATCAGAAACACGGAGATGCGAAAGGGGTTAGAATATTCCAGCGATGAATATGATGAAGAAATTGAGATGGAGCCAAGACCTTCGATAACTAGGGCTCAACACCCAATCCGCAGGAGGAGTTCCACTGCAACCCTCCCACGCATCTGGTGTGGGAGGTAACCCGGGATCGGTCAACACAGGAGTAATTCCCCCCCCCCCCCCCCCGGTCAACCTGTATCCTCAATTCCCGGTTCAAAGTTACCCCTCAAATATTTATCCCTCCGTTAATGGGCAACCTGGAAATCAGTACCCCTCACAAATGGTTGTACCCTACTATCATCTCATGATATACCCTCCGTACACCATGTATAATGGTTACCCCCCCAAACACGAGTACTCCTCATCCTTTCTACACTAGTCAACCTTTTTCAAGGGTACCCCTACTCATAATCCATATCATGGCATTTCCATGAACATACCACCTTACACCCACTCGTACGCAGAGCCCGCTGGTCCTACGACACCCTTTGTAAGATGGATCAAAGACTATCCCCTGCCGGATGGTCCAAAGATGCCTTCACATATAGGCACCTACGAGGGAAAGGGAGATCCGGACAATTTCTTGCATCTGTTCGAAGGAGCCATTAGGATGCAGAAATGGGTCATGCCCGTAGCCGGTCACATGTTTACGTATACCCTTCGGGATTCCGCACGTATTTGGTGGAATGGATAGAAACCAGAAAGCATCATCAACTTTGATGATTTGAAGGCTAAGTTTCGATCGCACTTTAGCCAGTAAAAGAAGTGTTGAGATATAAAAGATCAAGGTACTTTTGTATGTCAAAGTACTGCTGCATGAAGAGTAAAGTCAAAGTACTGTTGTTTACTGAAGAATGTTCAAAGTACTTCGAAGGAAACAAGGACTTATGTGCAATATTAGTTAAAGGATTAATGTGTAATATTGAACGAATATTCTAAAATTAGTTAGGGATAATGACTTATCGTTCAAGTTATATGTTGTAAACCGACTTAAGGTTATCTATATAAAGAGCCTTAAGAGGTATTAGTCGATATACGTTTTTAGAGTTGTTCAAAGTCGATAATAGTTAGGGATTGTTAGTGAATCTGTGTAACAAAACAGGTTCAAAGTTTGGTTAATATAAAAGTTCTTCTTAAGCTTTGTGGTAGTAGATTCCGCATACTTTACAAGGTTAAACAGTGTTTCAATATTAATAGTGTTAAGTTTACTTAATATTATTAAACCTTTACTAGCTACAAAGTAGTTTGATCAGAGTACATCGATCTAACAAGTGGTATCAGAGCTTGTGTTGGAAACTCTGATTAAGAAGAAAAACCTTTAAACCAATTTTACTACAAACCCTTCAAGATGTCGACAGAGGCTACACCTGCTCCATCGATCACTGTTGTTAGAATTCCTATTGTTAAGAAGGGATAATATGACTTATGGGCCATGAAGATGAGGCAGTACATTGCCATCACAGACCATGCACTATGGGATGTGATTTTCAATGGTAATATGCAAATTGATGAACCAGTAGAGGTCCCTGGACAACCAACACCACCTAAACCAACCATACCTGCTGCTACTAAAAGAAATCAAGACAAAGCTCTCAACATACTGCTCTCTGCTATTCCTGATGGTCACTTATTAAAGTTTCATGATGCCAAGGATGCCAAACAACTATGGGCTGCAATTAAGAAGAAGTTTGGAGATAATGATGCTTCCAAAAAGATGCACAGGAATTTGCTGAAGCAACAATTTGAAACTTTCACTGTTGGTGAAAGAGAAGGTCTTGATTCTGCTTATGAATGATTCCAAAATCTTCTGAGTATGCTAGAACTATATGATGCTGAGGCATCAGTTGAAGATGCTAATTTGAAGTTCTTGAGAAGTTTGCCATCAGCATGGCATGTAGTTGCTACTATGATCAGAGGACAACTAGGGCTGGATACAATGGACTTTGATGATCTCTACAACAATCTGAAGGTATATGAGCATGAGATGAATGGTACTACAGGTTCAAGCACACATCAGAAACCTCAAAACATTGCTTTTGTATCGTCTGAAAACAAAAGCAGTACTTCCAATAAAGGTACTGCTTATCCTGTCCAAAGTACTATGACTGAAACTCAGGTTCCATGTACAACTATGGTCACTACCACTTCATCACAATCAATTACCCCCACCTCAGATGATGTTCTATGTTCATTCTTTGCTCAACAAGCATCTCTACTTGTAACCTATCAAGAAGATGTCTTGCAAATAGATGACGATGCTTTGGAAGAAATTGATATCAGATGGCAAGTTGCTATGCTCACTGCAAGGATCAAGAAGTATGTGAATAAGACAGGAAAAGGCATCAATTTCAGAGCTAAACAGGGAATAACATTTGATAAGTCCAAGATTGAGTGCTTCAACTGTCAAAGGACTGGTCACTTTGCAAGGGAATCAAATTTGCAAAGTATCAAGCAAACAAGATGATTGAACCACCCAAGCCTGAAAGAAAAGAGATTCCTATTACTGAACCAAAACCAAAAGCTTTGGTTGCTCAAGAGAATCTGTCAGAGATTGATTGGTCCAATGAGTTTGATGATGAACCTGTAACCTATTCAATGGTTGCATTGGAAGACAGGAGCACAGCATTTGATGAAGAGCCTGGATATGCTGCTTTGGAGTCAAGAGATGGTCTAGGAAGCTTTGATTGGAGCATGGAGTTTGAAGAAGATCCTGTTCAGTTTGCTATGGTAGCTACTTCACCAAGTTCATCCACTAGCTCTGAGGTATGCTCTAAGTGCAATGATATGTATCAAAAGTTACTTAGTGAATATGTAGCTGAAAGAGATAAATTTCAAAAGGCTAGGGCTGAGATAGCTGACTATCAGTTGAATTTAGAGTCAATGGAGGCCAAAATAATTACACATGAAAACAATGAAGTAGCATGGGCTGAAACATATAAACAACAAGAATACCAAGTTAAGTTGAGTGAATGGAAACTAGGATGTAAGGTGTCTGAACTAGAGAAAGTTACTGCTGAGAGAGATAAGTTGTTAGAAAAACTTGCTGTTTGGAATGAATCAGGTCTGTCACATGTTCAATTTGTTGAAAAGCAAAGAAAATCAAACATTAAAACTAGCCTAGGTTATGATAATGATAGCAAAGAAGGTATTCCATTCAAGAGTAAGGAACTAAATCTTACAGTAGATACCTCCACTAGTGATGAAGAGTTCATAAGTTTAGATGAAAACACTTCTAGTGATGAGGAATACCCTAGTACAACACCTCCTGAATTTAAGAAAGACAAGGAATACAATGCAGTTCCTAATCCCCCAGGTAGCTTTCAACCATCTAGAAAAGATGTTTCTTGTTATGGGGTAGATAATCTAGCGTTTAGGAAAAAGCTTAAAAGTCAATCTAATCCTGAAACTTTAAAAAAATCTGTTGAAGCACCAAAGGTTGATGAGAAAAAGTTTTCTAAACAAGCAGTGCCATCAAACACTTTTCAAAGTACTGCTGATCACTCAGTAGTACCTCCAAGAAAATACTTTCAAAATACTGCTAATTTTAGAAAACCTTATGGAAAGGGATTTGGGAATATTGGTCCAAAGGTCTGTTATGTATGTTATAGTCCTCACCACTTGATTAAGGACTGTGATTATCACTCAGAATACTTAAGCAAATACCCAAGGACCAGGTCTGCAAATCAAACTCACAGGGAGAAGAAGCAAAGGGACAACAAACTAGTTTGGAATTACACAAATAGGGTTAACCATAGTAATTTCTCAAAAGACTATAGGTACCCTCATCAGAAAAGATCATACTCCAAACCCTCAGTACCTTCACAAAGTACTGATAGAAAGTTCCCTAACCAAGATGCTTCTAGCAAACACTCAAGTGTAAGACCTAGGAGATTCAACTACTACAAACCTAGAAGGCCTTACAACACAAGAAAAGATGCTAGAACACAGAGCCCAACTCCTAAAGTTACAACTAAATGGGTTAAGAAAGAAAGTATTGTTGGGGAAGAACCAGTACCTTCAGAGGTTAAGGGTGAAAAAGGGAAAATTGATCATAATAAACCAACAGTTTTGGAAACAAAAACCTTAATTCTTGATCATGGTTTCAAAGACAGTGGTGATTACATACTCAAAGAATCTGAGTATGTCACTCCACAAGGGGAACACAAGTCAGTAATGGCTTGGGTTCCTAAAAATAACTAACCTTTTTCATGTGTATGTAGGGCAACCCAGAAGAGGAGCTTAAAGATCATCTTATTGTAGATAGTGGTTGCTCTGGAAGTATGACAGGAGAAAAGGAGCTCTTGTCAGATTTTAAAGCTTATTTTGGAGGAAAAGTTGCATTTGGGAATGATCCTGATAGAGGAAGAATCACTGGCAAAGGAACTATCAAGGCAGGAAACATTGATTTTGAGAATGTTAGATATGTGAAGGAGCTCAAATTCAATCTTTTGTTAGTCTCTCAGATCTGTGATAAGAAGTACCCTATGTTATTCTTAGACACAGAATGTCTTATACTTTCTCCTGATTTTAAGTTAGAAGATAGAAACTTGGTGATGCTGAGAGCACCAAGAACTAATGATGTGTACAATATAGACTTGAAGAATCTCAATTCTGCTGAAAGAGCAACATGCTTGATTGCAAGAGCAACAATGGAAGAAGCATAGAAGATTGGGGCATGTAAATTTTAAGAACATCAATAAGCTGGTCAAAGGAAATTTAGTTATAGGTTTACCCTCTAAAACATTCAAGAATGATCACTCATGTCTTGCTTGTAAAAAGGGTAAACAGTACAAGGCTTCTTGTAAGAAGATTGAAGAGAAAACTATTAGAGAGCCTTTGGAATTGCTGCACATGGATTTGTTTAGACCTGTCTCAGTTGTTAGTTTGAATAAGAAGAAGTACTGCTTGGTTGTGACAGATGACTGTAGCAGATTTAGTTGGGTCTTTTTCTTATGCTTCAAAGATGAAACTTTTGATGCTATTCACGATCTTATAATAGCACTTGAAAATCAGTTAAGACTCAAGGTTAGAGGTATTAGATGTGATAATGGGACTGAGTTCAAGAATCAGCTAATGGATGACTTTTGTGCCAAGAAAGGAATTAGAAGAGAGTTCAGTATTGCTAGAACTCCTCAGCAAAATGGAGTTGCAGAAAGAAAGAATAGAACTCTAATATAAGCAGCTAGAACAATGCTTGCAGATTCTCAATTACCTGTTCCATTCTGGGCTGAAGCTGTAAGTGCTGCTTGTTATGTGTTGAATAGAGTATCAGTGACAAAACCTCAAATGAAGACACCTTATGAGTTACTCATGGGAAAGAAGCCTAGCATCAAGTTTATGAAACCTTTTGGATGTCCCCTAACCATTTTAAACACTGCTGATAATTTGGGCAAATTTGATGGGAAATCAGATGAAGAATATTTATTGGGATATTGTACCAATAGCAAAGGATTCAGAGTGTACAACAGGGCTACCAAGAAGGTTCAAGAATGTCTTCATGTTTATTTTCTAGAAGAGCAAGAAAATTCTAAAGGTAAAGGTCCTGATTGGATGTTTGATCTTGATTTAATGTCTTCATCAATGAATTATGTACCTGTAAGGGAAGAAAATCAAGCTACTCCCACTGAAGAAGAAGCACAGTACATTGTTCATGATGTTAATTTAAGGTCTGAAGATGAGCCAAATGATAATGTCAATGATGAGAAGAAGAGTACTTCTGAGCCTCAAGGTACTGCTGAACCTAACAGTACTGTTGATCCTCAAAGTACTGTTCCACCACAAATACCAGTATCTGATGAAGATCAAGCCATTTAAGATGAACTCACTAGAATGCTTTTTCAAGAAACAATGGCTAAGTCTTATGAAGATGAACAAAGGAGAGCTTATGAAGCAGAAAAGAAGAAGGCTAAAGGCACTGACAGTACTTTACCCCAAAGTGCTGCTAATCCATTTGAAAGTACTTTTCAACCTTTAGATACTTCAAATTGGATAAATATTGATGCTGTGAATGATTTTAATATGCCTGACTTAGAAGATACTGATGATTTGAATGATCCAAACAAGATTATCTTAGAAGACACTGATGATGAATTGGATCAAGAAGGCATTTTCTCAGATTCTAATGAAGATCCTGATTTAACTAATTTAGAAGATAATCTTGAAGTCTCAGCAACTCCTACTCTAAGAATTCACAAAACTCATCCTGTTACCAACATAATTGGACCCTCAGCTTCAGGAGTGCTCACAAGGACTAAGGCTAAGAATATGTCTCAACAACATACTTCTTTAATTAGTTTTATCTACAAACAAAACAGGGTAAATCACAAGGATCAGAAAGTTGTGTTTATTTGCTTGTTTTCTATCTCAAGAAGAGCCAAAGAATATCAAACAAGCATTAGCCAAAGAGAGTGGGGTGGAAGATATGCAAGAAGAACTCTTACATTTTAAACTTCAAGATGTATGGGTATTATGTGATTTACCTGATGGTAAGAGACTGATTGGAACAAAATGGGTCTTCAGGGTAAAAAGAGATGAAAGAGGGAATGTTATCAAGAATAAGGCAAGGTTAGTGGCTCAATAGGAAGAAGGAGTAGACTATGATGAAGTCTTTGCTCCTGTGGCAAGGATTGAAGCCATCAGGCTATTTTTGGCTTTTGCATCCTATATGGGATTTCCTGTATACCAAATGGATGTTAAAAGTGCTTTTCTATATGGCAAAATTACAGAAGAAGTTTATGTCAAACAGCCTCCTGGTTTTGAAGATCCTGCACACCCAAACAAAGTCTACAAGGTTATCAAGGCTCTGTATGGCCTTAATCAAGCTCCAAGAGCCTGGTATGAAAGACTTTCCAATTTTCTACTACAACATGGTTACAGGAGAGGAGCTATTAACAAGACTATTTTTATCAAGAGAGATAAGAAGGATATCATGCTTGTCCAAGTGTATGTAGATGATATTATTTTTTGTGCTACAAAGCAATCTATGGTGAAGGAATTTGAATATCTTATGCAGAAAGAGTTTCAGATGAGTTCAATGGGAGAATTAACATTCTTCTTGGGACTTCAAGTGCAACAATCCAGTAGTGGAATATATATTTGTCAAGATAAGTATGTTGCAGATATTCTTAAGAGATTCAATTTCACAACTGTCAAGCCTACATCTACACCAGTGGATACTAACAAACCTTTGAGAAAAGATGAAGAAGGAGAAGATGTTGATGTCACACTATACAGGTCTATGATTGGATGTCTCATGTATTTAACTGCATCTAGACCTGATATTACTTTTGATGTGTGTTTATGTGCAAGACATCAAGTTCATCCAAAGGTATCACACTTGAATGCTGTCAAGAGGAATTCAGGTACCTTAGGCAACAACCTAAGCTAGGATTATGGTATCCTAGGGATTCACCTTTCCATCTACAAGCCTTTTCAGACAGTGATTATGTTGGAGACAACTATGACAGAAGATCCACAACTGGAGGATGCCAGTACCTTGGAAGCAGATTAGTCTCATGGCAATGTAAGAAGCAAACAATTGCAGTAACTTCTTCCACAGAAGCAGAATATGTAGCTACTGCAAGTTGTTGTGCACAAGTACTTTGGTTGCAAAATCAACTTTTGGATTATGGATTCAACTTCAAAAATACTCCTATCAACATTGATAATGAGAGTACTATTTGTATTGTAAAGAATCCAGTTTATCATTCCAAGACCAAGCACATTCAGATTAGGCATCACTTTATTAGAGATTGCTATGAGCACAGGCTTATCAATGTAGTTAAAGTTCATACTGATGATAATGTAGCAGATCTACTCACAGAGGGCTTTGATGTTTCAAGATTTACCTTTTAAGTTGTGAGTATTGGCATGATTAATAATTAAGCTATTTTTTAGGGGAGGCATTAGTAGTTAGTAGTCAGTCATTATTTGAGGGGAGGCTACATGTATCATTCATAAAGAAGAAATTTTATTCATCATTCTGAAAGGAGTTACATCAACGATTCCACAAAGATCTATCATAACTAAGTTGATACACAGACACAGACACAGACAAGACAAGACAAACAAACCACTACCACAACCTACTACCAAGCTTCACACAACCTACTCCATTGGTCTTTTTCCCTTGCCCTCATAGCTCTGCTTTCCCTTCTGAGCAGTCTTTCTTTTTTCATCAACAAAAGCTTGCTTTCTTGGGCAAGCCAGGCCAAGAACTTGCTTGGGTGGTTTCTTTTTCCTTGGAGAAGGCCACTTCATGTTCTGTATTGCTGATTCCAGGGCTTGAGTTAAAGCATGTGGAAGCTCATTAGCCAGAGATGAACCAGGGACAAACTTTTTCTTCTTGGGCTTTTTGTTGGTAGTTCTGGCTGCATCAGTTATGGAAGAGTTTGCAACACTCACTGATGAGGATGATTCGTGAGGTCTCACAAACTCTACATGGGGAGGAAAGTAATCCATCCATCCTGGATCTTCAAACTCAGAGTCAGAGTAGTAGCTTATTTCTGAATCTGTGGAGCCATCAGAGTCAGAGGAGATCTTCACAACAGGAATATGACTCATTGTTTTCACTAGTTTTTATGTTCTGATAATGAAGGCAAAGATGAATGCATTTTGTTGTTGGTGAAATTGCTTTTATAGGCAAAGTAAAGGTATATGGTCATTAAATTAAGTGTATTGAAGGTCACTTACCATGGTAGCTTTGGTAATTAATTTGGGGAGATAGTCATTACTCAGGGTTGACTTTCAAAGATATTTTGGTCAAACAGTCAACTCTCAAGATATTTTGCTTGGGAAGTACTTTGGTCAACATACTGTTTGGGTTTATGACTGGAGGTACTGCTCCATACTTTATGGAAAGTACTGCTCCATACTTTCGAAAGATATGGGGATCATCACTTCTAAAAATAACGGTAAAATTATTTATTAACCGTGATTTTTTGTATATTATCCTTATATACATCATATCTTTTTATTATTTATTCACTCGTACCCATTCTCCATTCTTGTTCATCAAACTCATTCATATTATTCACTGATTACAACTATTCTCTCTAAACCTAATCACAATCGCACATCGACCAACCAACACCAAACACAACATGATAGCCAATCTTGAGAAAACACAACATAACCTTGATTTTCATGGGATTATTGATTTTCTCACTGGAACCACCATCTATTACTCAATCTTAGTCAACCCAGAGATTATTGGACCTTGGATACATGAGTTTTGGGATACAGCAAGGTCAGAGGTTGAAGATGGAGAAGATATTATACATGGTATAGTTGCTGGGAGAGCTATTCGTATAACAGAACCAACAATCAGAGAGGCTTTGTTGTTTGAAGATGAAGGAGGCTCTGTTTTGTTTGCTAAACAAGAGATTTGGAATACACTTAGAGACATTGGGTATGAAGGACCTTTGAATAAGCTTACTTTTCAGAAAGCCATGGTTAGTCCTCATTGGAAGTTTCTTATTCATGTTTTACTTCATTGTTTAAGTCCAAAGAGTACTGCTTGCGAACAATTTAGCCATTCCATAGCTTCTGCATTTGTTGGTCTTATTACCAATCAACCCTTCAATTTCTCATACATGATCCTTGAAGGTATGCTCACACATATTAAGGCTGGCAAACCTTTTCTAATGTATCCTAGATTTGTTCAACTTCTCTTAGAGAATCCATTAGATGGGATACCAAAACCTCAGGATTATGTGCCCACAATTAGGATGCCACCTAAAGTGTTCACCTTTACGTCTCACAAGGGAGTAAATTTTTCGGGTAGAAACACACCTCTCAATGCTTACATGTTAGAGGTAGCACAGGCTATTAGGGATGATATTGAAAATAGTGGTTCTGCAAATTCTGATGATGCTGATCAACCTGCTTCTTCTGAGCATTCTTCATCAGCACATACACCTACACCACCTACAGTTTCACCTCAGCCTAATGATTTAAGTGAGAGGACTCCCTCAGTGTCAGCTTCCTTGGATAAATGTGTTTCTGCTAAAGGTACTTCTCCACAAAGTACTTCTTCTAAAGGTACTGCTTCAGAGCATACACAAGTACCTACTCCCAATTATTATACTTCCACAGGTGGGATTCAAACACCTGGAGGAGATGAGGGGGTTGAAGGTGCTATGAATACTTATGCTTTGACTAAAGAATTAGAGAAGATGAAGACAACTATTAATGCTCAAGCTGTAGAAATCAAGAAGTTAAGAAAGAAGTTCAGAAGGTTGAAGAAATTTGTTTGGCCTCTTGTTCAGAACTTTAGGCTTTATGTGAAGGAAAAGAAACAGTCTCAGAAGCTAAAGTCAAAATCTTCAAAGAAGACTTCTAAATCCAAGAGGAGGCATAGGAAGTCATCATCTATCAAATTGGGGAGGAATCAAGATGATAATTTGGATAGAGATGATGCTGAGATTAAATATTCAGAAGATGCTCATCTTTGGCAATATCCAGAAAGTCCAAAGTCTCCAAAAACTTTTGTGCTAGAGAAACAAGTTGAAGAAGATGCAAATATTGTTGAGCAAGAAATTGTTGAGCAGAATGTTGATGCACAGAATATTCAAAGTACTCAAACTCAAAGTGCTGGTGTTCAAAGTATTGCTGCAGAAAACATAGATCTGCAAGGTACTGCTGAGCAAGGTACTTCTACTATGAATATTGATGAAAGTGGAGTTACTGCAGCTGGACCTTCTACAATAAATTATGAAGATGAAGCTGGTCCTTCTACTTTTATACAGCAAGAAGAAGTTAAGGTGCATACTGCAAGTGATGATGAAACAATTGCTCAGATTATGATGAATTTGAATAGATCTACTGGAGGAATACATATCTCTGAGCCTGCACAACAAGTTGCTGAAAGTACTTCTGAATCTAAAGAGTTAGATCCCAAAGACAAAGGGAAAGGGATCATGAAGTAGAAAGATAAAAAGAAGAAATTTTCTCTTGCTCAGATCAGAGAACTAAAGATTGCAGAGGATGCAGAGGTTGCTAGAAAGCAACAAGCTGAGTATGATGCTGAGTATTTGGCAGAAGTTAGTAGGCCACTTACAAAGAAGCCAATGACTATTGCTCAGGAAAGAAACTGGATGATAAGTTTCTTGAGAAGAAGAGGATACAAGAACTTACAAAAAATGAGGTATCCAGAAGTGAAAGCTCTATGGGATAAAGTACAAGAGGATATCAGGAAAGAAGTAGAAAATTTTGTACCCATGGAAGTTGATAGAAAGAAGAAGTTAGAAGATATTAGAAAGGAACAGGCTGAGCAAAGAAGATTGAAAAGAAAGAAAGTAGTTCAAGATGATCAACTGTCAAAAAGACTGAAGATGATTCATGAAGATATAGTTGATGAACTTAGAAACTATTTCAGAGTAGTAGATTTTGAGAATAAGAAGACTGAAGATTCTGGAAAGAAGTCCAAGATAATCTCATTCTCTGTGGTTGAATCAAAAGAAGGAAACTATCTTATGTTCAACAGAGAAGATGAAAGCTTCACAGTATTCAACATGTTATGGGATGTTTTGCATTTTATCACAAGAGAAGATCTCTATGACTTATATATGCAAGTGCAGACATACTATGCAGAAATTGAAGCATCAGGAGTGGGATTAATTTTGCTTGGAGACTTAATTACCATCTGGGAAACTAAAGAAACAAGTGTTGATCCTCTGTGGAATGATCAAGAGAATTGGGAAATCACAAGATGGAGATTCTTTGAGTCATCAGGAGTTCATGCACTAGAGATGGAAGATGGTACCATGATTCATATGCTTGCTGAGAGGAGATATCCATTGACTAGAGAAATTATGCTCAGAATGTTGGATCATCGAGTGGAACTTGAAAATGAATCTGAGGTAGCTTTGGATGTTATCAAGCTATTTATCAGATGGACCAAGTCTGAAGATATAACACCCCGTAAAATTTTCCTACGATTAACACGTTACCATAATATAGATTAACCATTTTTACGGAGAACAATTTTTTTTTTATGCATGACTTATTATGTGAACCACTACGACATTGTGATTTATCTTTTGCCTAGAAACGATGCTTACACACAACTTTGATAGATTTAATATCGCGAATATATATATCTATATTTTAAACGTTAATAATTAAAACAATACGTTTTGTTCATTTAACGTACATTATTTATATCATTCCAGAGCCAACGAAAATTCCCGAGATCACTCATTAATATTATTTGATCGTAACCCGACTCTCAAAACACACCAGGTGGGCCCCGTTAAACCAATGAGCCGCTTAAACTCAAAACTGCTGCTAACAGGCTCACTTTAAATTAGTTTCATTTCTTTTCTTTGTTTTGGGCCCAATCCACGCAACAGCCCACCAGGCCAGCCCAACGAGGGGTGTTTGCTATAGCTTATTTTGTTTTCTTTCTCCTTTATTTCCAGCCGCGACCAGCCCCAAAAACCACCCTTATATCTTACGATTTCAACACACGACACCTACATAGTATTGCTCCTCTCGATTCACCTAGTACCATAGAAACACGAATGATGAAAGATACAACCTCCCCTACCCGTTTACTACCTCAGTTAAGACCCAAATGAACCTTGAAAGATCACTAAGAATAAAAATAGTGAAATGTGTCATAAGTTTTCTACCTGCCTCCCGTGTCCCCCAATCGCTTGGATACATTCTTTGGGAACCTCCTACTCGTTTTCACACTCAAGACATCCTTATAAAACTTTCTAAGTCATCTCAACTGAAAACACAGACACAAACTAACCAACACTTAAAATTCTAGTCGAGATATACGAGAAAGTGGGACAGAAAGATTGCAACTAGTTCGAAGGTTTAGAGACAAGTACAAGGGTCGATCTTTGCTCATTCTCTATCTTTACTTGGCCTCAAGTCGAACCACAACCTCTTCTAGTATCAATTCGAACTGAATATCTAGTTACACCACCCATTGGAGGTGAAGTAAGTCTATTCGACACTTTACTATAATTTTTCATTTCATTATATTTCTGTTTTGGCACTTTACATTTGATCTAATATCTCGTAATATGAATACGTAATATATACTTTTTATTCGACTTCTTAAATATTTACTAAGCTAACAAATAGGTTACACAAAGTTTTGAACATAATACTAACGTTTACTTAATAATTCGACACGTCTAAAAGTCAACTTGACCTAATCAAATTAATTCAAAACACATGAAATATTTTGGCTATGAAACTGTTTTGGAGCGATTGCTTTGTCTAATAATCTCGAAATACGTAAACATGACATATATATTTTAATCAACATATAATATGTTGGATGTACTGAGAATCGTGTGATATAAAGTTTTTGAGCTAAAAATAACGTTTACCTTATTTACTCGACACATTGTTTTTGCCACTGGACACGTTTGGTATATTATAAAAAGACTTAGAATATTTTTCTAAGTCTTAAACTGTTTTCTAAAATGAGTTAAGCAGTTTACTTTGGCCTTGCTATTCCTAATTTCGACACATAACATACTCATTTTAAAACTCGACCTCATTGTCGACATGGCTACCAATCGAGTGACATTTTTGGTTCAACTTTATGAGCACCTATAAACTAATTTCCAAAGCCAAACTGATCGAGCAAAACCAGTTTTCCAAAACCTTTATAAAATAATGTTTGGGCTTATTAGCCCGTTAAGCTTATTTTGAGCTTATTTGATAAGCTGATTTTCTGGACTTATTTGTAACATTTTTGTAACATAAAAATGAGCCCAAGTCAAGGCCCAAACCTTCATAAGCCCAACGGATCATATTTTGTTAATGGGCTTTGAATGTGGCTCGTTAAAGCCCATTTTGTGAAAATAAGAGATTTTAAGCCATTAAGCTGTTCTAATAAGCTAATAGGAACGTTTTGAGCTTATTTAAGAAGTAAAAATATTAAGTTTTGAATTTAGTAACTTTTGGACTAACTTTGCAAAAATTTGCTAACGGAGGACTAAAACCGTCAAAACTATAAACTTTGGATTAAAACTGTCAAATCTGAATTTTTGAGATATAAACTGTTAATATAGAAACTTGGAATTATAAAATGTAAATAATGATATTATTTGGACTTAAAATGAAACAATTGTTAACTTTGGACTAACGGTGTTAAGTTAGACCGTTAAGGTTAAAAATATAACTTTTGAAAACTTGAAAGTCTTTTCTGTGACATTTCCTTTATAAGTTAAAATTGTGTTTTATATAAATATATAAATATATATTTAATATAAAACTTGTACAAAAACGGAGTATACGTTATATACATACTTAACGATAACGACGTTACGTTATTCGTTATTCTTTTGAACTTTTATCGTAACATATCATCTACACGCTTTGACTTATTCATGATGATTTTTCCATCGCACATCGAGCATCGATCATTACACTCACAAGTATATGTATATATAACTTTGTTCTTGAACTTCAAACATTTAAACGAACACGAGTTTTAATAACAAACTGAATGACTAATATTCACGATAAAACGAGATTTAGACTATCAACTAAAACATACCATATCTTTTAGGTTGTGTGTGAAGCCGTTACCTTGCATCGTTGAGATTATGTTACTACCACTACCACTGTACTACTAAGGTGAGTTCTTAGCCCCATTTTTATAATTATTTTATAAATATCTTGGGGGAGATACATGCTCAATTACTGCTTTTACTTTCACAAGTATTTTAAACTTTCACATATTACTGTGAGTCATAGCCCCTACTCTTACTTGCTTTACAATAATTTATAAACATTTTTGGGGGAGATACATGCTTAACTATTGTTTTATACTTTTACAAGTACTCGTTAACTATTTACATATTACTGTGATTTCATAGCCCACTCTTTAACTATTTTCCCGTGGGGAGATACATGCTTAAAACTCGATCACAAGTCTTTTATACCGGGTATTGAAATACCGTCAGGCAAATGTTATTTGCTTAAGTTACTATTGCCAAAAGTCCCTCGATCATGAACCTTAATCACTTGAAGGGTGAACGTAAATAAATGTGGATAGTACTATTAGTGATTGACAATCCTCGTTTGGTTGTTAGAGAAAACACCAGGCGCACTTTATTGTTCTTATTATAGGTTATTGGCAAATACCTATCTTGAGGGCCTACTACTTACCGTCATAACTTGAGATTATGATTGGCTGTTAATCGTTGAGTATCATGAGCTTAAGGCAATAACAGGAACGTTGATTTAAACTTATTGATTGCATATGATCACCATACATTCCTAACTTGTGATTCAAACCTCGTGTTGAATGGATTTATAAACAAACTACTATTTTGGTGTTGGCCCTGTGAAGGGCAACCCAACGAACTATTTTTGAGTGATAAGGAAATCACTCATTTTCTAATTAACAATTTAAACTATAAACTCTATGAACTCACCAACCTTTGTGTTGACACTTTTTAGCATGTGTTTATCTCAGGTAACTATACAAGAAGGAACTTGAAGGCACGGAGTGGGCTTGTAACCCGGCATGGGCTTAAATAAACATTTTGACATATTTAAATAAACTTGTTGTTTAAATTACGAAACATCTTGATGTCTCGAATATTTGGTATTTTGAATGAATTAAACTTTAAAGCGTCACTTTTGTGTCGTTTTCTATGATTGTGACAAAGATCCTCGAAGTAACACCCAAAAAGTCTTCCGCTGACATTTTAAGTCTTCCGCTGACGTGACGATTTTGGGGGTGTTACAGATTGGTATTCAGAGCCACAGTTATAGAGAACCAGATGTTTTTAAACATTGGACTATAACTACACTTTAGCTGGACCATTTTTACAAAATACCACTTCATGCCCTCCGTGCCTACATTCCAACATCTGGTAGAAAAGTTACTTCTCATTATTTCTTACTTATATAACTTGATATATGCTTACATGTTATGATTATGCTAATGACTTACATTTACTAATCGGGATTATTACAAATACCGTGTCTTCATATTTCCATCCGCTAGACTATTATGTGACCTTTAAATAGTTTATGGTACAACTACACTCTAGTATATTAATATATATATTTATATGCTCCCCCAACTATTTTGAGTACTATGCAAATCCTCTTTAATTGTCTCGCTTTCATCTTTATAGATGCTTACGACATATCCGCACATAAATTATTTTGTCAGATGGTTAAGTCAGAATCTTAAAATGATTTACAACGTCTTAATTTGAATAGATTGGGACGCCCTTTTGTTCAAATCAAGAAATTATAAATCATTGAACCATAAGTTTATATTTCCTTAATTACATAGTTTGGGACGCTTCTCTATGTAAATAACGAAATATAGATAAATAGGTTTAATTACTTCTGAGTTAACAGACATATGAAACCAAGAAAACCTAAATCTCATTAGAAACCACGAATATTAATACACAACGATATAACTAGCATCGGTAATGCTATCATCACAAAGATCACTAAGTAAACCTTAACGTCACTAAACGATTGATCCACCAAGCTGATGAAGAATGCCACCACTCCTACGAGTGCAAGAACCACAACTGGATGTAACACATCGAATACCCTGTATGACAAAAACCACACAATGAAACGTTAATGCCTAGTGCATGAAGCTACAAATTCAAAAACAACACTCTTAATATTTCTTACCCCCATATTTCATCCACACTAACGACTAAAACCACGATTAGCATAAGAAATGCTATGATCCAATCCAAGGACTCCAGATCTTATTCCGGGAAGAAAGTTACAACAAAATACGCAACTATGAGAACAATATAAGTATAAGACATATTAAAAATTGTTATTTGAAGACAAAATGAACGATAAAGAGAAAAATCAGGAAATATATAGACATGTTGCCATGAATCACTATTCTTGCCATGTGCATTCACTTTTCCCCAAGTTAACATCTATCCACAAGAACTAAATAATTCGAGAATTATCTCCACACTATTCTCTTTGTAAAAATTTGTATCAACAAAACTCTTTTGTTTAACGGGTAGGTTACCCGCACAGATTTTTGTAATTTTAAAACATGAAGAATAAATAAATTATCATCCTCATTTTGCTCACAATGGATTTTATTCAAACGACATATTATTATTAAACTTGACTGAAACACATAAAAACATTACAAACGATACTAAAAATTAAACATCACACTTCAGCGGTAGTCTGGGTGATCCCAAGTCTGAGAATTGTTAGAATCATATCCATCATCATAAGGGTCGAAGCTTGCCAACCTCTCTTCTTCTATTTGAGCCTCCAGCTTACTCAGCTCCCGCTCCATGTCAGAAGTCCAACCACCATCATCGACCGCCACATTTTCCTCAAAACTTGGCTGGAATTGATCCAGATGAGGCAATTGTTGTTGTTGCACAGTCACTCTTAGTGCAGAAGAACTCGATGCACCTTGTTGAAGTGATTGCTGTTGTGGTTGTTGTGGTGGTGGTTGTGGATTTGGTTGTTGTTGTTGTTGGTGTTGCTGTTGCTGTTGCTGTTGCTGTAGTTGTTGTTGCTGTTGTTGCTGTAGTTGCCGTTGCTGCTGTTGCTGTTGTTGTTCAATCCTAGCAGCTTCAACATTCTCTTTAAAACTCCAACAGATCTTGCTGGAACTATGGTCCTCTATCTGATGAACACAAACCCATAACGATTCAATAATAGCCGCATCCTTACGATATCCGTCATGCAAGAAAGTATCAATCACATGTTTTCGATCATCCGATATATCTGTGCACTTTGCATAACGTTCTCTAAGCCGTTGCTTCAATTGTTTCGCCACCTCCAACTCCAGGATGACCCTCAAAATAGCATTTTTGCGATCCACATCACTATTTTCGGTCTCTGCTTTGATATATTGTTGAATTTGTTCAGCGGTATGTGGCAGCTTGCAAGCCATTGATTGTTTTGTGTGTGTGTATATGTGAATAACCCAACACGTACCAATGGCATTTATAAAGAATTGGAAAAATAATTCTCAATTATTATATTAAATATGACCGTTTGTATTCAAACGGTAAAACTTTTAAAACCATGTCAAATAAAACTAGCAACAGACTTTTTAGGATACGTGGTGAAAATTCTACCTCGTCTTTCGCATTTCAACACAAGTGGCAAGAAACAGATAACATTAAACACATAACACCATAACTTAAATCATGAACACGCCACGTATAAGTAATACACTCTCACATGATTGGACCCCTCAATCTCTAAGAAATTATGAACTTATCAAATAATCTTTACAAACTCTCAAACATTATATGATACCTTAACAAATCTCAAATCAACTCATTACCTCGTGTATATTAGAATAAAACATACGTCAATGAAACATACCCGCAAAAACCTTCTTAACTTGGGCTTTAACCCACTACCTCTATACACCGACACACATTTGGGCCTCGAAATCACAATAACCCAACGCACCATTGGGCTGACCACTAACTTGAGCCCGGCGTTGCTCAAATCTGAAACATAAACATTACTTCCGAATGACTCGTACCTATAATTTCGAACCATTTTTCCGTAACATTTCTACACACCCCGTCAATATTTTTGTACATCTCAATTTATCATAATCCCAAGAAACAAGTGTGACGAATCTTTCGATCCTTCGATGGTCAAATTTTCATCAAAGCTCAACCAAATTGCTACACTCAAAATCGTATTTATTTAAGTATTCGAAGCCAAATAAACTCCACATATAGTTTTAGTCATAATTTATTGAAAACCCACCGTTGTAAACTAGACTACAATCAAATGAACCGACACTAAATATTCTTAACACATATATAACGATGCATAAGCAATAAATACAAGCGAAAAATCAACATAAACCATGGCATCAGAAAACGAAGAAAATTTCATTCATACGTTCGAGATTACATGGAAACACAACAAACCTTATTTCAACATTCCAACCACTACACTACGACACTATTTCTTCACTTCCAAAACTTGTCAACGAAGATCGCTAGAACCACGAATGGTGCAAGAAACATTAAGATCCCAACCAATATAGCACGATCTTCGTTCGGAACATACACTAGATAGATAGTAGTAACAATGGCATACATGATTGCAAGGTTAGTGATGAAGTGAGGCATGTCGACGAGAGGTATAAGGGAAAGGAAAGTTAGGTAAAAAGGAGTGTAAAAAGTGGGTTATTTAAAGAGAATAAGAGTTGGGTACTGTACACCACTGTGGTAAAATACTGTTTACACCTTAAATAATACTGCCAAGTAACAACTATAATTTTTGGACATAAGTTTCCCCCAAGTTTTTCTATGACAATCATACTAAGATTGGTTATCATCAATTTAAAAAGCTAATGTAATAGTAGATACGTTAAGCTGGAAAACACAATTAGGAAGCTAATAATAAATACGTTATTTGTTCACCTTTTTCCACTCACCTTTACAGCTACCTTATCTTAGAATCCCGGGACGGGATTCCGTTTAACGGGTAGGTAATATAACACCCCGTAAAATTTTCCTACGATTAACACGTTACCATAACATAGATTAACCATTTTTACGGAGAACAATTTTTTTTTTATGCATGACTTATTATGTGAACCACTACGACATTGTGATTTATCTTTTGCCTAGAAACGATGCTTACACACAACTTTGATAGATTTAATATCGCGAATATATATATATCTATATTTTAAACGTTAATAATTAAAACAATACGTTTCGTTCATTTAACGTACATTATTTATATCATTCCAGAGCCAACGAAAATTCCCGAGATCACTCATTAATATTATTTGATCGTAACCCGACTCTCAAAACACACCAGGTGGGCCCCGTTAAACCAATGGGCCGCTTAAACTCAAAACTGCTGCTAACAGGCTCACTTTAAATTAGTTTCATTTCTTTTCTTTGTTTTGGGCCCAATCCACGCAACAGCCCACCAGGCCAGCCCAACGAGGGGTGTTTGCTATAGCTTATTTTGTTTTCTTTCTCCTTTGTTTCCAGCCGTGACCAGCCCCAAAAACCACCCTTATATCTTACGATTTCAACACACGACACCTACATATTATTGCTCCTCTCGATTCACCTAGTACCATAGAAACACGAATGATGAAAGATACAACCTCCCCTACCCGTTTACTACCTCGGTTAAGACCCAAATGAACCTTGAAAGATCACTAAGAATAAAAATAGTGAAATGTGTCATAAGTTTTCTACCTGCCTCCCGTGTCCCCCAATCGCTTGGATACATTCTTTGGGAACCTCCTGCTCGTTTTCACACTCAAGACATCCTTATAAAACTTTCTAAGTCATCTCAACTGAAAACACAGACACAAACTAACTAACACTTAAAATTCTAGTCGAGATATACGAGAAAGTGGGACAGAAAGATTGCAACTAGTTCGAAGGTTTAGAGACAAGTACAAGGGTCGATCTTTGCTCATTCTCTATCTTTACTTGGCCTCAAGTCGAACCACAACCTCTTCTAGTATCAATTCGAACTGAATATCTAGTTACACCACCCATTGGAGGTGAAGTAAGTCTATTCGACACTTTACTATAATTTTTCATTTCATTATATTTCTGTTTTGGCACTTTACATTTGATCTAATATCTCGTAATATGAATACGTAATATATACTTTTTATTCGACTTCTTAAATATTTACTAAGCTAACAAACAGGTTACACAAAGTTTTGAACATAATACTAACGTTTACTTAATAATTCGACACGTCTAAAAGTCAACTTGACCTAATCAAATTAATTCAAAACACATGGAATATTTTGGCTATGAAACTGTTTTGGAGCGATTGCTTTGTCTAATAATCTCGAAATACGTAAACATGACATATATATTTTAATCGACATATAATATGTTGGATGTACTGAGAATCGAGTGATATAAAGTTTTTGAGCTAAAAATAACGTTTACCTTATTTACTCGACACATTGTTTTTGCCACTGGACACGTTTGGTATATTATAAAAAGACTTAGAATATTTTTCTAAGTCTTAAACTGTTTTCTAAAATGAGTTAAGCAGTTTACTTTGGCCTTGCTATTCCTAATTTCGACACATAACATACTCATTTTAAAACTCGACCTCATTGTCGACATGGCTACCAATCGAGTGACGTTTTTGGTTCAACTTTATGAGCACCTATAAACTAATTTCCAAAGCCAAACTGATCGAGCAAAACCAGTTTTCCAAAACCTTTATAAAATAATGTTTGGGCTTATTAGCCCGTTAAGCTTATTTTGAGCTTATTCGATAAGCTGATTTTCTGGACTTATTTGTAACATTTTTGTAACATAAAAATGAGCCCAAGTCAAGGCCCAAACCTTCATAAGCCCAACGGATCATATTTTGTTAATGGGCTTTGAATGTGGCTCGTTAAAGCCCATTTTGTGAAAATAAGAGATTTTAAGCCATTAAGCTGTTCTAATAAGCTAATAGGAACGTTTTGAGCTTATTTAAGAAGTAAAAATATTAAGTTTTGAATTTAGTAACTTTTGGACTAACTTTGCAAAAATTTGCTAACGGAGGACTAAAACCGTCAAAACTATAAACTTTGGATTAAAACTGTCAAATCTGAATTTTTGAGATATAAACTGTTAATATAGAAACTTGGAATTATAAAATGTAAATAATGATATTATTTGGACTTAAAATGAAACAATTGTTAACTTTGGACTAACGGTGTTAAGTTAGACCGTTAAGGTTAAAAATATAACTTTTGAAAACTTGAAAGTCTTTTCTGTGACATTTCCTTTATAAGTTAAAATTGTGTTTTATATAAATATATAAATATATATTTAATATAAAACTTGTACAAAAACGGAGTATACGTTATATACATACTTAACGATAACGACGTTACGTTATTCGTTATTCTTTTGAACTTTTATCGTAACATATCATCTACACGCTTTGACTTATTCATGATGATTTTTCCATCGCACATCGAGCATCGATCATTACACTCACAAGTATATGTATATATAACTTTGTTCTTGAACTTCAAACATTTAAACGAACACGAGTTTTAATAACAAACTGAATGACTAATATTCGCGATAAAACGAGATTTAGACTATCAACTAAAACATACCATATCTTTTAGGTTGTGTGTGAAGCCGTTGCCTTGCATCGTTGAGATTATGTTACTACCACTACCACTGTACTACTAAGGTGAGTTCTTAGCCCCATTTTTATAATTATTTTATAAATATCTTGGGGGAGATACATGCTCAATTACTGCTTTTACTTTCACAAGTATTTTAAACTTTCACATATTACTGTGAGTCATAGCCCCTACTCTTACTTGCTTTACAATAATTTATAAACATTTTTGGGGGAGATACATGCTTAACTATTGTTTTATACTTTTACAAGTACTCGTTAACTATTTACATATTACTGTGATTTCATAGCCCACTCTTTAACTATTTTCCCGTGGGGAGATACATGCTTAAAACTCGATCACAAGTCTTTTATACCGGGTATTGAAATACCGTCAGGCAAATGTTATTTGCTTAAGTTACTATTGCCAAAAGTCCCTCGATCATGAACCTTAATCACTTGAAGGGTGAACGTAAATAAATGTGGATAGTACTATTAGTGATTGACAATCCTCGTTTGGTTGTTAGAGAAAACACCAGGCGCACTTTATTGTTCTTATTATAGGTTATTGGCAAATACCTATCTTGAGGGCCTACTACTTACCGTCATAACTTGAGATTATGATTGGCTGTTAATCGTTGAGTATCATGAGCTTAAGGCAATAACAGGAACGTTGATTTAAACTTATTGATTGCATATGATCACCATACATTCCTAACTTGTGATTCAAACCTCGTGTTGAATGGATTTATAAACAAACTACTATTTTGGTGTTGGCCCTGTGAAGGGCAACCCAACGAACTATTTTTGAGTGATAAGGAAATCACTCATTTTCTAATTAACAATTTAAACTATAAACTCTATGAACTCACCAACCTTTGTGTTGACACTTTTTAGCATGTGTTTATCTCAGGTAACTATACAAGAAGGAACTTGAAGGCACGGAGTGGGCTTGTAACCCGGCATGGGCTTAAATAAACATTTTGACATATTTAAATAAACTTGTTGTTTAAATTACGAAACATCTTGATGTCTCGAATATTTGGTATTTTGAATGAATTAAACTTTAAAGCGTCACTTTTGTGTCGTTTTCTATGATTGTGACAAAGATCCTCGAAGTAACACCCAAAAAGTCTTCCGCTGACATTTTAAGTCTTCCGCTGACGTGACGATTTTGGGGGTGTTACAGAAGAGTAATATTGCAAAATACTGGTATGATTTGTTTTGTATAATAAGTATTTTTCAAAGTACTGCAAAGACAAACAGTATTTTAACAAAGTACTGCTTGCTGATATAAACCAGTATAAGTCCTTTAAAATAAAATAAAAATTTTTTGATGTTTAAAAAGTGAAATAAAAGGATTTGAAAAGAAACACATGGTGTTAGTATTTATACTGCACAACAAATGGTAATCAACTCACCATGTTTAACAGACAAGAAAGAGTATTGACTCATCAAGAGGGTACGGCTCTGATGTGATAATCAAATCCGTGTTTAGTTGACAATTTACTAAAAATTGTATGGTTTCAACTCACCATATCTGAATAAGTGAAGAGTTGGCTAGCCCACAAGGAAAAATGGCTTGTGGTAAAGGCTGTGGAAAATCCATTTTTGGTAATTAGTTCACCATGGTTGATATCAAAGAACTAACTAGTCCAAAAGCAAACGGCTATTGGTAAAGACTACTCAAATCTGTTGATAGCTGATGATTTGCTAAAAATCATGTGTTTATCAATGTACCATGGTTGTTCTAACCTAAAACATTGGCTACTCCAGAGTTAATGGCTTTGGTAAAGAGACATCAAAATCCATTAATTTTCAATGATTCACCTCTCACAGGAGTTTACACACCTGGAAGTGATGAGAATAGTACGAAACTTTCAAAGATTTGATTACTATTGTACCAAAATGTTGCTGAGTAGCTGAGAAGATTTTGAAGATCAAAGATAACAAAGAAACTTGAAATCAAGCAAGTGGAGTTCAAGTTAGGGGAGGATTGTTCAGATATAAAAGATCAAGGTACTTCTGTATGTCAAAGTACTGCTGCATGAAGAATAAAGTCAAAGTACTACTGAAGATAAAAGTCAAAGTACTGTTGTTTACTGAAGAATGTTCAAAGTACTTCGAAGGAAACAAGGACTTATGTGCAATATTAATTAAAGGATTAATGTGTAATATTGAACGAATATTCTAGAATTAGTTAGGGATAATGACTTATCGTTCAAGTTATATGTTGTAAACCGACTTAAGGTTATCTATATAAAGAGCCTTAAGAGGTATTAGTTGATATACGTTTTTAGAGTTGTTCAAAGTCGATAATAGTTAGGGATTGTTAGTGAATCTGTGTAACAAAGCAGGTTCAAAGTTTGGTTAATGTAAAAGTTCTTCTTAAGCTTTGTGTTAGTAGATTCCGCATACTTTACAAGGTTAAACAGTGTTTCAATATTAATAGTGTTAAGTTTACTTAATATTATTAAACCTTTACAAGCTACAAAGTAGTTTGATCAGAGTACATCGATCCAACAAGAAGTTCACAAGGACACACCTCACAGTGCACCACATTAAGCAGAAGGAGAACGAAAGCACTAGAAATTTCATTACTAGGTACACCGACGAAACTCTACAGATTCTAGGCTTACACGAAGAGCAACGCATTTCTGGCTTCATCCATGGCCTACGCAACCGGACTCTTGTGAAATTCTTATCCACAGACCTTCCGGTAACATACAAAGGCCTGATGGAAAAAACATACACATGGATAGAACCCAAAGAAGTTTCCACCAATGGGGCTCCAATGGAGAACAATAAAGGAACCAAACCGTCTTCGTGGGAAGGATCGAAGAACAAACATAAAAGCCATAACATGTTTACTCCTTACAACAAGAGTCCTAACTCTGGTTTATGGGAAAGCCTGACAAAGTCCCCAAAGGAAATTCTGGCTACGGAAAAGGCTGCTAAAACCTTCGAACTCCCTCCTCGTATGACAAGCAACGGGATGAGCCGAGACATGACCAAGTATTGCCATTTTCATGAGGATTTTGGTCATGAAACAAATAGCTGCAGAGAATTGAAGAAGAAAATAGAGGAAGCTGTTAAATCAGGGTAGCTGACACACCTAATAAAAGGTATAAGAAAGGGAAAAGAAAAGGTCACCGACACCAAAGACTATATCCATGAGGCTCCGATTCTTATGGTTCGCAGGCGAGGCCCAAGCCAGAAAAGAAAAGAAACTGAGGAAGGAACACCCAATGTAGGAGAGGTAACTTTTTTGCCCTTAAAAGGTCAACCTCCCTCAGATGATCCCGTAGTCATAAAGGTCCTCATTTTCAATCGAGAAGTGAATAGGGCCTATATAGATTGTGGAAGTTCTTGTGAGATCATATACGAGCATTGTTTTCTGAAGCTCAAACCCTCCATATGGGCACAAAGAGTAGATTCGAAGATACCTTTAGTAGGCTTCTCAGGAGAACACTCATGGCCTCTAGGTGAAATACCTTTAGACATAACCATTGGTGAGGGCCGACTGGCAAGGACGGAAACCCTTACTTTCGTAATTGTAAGGTCAGATTCTCCTTATAACCTGTTGATAGGGAGAAACGCCATGCAGAAGATGGGCATCGTGGTATCCACGATATACGCAGCAATTAAGTTCCAAACATCCAATGGAATAGGGACCGTACTATCCAATTACAACAAACCAAGGACACAGGAAGCAGGAAAGAAGATTAAAGAAAATCCCCAGGAGCCTCCGAAGGCTATCTTAAGTTGCGGGGACGCCGAAGAGTGTATTGTGATAAACAACCTCCATCCGAAGCAGACGGTAGAAATTGGAAGACAACTTCCTGCCACCTTTAAAGCAAACCTGAAACAACTCTTAATAGACAACAAAGATATCTTCGCATGGACATACTCCGATATGACGGGGGTTCCAAGAAGCCTCGTAATCGGTGGTAAGCCTTTCGGAACGGAACATAAACTCAATGAGTATAAGCACATTGAGCCCATCAAACAAAAATGCCGGAGCCTCGCACCAGAAAGAAACGCCGCAGCCTGTAAAGAGGTAGACGAATTAGTACAGGCAGGTATACTCAGAGAGGTCAAATACCAAACGTGGGTGGCCAATCCAGTTATCGTAAAGAAAAGTGATAGGGGATGGCGTATGTGCGTTGACTTTACTGACATCAACAAAGCATGCCCAAAGGATTGTTACCCTCTCCCAGAAATAGATTGGAAGGTAGAGTCCTTATCATGGTTCTGCCTAAAATGCTTTTTAGACGCTTACAAAGGCTACCATAAGATAAAAATGGCAGTCGAAGACGAGGAGAAAACAAATTTCTACACGGGAAAGGGCGTCTACTGCTACAAGAAAATGCCCTTCGGTTTGAAAAATGTAGGCGCAACCTACCAACGTTTGGTGGACAAGGCCTTCGATAAGCAGATAGGAAGGAATTTGGAGGCATATGTCGACGACATGGTCATAAAGAGTAGGACAGAGGAAGACCTACTCTCCGACATTCAAGAAACCTTCAACCAACTAAGAGCCATAAATATGAAGCTCAATCCGAAGAAATGCTCATTCGGTGTCGAAGAGGGGCAATTCCTAGGGCACTTGATCACAAAACAAGGAATCAAAGCAAACCCTTCAAAAGTGAAAGCTATCACTGATCTGCAAGCCCCAAGGACATTGAAGGAGGTACGAAGCCTTAACGAAAAGCTGGCAGCCTTGAGCAGGTTCCTGTCAAAGGGCGCAGATCGATCACTACCGTTCTTTAAGACTCTTAAAGGATGTATGGATAAGAAGACTTTCCAATGGAGTGTCGAAGCTGAAGCTGCTTTTCAAAAGTTGAAAGATTTCATGGAAATCCTACCAACACTCACAGCACCAATTAATGGAGAAGTACTGTATATGTATATCGCAGCATCGCATGAAAGCATTAGTGCAGTACTTTTGGCAGAAAGAGAAAAGAGGCAAGTTCTGATCTACTTTGTCAGTCGGGTTTTGCAGGGAGCTGAATTAAATTACCCAGAATTGGAAAAGCTAATTCTTGCTCTAGTCCACGCCGCAAGGCACCTCCTCAGCATTAAGAGGAACCACCTCTTCAATCATCACTGTTGGCTCTAGTGCCATAACATCTACGTCATTATTGTTGACTGATGTTGATGGAGAACCCACCTCGTAACTGTATTCTCTAGGTTCCTTGGGAATGAAGCTAGCTTCCTTTGCACCATCCGATACGATGAAGTTCCTGAACGCCATTACTGCAATATAAACAGACGCATAAATATAATCAGATATGTTACTTATTTATGATAAGTTGCGTATACATACTCTGGCCATCACAATGGATTTGTGGCAACAAAGGAGATCCTTCCCAATGGTCCACAAGACCAGCCATAAAAAGGATGGGTTCTGGAAAGGTCTGCACATTAATGGGATGTCTGGCAAGACGTTGATAAAGTGGTTTGGCTTGAAATTTGAAGGGAAGTTGATCATTGAATTTCTTGCGGTCGAAACGGAATGCTTCATTCAAGAGTGCTGGATAGCCCGAAGGTATGATGGTATCTCGGGCATAAAAGAATTTCCCTTTCCAGTTTGTTATATTTGTGAAAGGATTGGTGATTAGCACGGGCACATTTTCATCATTCGTCTTTGACAGTGTCAACCAATCTCCCCCGGGACACAGGTTAAGAAAACCTCGAAGCACATTTAGTGTGGGCTCATACCCATACGCCTTACACATTACTATGTAGGTGGTAAGTTTGGCCAGTCCAAATGGGTTAAACCTTGAAATATGCACCTCGTAATATTGTAGCAACTCTAGAAACAATGGGTGCAGGGGTATTCTTAGATTTGACCGGGTAAAGGCATGAGTATACAGGCCCACATACCCTTTAGGGGTGTCATAAATACTCTGATTATTTTTTGGGAGAATAACTTTGTGTTTTTTGGGTATGGGGTAATCATCTAGAAACAGGGCTAAGGCTTCTCTAGAAAGAGTACATTTTTTTTTGTCTTATAATACGTTTAGCATCCATACTCATGGTTACCCGGTAATACCTAAAGGGCCTAATTACAAGATGGGGGAAGAGTTTACCTTTTGATCGTTGCCGATTAACAGGTCACAGCTTTGTGAAAGCTGCAGAGGAAAGAGTTGTGATTTAGAATTTGCGGTGAACTGGTATTTATATTGCACATAATTATATCTGCTCAACACTTTAATTAAATTCTGAAAGTTGGTTGAGCTTACCGATAATTATGCCACTGCATTCTTTTGTTGAACGGATAGCATGCGCATTTAATGCACCTTTGTATTTCAAAAAATTCATCTTATCCAATTTTCGAGAATATGGTGAAAAGCATTGAATTATGATAGAGTTGAAAGCCACATATTCTTGTGCGCATATCTAACTTTCAACTGGGGGGCTTGATGATGTACCCTCCGATTAGCTCGAAGAACACCCCTTCGAATCTGATTGTAACCTACATAATCGAAGGCTCTGGCTAGCCTCCTAAAACTTTCTTTGGCGTAAAACTAATCATTAATGATCTAGTTACCAAGTGGGAATTCGCCAATCGAAGGATTAAGCCCTTCGGGGTATCTCTCGATAAGTTTTATGGATGGAACAACGCCAAGTCCAATACTGGTGAGACCAAGTCTTACCCACGTCTCCTCTTCCTCCTTAGCACCCCCGCTAAACCCGGAGGAGTGGGACACTAAACCCTAGCGGTTACCACAAATCATGGGACGCCCCCATGATCTCTCTCAAACGTGTGACCACTCTCCAAGACCGTTTTATTCACCTATAAATAGTCCTGGACGATGACAAATCTGGTATGCAATCTCTCTCACCTTACTTTACTACGCTTACATTTAAAACTCTCATACCGATCACTTATTCACACGCCGGAGGTGGTTCGCAGGGCTCACTCCCTGCGCAATCACTTAACATAGTGTTTTAGTATTTCTTATTTCAGGTTATATCCAAGCTTGGCGTAATCATAACACCCCTCATTTCCTTTGATCACCATCGAAGGCCTGGTAGTGCGAAATATTGTACAATCAACACTGTTTTCGAACTTATCCTAGAAGAGTTAGGTGTAGGTGTAGCTACTTGTTGAGCTTTAACATATCCAGAGGCAATTTTCTTAGGCAAATTATGTGAAGTGACTGGTTTTGTCAAAACTTGTTTCGCATCAACTCGGGAGGCAAACCGTCTTCTTGAAAATTTTGGTCGTTCAGATCTAACGGCATTCGGTTGTCTAGCAACAGAAAGGTTTCTACTTGATTGTAAAAATGATTTCCCCAAGATTGATGGTTTTGCAAACTTAGTGTTCACACTGTTTCCTGTTAATTTTCTTACCTCATTTCTTAATGCAGCAATTGTAAAACCCTTTTCCTGACTATGAGCTTTGAATTTATCATTTTTAACCATCAAAGATGTTGTTTGTTCTAAAGTATTAGTACTAGTTTCTTTGATAGAGTCTCTTGGGTCTATGTGATGCCTTTTCAAAGACTCATTTTCCTTAAGTAATCTAGCCACATAAAGTTTCAATTCGATGTTTCTTGATTTAACAACATCGATGTCATGTTTAGCTTTGACTATATTACATTTCTCATTCATGACAAAAATATGCTTTTTCAAATTGTTGATTGTTGAGTTTTTGTCTTGAAGCTGAGCTTTCAAAGTGTTAATTTCAAAAAATTCACGGAACTCAGCGAATTCTGGATTTTTACATGGTTGGTTAGTTTGAAAACTTTCTTCCTTTTGTTGCATTGCAATTTCAAGTGAAATACAATGTTTTTCAAGTTGTAAAAATCTGTTAGAAAGTTCATTAAAAACTTCTTTATCAACCATATCATTTGATTTAAACATCTCAGCCGTAAACAACGAACTTGACTCATCATCATGTTCAACATCCTGATCACTTTCTCCCCCTTTATGACTCATATTTGTTGAATTAGAGATGGTATTGCTATCAGTCTTTTCTAACAAATTTGTGTCATAACTGGGCTTAATATGATCAGTATGCTGCTGTTCATTAGAAAGCACATTATGTTGATCAGTCAAGGGTACCTCTGCACATGACTCCTGTTATTTTACCGGTCTAAAATCTGCATCCATATCATGTGTAACAAGAGTCACTGAACTACTGGTAGTGTCAAGCTTAGCCGTCTTTGATCCTTTGCATTCAGTGATAACTGACCCAACATCCGATGCTTTACCCGAATCAACACTACCATCACATGATTGCACCCGACTTTCATTCATCTTGATGTCACACTTAGGTTTGTCTTGTGCTCTCTTCTCAATGTACTTCTTGACATTACCCATGAGTTGGAGTAGTGTATCTCTGACCATGTAAACCTCAACTCCCGTGTAATTGGTAAAATACTTATTAGTCATTTGGTTCTCAGTTATTTGTGAATCAATGAACACTTGGAGTTGGTTGTTGATCACACAAAAGAAAGCCATGGATCTTCCTTCAGAAAATTTTCCTTTGTCAAGTTGTTATTCAAGTTGGTAAATACAGAGTCATTTTGACTGTGAAAGTCTGAACATCTTGTCCAAAGAGTGATGTGAATGCACGTTCGTAAGCGAATACGCGTTCGTATCCAGTTAAGTATCCAAGTCGTTCAAAAAGAACCTTGAGATGTGAGTGAAGAAGTCAAAAACATTCAATGCACCTTTCCTTTGCATTATCGGGCAATTTATGCGGCTGATGAAGTTCTCTCTCAGAAATCACAGAGACTGAGGTGGTAGACATGATGTAAACGTGCACGGGATTTTAAAATTCTATGATTTAAACCGAGAAATAGATTCTTTCGCGGGATTTTACAAAATCAAGAAGAAACCGTAAAATGATGCAAAAGGACTTTAGTGATTGAGTGTGAGATGATAAACCTTGCAAGGTACAGTAAGTTATCTAAGTCAAGTCACAATGAGTCAAATCACACCAAGTTAAATCACAATTAGTCAAATTGCAAGAATCAACTCGCAACGTCAGATTGTAATTGGACAAGTTGCAACAACTCAAATTGCAACAATTCTCAAATCACAAAACTATTCAACTCGCAGCGTATAGTCACCTCACAACAACTTGGTCAACTAGCAGTGAGTTATCCATTCGCACTAAGAGTCAACCACGAGTATGATTTGATTCGGTTGATGCGAATGGTAATGTTGAAAAGTTTGGTCTAAAAACTTAAAACCTCAATAACTTCACTCCGGAGGTGATTTGGGCCTCAAAAAAATTTGTTTCACAACTTTGTAGTGAAGCCTCACAGTATTCAGCCTGTTCTGGACGTTTTGACAGCTAGTTCGCTGAAAACGGAGTTACGGTTCAAAAGTTATGGCCGTTTGAAGTTTTGACATAAAAAGTCAACTTTGGTCAACTCGCTGAATGACCAACTCGCTGAATGAGCAACTCTCTAGAATGGCAACTAGCTGAAAATCAAGTCTCTAGAATAGCAACTCTCTAGAATGGCAACTCTCTAGAATGGCAACTCTCTAGAATCACAACTCGTTGAAAACCAACTCTCTAGAATGGCAACTCTCTAGAATGGCAACTCGCTAAGAACCAACTCTCTAGAATGACAACTCTCTAGAATGGCAACTTGCAAAAAAAAAGTCAACTCGCTAGACCAACTCACTGAATAGGTCAAATCGCTAGATCAACTCGCTAGACCAACTCGCTGGAACCAAATCGCTAAAACCAACTCTCTGGAACCAACTCTCTGGAACCAACTCGCTAGAACCAACTCTCTGGAACCAACTCTCTGGAACCAACTCGCTAGAACCAAGTCTTACCCAGAACAGGACAAAACTGTTTCTAGTGTTTTGTCTTCTTTTCCCTTTATAGTAACAAGAAAAATCACCACCCAATACACCACAAATCTCTATAAATACTAACCAAATAATTCACAACTCTCTACCAAGAACATTTACCAAGAGACAACTCTCTACCAAGAACATTTACCAAGAGACAACTCTCTACCAAGAAACTTTCATACTAACCCTCAAAATTGCCCAAGACTACCAATAAACATATGAAACAAGCAATCTAAACACTAAACCAAGTTCATATCACACTCTAATCAAGAAAGTACAACCATAAATCAATTCCAATCACCAACAAAATCAAACTATGGATTTTTTCTTAATAACCATTCGAACCAATCACCATAAACATAAAAACCAAACTAAAATCCGAGTTCAAACAATCCCAAAGATCAAACCATGGCTCTTGATACCAATTGTAGGATTCTCATTATATAACTAGTATGGTTTATGTGATTATGATTTGAATTAAGAAAGAATTAGAGAGATGAAGAGAAGAGTTGGGAGGTATTCCTAGAGAGAGAAAGTGTAGAGAGAAAAATGAGAAAGATTAGATTAAGATGAAAGGAAGATCCAACCCTCTCCACATGTGGAGAGGGGTATTTATACTTACAACATGAACGCCCACTCCCGGGCTGTGGATCAGGTACAGTGGGTAAAGACCCGTCCTTCTTACACGGTGTTACTTAATCTAAATAAATATCTAACTGACTAATAAACTAACTACGAGCTATCTTAATGCTACTACATCATTTAGGTGACCGAGTCTTTTATAGGAATATTTGTATTCCTAATAGATTATTTAAGCTTATATTTCATAAGCCCATTATTTAGGCTTATGTTTCATCTTATGAACTAATAGTTCATCTAATACTCATCATAAAGTGCTTTTTAATACCTTAGATAAAACCCCGATTCGCAATGGCTCATCTATACCTTGTAAAATAATAGAGTATTAAACGTTACTGTGAGATGAAGCATGTGGCATATGACGTATATTGCAACTTTAAACCACAAAAATAAGGCAAGCTACTTACTTTGAATAATATAATGGCCGCATATATTATTTAAATGACTAACAGCAGGGGCATTTTTCAATGCATGACTAACATCAGCCGCAATCTCAGTGCTACCATGATTCGTTATTAGCTCAAGATGTACATTTATACCTGGTTAAAGAAGAAAAATGAAATCAGTTGTTGATTAGCACCGGAAGAGAACCGGAACAAAAATAGAATCTAATTATAGATGAGCCATTGCGAATCGGAAGAGAACCGGAAGAAAAATGGAATCCAAGTTTAGGGTGTTGATATTGTAATGAGTTGTTTTTTATATTTCTTGTACTATTGAAATGCTAAAATTACACTTCCCTTACCAGCAAAATTACATGTTTATAAGCACTACATCTGCAACAACAAGTGCAAAAAGTGAGATTCGTCTTTCGAATGTCGTATCATCCTAATAGCTTATAAAGTATCAGTAAATGACAAACGACATTTCATATTCATAAAGATAACAAAAAGAAACAAAACTATTATTTAAAGTAACCTCTCCCCGCTCTCTTCCATCATTACCCTGATCCATTACAATAGTGCATGTAACACCCCCAATTCATGGTTGCAGCAGAATTCAAACTGGGTGTTACTCGATGGCACAATAGTCACAATGATAGAAAACGAACTCCAATTGAGTCGTTTTAAAAGATTTATCATTCAAATTTTATAAATATCAGAGATTACAAAATGAGGTTGTTAGAAATGAAGCTGAGCGATATTTACGTGAATTGGAGTAGACAACTAATATGCATATAATGCAGGGACTACTAATGTCATATTGTAATAGTTGTCTTATGTTTGCCCTATATAAACCCCTCAAGTCTTCACTTGAGAGGTGTGAGTGTGTAACCATCTTTAATAATAAAATCTTATCTTTGTTCACCTCTCCCTCTCTCTACTTTCTCTCTCTAAAACTAGTCATGGATTTCATATTCTTTGATCAACCTCGACCTCCCGAACCACATGAATCATCTATATTTTCGGTCCTACAATTGGTATCAGAGCTCACAGTGTTTGTTTTGATGATTTTCTTGTGGTTCGAATACTTTTTTAAGCTGCTTTTACACGTTTTTTTTTTATCCGAGAAATTTTTTTTTCTCTCATCTTTTATCGGTAAAGTTTCTTAGCAGTGTTATACAATATGTTGTGTATCCAATGGTCAAAAGTCAAAGTTTTGTGCTTCATTGTCCATCAACAGTTTTTCTTGTGAACTGATTCTTGTGACTTTTTGTACCATCTCGTGAATCTGTGGTCAAATATCAACGTCTCAATATTGGTCTATAAACTGAAAGAAAAAACTCATCGGAAAATTCATCGGAAACTGGGAAATGGTCGCCGGAATCTAATCGGATTTCTTGTATAAGAAATCTCGATATGTACCTGTTTTCGAGAACACCATACCCTAGTTATCGATATCAGGTTCTCGATATAAGAGGATCTCGATAAAATATGTTCTCGATAAGTTGCAATGTTTCGAAATTTCAAAGAAAAGTTTCGCAAACACACGATGCAAAGTTTCGAAATTATCTGTTTACTACTTTTCGTAGACACACGATTTACCATGTTTCGAAATCTTTTGTAAAAAGTTTCGAAAAAAAAAAGAAAAGAAAAAAAAAAGGTGAAGATAAGGAGTACAAGAGGCCACGTTGACCACAGTACCAAAACCAAATACCAAACCTAAGTTTTTAAAACACATCAGTCCAAGATAATAAAATGAAGTAACCACGAGGGTTGTTCATCACTATGATTCGTGTTATACTGAAGAACGTGATTATCTTCATGATCAAGATAAACACAAAGGTGTGTTCGATTTTTATGGAGTCGAATTGAGTAACAATGATAGATGAAGTAGCAGTGATGAGATATAAGTGTTTGGTGAGAGGATAGTACACATGGGGGCGGATTTATCAGATAGTGTATATTAGGGGTTCATGATATGAATCGTACGTTTAAGATTATATGCATAACATGTTATATTATCTGTGTTGGATTGGACTTGGGCTTGCACGATCTACTCAAGTTGGAATGGGCTTATTGTTAAATTTGGTTTTGGGCTGCAATTTAAAATATGGACTGAATTACACGAATGATCACATGGACTTACAATGGAATTATCATAGTGTTAAAATCCAAAATTAATTTTTGGAATGCAACTTTATGATAATATTTGGTATATTGAGTGGTATTTTGGATTTATAAAATTTCACGGGGATACAAATTCATGGCTAAATTTTAAACGTTATCGAAGTGTGACTACGGAGATTATTTGTTTATTACTTATTTGAGCTTGAAGTGACGTATCACGGGTAAGTGTACTTAGTATCTCAAAGCCTAGGGGTTGGTTGGATGCAAGACTTTTGAAGATCCTTGTTTGAGCATTTATGGAATAGTGATTAAGACTTGGACATCTAGCTATGTGTGAGATCTATAAACGCATAAGTTGGTTCTTAATGCTCACAATAGCTATCACTTTAAGGAGTTACGTTGTAGTGCTCAGTGTCACAAAAGGTTGTGGATTGTTCAAGAGGCGGATATACAATAAAGGATGGATGGTTGGGTATATGCCACTACCTATATTGTAAGGAGTGACGTTGTTGTGCTCAATAGGTTCTTAATCACACATTAGTACAAGCGTAAGTCACAAGTCTGGGAATTTCACTTCATTTTCAAGTTTGTCATATCGGGTTGTCTCCATACGTGGTCACTTACTATTAGCCAGTGGAAGTGAAAAAAGGTTTGATAAGAGGTTGATCTGAGGAGAATTGTAGAGAGAGTAGTTGTCGACATCAACTCATGGGGTATTGATTTGTATGTTGCTTACAGTTGATATTTCTATGTACACATATTTATGATGATTCCAAAAGATCGTCATCATCCTGGAGGGAGAAATGTGTACATCGACGCTTTTATTGAAGATCTGGAAGCATTCTAAGTGAGTTGAAGATGTCGATATGATGCTCCCCAAACAAACCTATGAAGAAGTTACAGTTTATCAGTCTATTATCAACTTTCCGCTGTGCATGACAAGATAAGAGACTGAAGATAATTTGGGCATAATTCAGAGAAACTTCTTCTACAAGCATAAAGGTTATATCTAACGGGTTGTCAATTTGGGAGGGAGCATGTAAATGAAAAGGGCTTACTAATTGGGAGGGAGAAATAACCCAATTAGATTAGTACATGATTCGTTTGCAGGTAAAGAAAGATTGCTGAGGATATTTATGAAGATAAAGAGCTATGAAGTCTTCCTCATCATTGCTGCGCTTACTTTGATTGTTTTATTTTACTTGTTAGGAATCATTGTAACCAATTCACGTATATCTCCAGCTGGAGGGAGATTGTTAGAAATGAAGCTGAGCGATATTTACGTGAATTGGAGTAGACAACTAATATGCATATAATGCAGGGACTACTAATGTCATATTGTAATAGTTGTCTTATGTTTGCCCTATATAAACCCCTCAAGTCTTCACTTGAGAGGTGTGAGTGTGTAACCATCTTTAATAATAAAATCTTATCTTTGTTCACCTCTCCCTCTCTCTACTTTCTCTCTCTAAAACTAGTCATGGATTTCATATTCTTTGATCAACCTCGACCTCCCGAACCACATGAATCATCTATATTTTCGGTCCTACAGAGGTCCCAATTGGTTCCATGTTTACAATGTATAATAAATGAGTTTTGGATGATAATAAAATTTATAGCCCTCTTGAGTATCCGTGCCATTCCGTGCCATCCTTGATCGTCATGAACCTAAAATACATGCTTGAGAGGTCAACACAAAGGTTGAGTGATATTCATAGAGTTTGTTTAATGTTTGAACACAATATGTTGGTAGTGTGAGCTGTAGACTCACACCAATGTTTGGAAAACAAAACAGGCAGGCTACGTTATTATACGCCCATAAAATGTATTATACACTAAGCTTATGACACCAAAACGTTAACGTGTACCAATATCGATCGGCAAATTTATCCCGGTAGGTACTTTGCTAACATACCTAAATCTCAAATATTAATGCATTTGTTTGAACTTAGTCAATACAAATGGGATTCGTCAATCCCAATAGGCCTATTCACAATATTTGCGCTCACTATTGCTAGTGATTAAATGGTTCATAATAAGGGATCTCGGTTTAGCAAGGCTGGTACTTAGTGATAATAAAACAATCAGGCAAGCATACAATTTAAAAACATTGTGCTCGGTTAAAAATAGCATGTATTTCCCCCAAGGGTTTGTAAAACATTGAAGTAATGTAAAGTGGGGCTATGAACTCACCTTAAGTAAGATAGCAAGTAATGAAGGTAATGGTTGAATCGTGTAGGTTTCTACGAGCAACAACTTGTGAAGAAACTAACTAGAACCAAGATCAAGACCAAGAACCACTACTTAATCTTCCAAAAACCTTTCCAACCATAGCCATGCTTCCATATCAAAAACCCTATCTTATAATCCCTTGATAAACACTAATCTATCACAAAAACAAGCCTTAGTAAAAATCTTCACTAAGAACACTTGGAAATTTGATGAGTTTTTGTGGTGTTTTTATAGAGTTTTATGGTTGAAAGGTGTTAAGGATCAACTAGGAACTATGACTTGAACTTGTGATGGATTGAATGAGCAAGATCAATGATCAAAATGGTGCATTTATATGGTTTTGGGTCGTTGGTATTGCAAGAGAAAGGAAGAGAATGAGCTCTCTTTTATACCAAAAATGAGGAGGTTACAATGTTGACTTGTCAACACTTGGAGACCAAGTTGTAATTAAGTGATGAACTATGGGTAAATTCATGAGATGAAGCCACATGGGAGGTGAATCCCCCCTCCTAGGGCGGTTCACAAAGCTTGGGGAGGAAGGTTTGGCTTTTTGGTGATATTATCCAAGATATGGTGTTAGTTTTGGCTCCGTAAAATGCTAATCGTAAATGGTTAAGCCACGAAACGTAAAACCGGGTGTCGTAAAATTATGGAATTCGAAACTATTGTTAAACATGTCCATATGTTCCATAATAAAATATAAAATGAGTGGTAGGTTCCATTTGGGTGGTAAAACCCTGCTAAAACTGAAAATACGGGTCTAAAACGCGTAATACGTAAAATGTACGAATATTGCGTAAAATTGAGAAAAGTAAAATATTACTTTTATAATAGGTTATAAATGATTTCAAATGACTTATAATGTCTAGACTGGGCTCAGTCTAGTGTCGGTTGGTATTAAATGTCTTTTAGACATCAAACCGTAAGCCTAAAAATCAAGGAATGACTTATAAAATCAAGGAATGATTTTTGGTCAATGGAGGAGGGAAAAATATGTTGACTTTTTCTAATAAGTTGAAAACTCAAATAGTCTTAGAAATGCGGTGCAGGTATAGGCTAAGGTTACGGCTGAGTAAAAACGCTTAAAACTAAAAATTCCAGTTTTTCACGGCCGAGGTTTATTTTGGTCATGTTTTTCTCAGTCATGATTTATTCTCAAATAAATCATGAGTGTGTCAAACATTTTTCTGATACGGGAAAAATTAACGCGACCGAATTTCGTTGTACGTAGAATTTCTGAATGACGTTTTACCCTAAAACGTGTAATTCCGTGTAATTCCTTAATAACTTTCACGAAAATGAGCTTATGAATGTCAAACTTTTAATTTGCCATGGAAATGATTTATCACTTTAGCCCAAGAAATAAAAATCAAATTTCGGGAAAATTTTCGGGAAAAATGAATAGTAAAAGTGAATAGTGAAATTTTCCGGGAATAGTAATTATCCTGAAAAATGCGAATTGTTACAGTCTCTACCCCTTACGGGGAACTTCGTCCCGAAGTTCTTTGTGTGTCACATGTTGGAGTGGTGTCACTGAAAAGGTGTGGTTACTTATGAGGACTAAAGTCTGGGATTACCGGTGATGTAATTTGATTTGTCGTTTCACTGTATGGTGTAGGATGAGGCTTCCTTTTATGTAGGAAAGGTATGGTAATAGTCGAATATCAAAGGAAATTGATATAGCAATCGAATATTAATAGGAATTGAGATAGTAGTTGAATATCAAATAGAACTTGATATAGTTGTCAAGTATCAATAGCAATTGATATAAGAATCGAATCATGGAATAAGCGTTGAACATGTGGTTGGACCAAGTCCTGTTTGAATTGTACGGCTGACCATGCATATGGCTACATGGCTTCGCAATGAGTTTGGTACGACTGCGCATGCGTATGGTTACATGGCCCCGTAATGAGTTTGGTACGACTGCACATGCATATGGTTACATGGCCTCGCAATGAGTTTGTTTGTTATTGCACTATCATTATGAAAACCAAAATGTAAACCTCGTACTAATGGAAATTGGGATAGTCGTTGAAATCATAGCCTAGTAGGTAATCGGTTGTTGTACCTAGTGTTTATGTCATGGTTTGAAGCGATGTCGGTGAAAAGATAGGATTTCTTGTGGCGAATATAATGTAGGTATCATGCCATACCTGAGCAATGTAATGTAGGTATCAAGCCATACCCGAGCAATGTAATGTAGGTTGACTTCATACTTATGTTATTTTGGATACAAATAAGCCTACTTGTTTATAATTCTTTATTTACATAGAGAGGCATCCCAAACAATGTAAATAGAGGAATATAAATTTATGGTTCGGTGATTTACAATTTCTTTATTTAAATGAAAAGGCATCCCAATCCATTCAAATAATTACAAATCATCCTACTTAAGAATTCCCAACACAACATTCATACTTAGCCGGTGAGTTACAAGGTAGTGTATTACGAGATGATACTGGTGTTCCAAAAGTACAAGATGAATATTCAAACTTGTAAAGCTGATGAGGGTACTTGTGGTGTAACTAAGGATGATTTGAGCTTTAAAAGTGCATCAAGATCTGTTAATGAGCTTGTGTTTGTAACGGTTGTGAAGATAATAATGTGATATGTTGATGAACAAAAGTGTGTAGTGTATGCTTAACATTAATACTCTTAGGTATAGATGTCGAGTTTGCTTTAAAAATCTTAAGAGATTTTAAAAGTTTATGATGGAATGGTATCCTAAACAGGATGGTACTTCTACAGGATGAAGAGAATAATTGATAACTATCCCAAGATAGTAGTTCGGATTATCTCATAAATGAAAAATTTCAAGAATGAAATTAGATAATACAAATAAGGTGTTAAGATTTTGCTGAGTGGTAAGGCACAATCGTGTCTCTAGATCGTTTTAATGTATTCTGGTGGTTTATCGTGTTCAAGTAGGAAATCAACCTAAACATAACCCTAGTACAACTATTCTCAGTATTTGAAAATTCTAAGTCGAATATAGTTAGTCAGACTATATTCCACTGTCCCTAGGTTAAATATAGGTGACTAGTCTATATTTAGCCAAGGTTCGATAAAATTTTCAAATACCTAAATTAGGTATACTTGTGATATGTCCGTTGCTTTCGGGAAACTGTTCACTAAACAAAGGTGATGTCAACCCTTAAGTTGCAAGTCCCGTCCATACAAGACTTGTAACGTATGTTTTCATATTCCATTGCATAGAAGATAGTAAGGGTAGGTACGTATGGAAAGGAAGTTTTAAGTAGTTCTAAAATAGAACATACTTGGCCAGGATCACAAACTTTTTATAATGAAGGTTTCAGAAGAAAACTTTGATAAATGTAAAGCTGAACTTCAGCTTTTGTAGGTGATGGATTTGTTTGTGCTTTAGAAATCTCATATTTCTTGTTTTGAAATCGATAGATTGTGACGGGTTTTTGATATCATAAGAAATGATATTGATGATGTGATGGAATAATTCTAGAGACCATTTGCACAAAACACAATGTCTCGGAAGTAGGTTAGACCATTGTGCAATTCACAATGTCTGGGAAGTAGGTTAGGCCATTGTGTGACTCAAAACATTTGAGAAATGATTAAGACCATTGTATCATACAATATCTTGGAAAATGAATGAGACCATTGTATCTCACAATGTCTTGGAAAATGAATGAGGCCATTGTATCTCACAATGTCTTGAAAAGTGAATGAGACCATTGTATCTCACAATGTCTTGAAAAATGAATGAGACCATTGTATCTCACAATGTCTTGAAAAGTGAATGAGACCATTGTATCTCACAATGTCTTGGAAAATGAATGAGACCATTGCATCTCACAATGTCTTGAAAAATAGGAAAGACCATTGCAATCAGTTACAATGTCTTGGACATAAAATGTTGGAGTAGGAACATGATTGGGAGAATGTAGTTGTGCCGAAATGCCCTAGAATAGGCATACGCAGGTATGTTTAGTCCATTGTTTAGATAAATGATTGAAAATAAACCGAGTTTATATATCAATATACTAATATGTTCATATAGTATATAAAATGCTTACGGGGAAATGCTCAATTATGTTTAGGGTACATATATTAATATGCAATTATGTTTGTGTAGCATAAAAATGTCTACGGGGAAATGCTCAAAATGGGTATATATGAATATACTAATATGTTTGCGTAGCATAACATGCTTACAAAGTCCATAATCGTCTGGAGGATGGAAGGCACGAAGAGTGGAAGGCTATAAAAATGTTTTTGCTTGTACATGTGGTTATAGTTTAGGTCTCAATTAGACCCGTTTCTCTATAACCATGGCTCTGATACCAATCTGTAACACCCCCAATTCATGGTTGCAGCAGAATTCAAACTGGGTGTTACTCGACGGCACAATAGTCACAATGATAGAAAACGAACTCCAATTGAGTCGTTTTAAAAGATTTATCATTCAAATTTTATAAATATCAGAGATTACAAAATGAGGTCCCAATTGGTTCCATGTTTACAATGTATAATAAATGAGTTTTGGATGATAATAAAATTTATAGCCCTTTTGAGTATCCGTGCCATTTCGTGCCATCCTTGATCGTCATGAACCTGAAATACATGCTTGAGAGGTCAACACAAAGGTTGAGTGATATTCATAGAGTTTGTTTAATGTTTGAACACAATATGTTGGTAGTGTGAGCTGTAGACTCACACCAATGTTTGGAAAACAAAACAGGCAGGCTACGTTATTATACGCCCATAAAATGTATTATACACTAAGCTTATGACACCAAAACGTTAACGTGTACCAATATCGATCGGCAAATTTATCCCGGTAGGTACTTTGCTAACATACCTAAATCTCAAATATTAATGCATTTGTTTGAACTTAGTCAATACAAATGGGATTCGTCAATCCCAATAGGCCTATTCACAATATTTGCGCTCACTATTGCTAGTGATTAAATGGTTCATAATAAGGGATCTCGGTTTAGCAAGGCTGGTACTTAGTGATAATAAAACAATCAGGCAAGCATACAATTTAAAAACATTGTGCTCGGTTAAAAATAGCATGTATTTCCCCCAAGGGTTTGTAAAACATTGAAGTAATGTAAAGTGGGGCTATGAACTCACCTTAAGTAAGATAGCAAGTAATGAAGGTAATGGTTGAATCGTGTAGGTTTCTACGAGCAACAACTTGTGAAGAAACTAACTAGAACCAAGATCAAGACCAAGAACCACTACTTAATCTTCCAAAAACCTTTCCAACCATAGCCATGCTTCCATATCAAAAACCCTATCTTATAATCCCTTGATAAACACTAATCTATCACAAAAACAAGCCTTAGTAAAAATCTTCACTAAGAACACTTGGAAATTTGATGAGTTTTTGTGGTGTTTTTATAGAGTTTTATGGTTGAAAGGTGTTAAGGATCAACTAGGAACTATGACTTGAACTTGTGATAGATTGAATGAGCAAGATCAATGATCAAAATGGTGCATTTATATGGTTTTGGGTCGTTGGTATTGCAAGAGAAAGGAAAAGAATGAGCTCTCTTTTATACCAAAAATGAGGAGGTTACAATGTTGACTTGTCAACACTTGGAGACCAAGTTGTAATTAAGTGATGAACTATGGGTAAATTCATGAGATGAAGCCACATGGGTGGTGAATCCCCCCTCCTAGGGTGGTTCACAAAGCTTGGGGAGGAAGGTTTGGCTTTTTGGTGATATTATCCAAGATATGGTGTTAGTTTTGGCTCCGTAAAATGCTAACCGTAAATGGTTAAGCCACGAAACGTAAAACCGGGTGTCGTAAAATTATGGAATTTGAAAGTATTGTTAAACATGTCCATATATTCCATAATAAAATATAAAATGAGTGGTAGGTTCCATTTGGGTGGTAAAACCCTGCTAAAACTGAAAATACGGGTCTAAAACGCGTAATACGTAAAATGTACGAATATTGCGTAAAATTGAGAAAAGTAAAATATTACTTTTCTAATAGGTTATAAATGATTTCAAATGACTTATAATGTCTAGACTGGGCTCAGTCTAGTGTCGGTTGGTATTAAATGTCTTTTAGACATCAAACCGTAAGCCTAAAAATCAAGGAATGACTTATAAAATCAAGGAATGATTTTTGGTCAATGGAGGAGGGAAAAATATGTTGAATTTTTCTAATAATTTGAAAACTCAAATAGTCTTAGAAATGCGGTGCAGGTATAGGCTAAGGTTACGGCTGAGTAAAAACGCTTAAAACTGAAAATTCCAGTTTTTCACGGCCGAGATTTATTTTGGTCATGTTTTTCTCAGTCATGATTTATTCTCAAATATATCATGAGTGTGTCAAACATTTTTCTGATACGGGGAAAATTAACGCGACCGAATTTCGTTGTACGTAGAATTTCTGAATGACGTTTTACCCTAAAACGTGTAATTCCGTGTAATTCCTTAATAACTTTCACGAAAATGAGCTTATGAATGTCAAACTTTTAATTTGCCATGGAAATGATTTATCACTTTAGCCCAAGAAATAAAAATCAAATTTCGGGAAAATTTTCGGGAAAAATGAATAGTAAAAGTGAATAGTGAAATTTTCCGGGAATAGTAATTATCCTGAAAAATGCGAATTGTTACAGTGCAAGGTTCAATGCCAGCACACCTTGTTGTCTGTATACCTAGAGTGGTCAGAGACCTGAAAATTAAAACTGATAAAATTGCAAATCAAGAAAATATGATATATAATTAGCAAATCTGAACATGCCTTCCATTCTCAGCATTTATCTCAGTAAAGTTGGTATGAAAAAGATGATTAAGAAGTGTGCTCTTCTCTATAACAAACAAATAAATGTCAGAACCTGCATACTCCATATAATGCAATGGCTATTTCTTGATTAAGTATTTTATACGTAATGCCTAACTGTGGTTGTAATGACATATTTAAATCTAAGACCACATGTCACGTAAGAAAACATCACTTTTAATTTTTGATAATGTAAGGGAGATATACCGTTGCTTTGTGGACACATAATCGCAACAACAGCATAAGAAAGTCCCAGCTATCGCGTTTTAACATGCTTGATAAAGTTATTCAGTGCAACTCCATTGAAAATGCCATCTTCATCTATGAGGTGGGTGGAGTAAAATCTGGCTTGTTTGTCTGCAAATAGAGATCACTTTAGTTATGTGTCTAGAATCAACATATCAGTAGTTAGATGTGAATGATTGAAGGGGTCCGTCTGTAATTTTAAAAGTTTGTTAAAACCACAATAAAGAGTAATACAATCACTGAGATCATATTCTATATAAATAAGTACCAAGGTTGAAAGTTTTGCAGGGTCACCAATCAAGGAGATGCATCTGAATCACTGGTGGGTCTTTTATCATTATTGAGGAAGGTATAATGACAGTATGTTTCATCAGGGTGTACTGCAGTTAAAGTATATATGTTGTCAGTTAGATGTTCTTGGTATTATGAATACAGGTAAGTATCAGGTTAGAACCTTGGCCGAAACAAAATTTGTAAACAAACCAAGTTTGATTTAGAGATTAAACATATACATGCTTGACTTTGTAATAAATAAAAATATTACAGATTCATTAGATGGCAGTCCTGGACCGCAAGTCACCCATTATGATCTTCAGTAGATGGCCTTGCAGTCCCCTCCATCACCCATCCTTTAATGTTCTCGAAAACATGTTCTTCAAACACGTGTGGATACTGCATTCCATCACAAGTTCACAACCCATTAAAAAAAATTCATATATTTTGAAGCTTGATACAAAAAAATCATACCATCCAAGTCAAGAAATAACTCTGTAGAAATCTTAAAGTAGCTACCGGAACAGATACTGAATATCGAGTTTCGGACAAAAACTTCACAGATATCAACTCAAAAAACTCGTCATTGTCCTGTAGAAAAATGGGCTTCTGATCCACTGAGATTAGTTGCATAAAATGGTAAAAAGAGTACCAATACCAATGTTTCCATAGTATTCAACATCTAAGTAGTTGGTTTGAGAGACTAAGCACGCATCACATTCATGCGGTTCAGGTAGTGTATTCAATAGACCTTTTTCATATTTTCCTTCCTTCACAACATCTTAAATGCTATTGATGTCTGATGGATTAGCTCCAGCACAACAAATATACAGGCCGAAAGCACATATGATCTGCTAAGATAAATGAGTTATTCAAGTTTCATTCAAAATATAATGTGAAACCTAAGAATGCAACAAACGTTATATTATTTTCGCACTTTTTTGTCTCCTGGGTACAACCTCATGTTCGAACAGCCACGATTTATATAAGTGCTGAAATCACTAATCTTGGATTCACTAATGTATGTAACAGAATAACCATACAAAAACAAAATAATATGCACAAAAAAGATACATGCATGAGTCACTTACTGCTGTTAAACCTTAATGAGCGAATGAGAATCCAAATCCCCTAGGTTGACCAGTCATACGATTCTCCATTATCATTGGATCTGTTATTTCTTCATATTTCCCAAAGTGCTTATTCATTTCATCTGATGCTTAAACAAAATGTACCATGTTAGCAGGAATAGAAAAAACAACCAACAATAATGCACTACAAAAGGTACATAAATTGTGGAAGCAACAATCATGAAGCGACCAAATAATGGTGTTACGTTATCTAACAAATACTTGATCTCCATAAAAATCTGCAATCCGTTCAAAGAGAGTCCTACCCAAGCCTGCCATGCAATAAAACATAAACACCTGATTAACAAAAACAAATAGCTAAACCAAGGATGAAGATACAGATCAAAAACTAAACAAAGATGTGGAAAAATACGATCAAGGTTCAACACAACAAGAATAAAGACTAATAAGAGCATTATTAAAATTTTTGATATGACCTAGAAACCTTTTGATATCGGATATTGAATTTCATGTGATTTTTGTGTGAGATAGAATAGGGTTTCACAAAATAACTTTAAAATCCTTATTATACTCGTTCTAAAACAGCTTCCTAAATTCCAACTAATTACTGGATATAATGTTATCCTTTATAGATTTGGAGTTACAGAATCTAACAAAAAAAATGTGGTGGTTCAGTGGTAAACTTGCCACATAAAATCTGCATGGTCTTGAGTTTGAATCCATGTAGGAGTTTTTTTGAAAAAAAAAAACGAAATTAATAAAAAAAAAAAATCAAATTTAATTATAAAAGTTGCTTACATAGCCAAAATGTGATGACATGGCATGATAGCATGGACTATAAGTTGCTTACATGGTCAGAATGTGATGACATGGCTGCTAATGACAATTACATGGCAATAAGGTGACGTTTTCTTGATTTATCTACGTGTAACGCATCTTGTTATACATATATATATATATATATATATATATATATATATATATATATATATATATATATATATATATATATATATATATATATATATATATATATCCCCCTATATATATTAGCAATACCTGCCAAGTCCTAATGCCACTTGGCCAAAAAGAATTCATATCAATTGCCACGTTTAAGCCATGTCACCAAAACACACGCCTTTCACACTCCTGGAACACTCCTCTTCACTCATAATTCAAAATTTCATACCTGTCAAACCTATAATCACGCTTCTGATCACTCAATGCTATCAATTCCATAAACACAGACGCCCGATCAATCAATTCCATCTTTATCAAACCTGTGTTATTAAAATTCATAATGTGTGTTTTAAACGGCACATATACGAACCCTAATTTCACCAATTGAGATCGACTCATCAATTAATGAAGAACCCTAATTTCAGAAAATACATAATCGATGAATTGATTGGTCTAATAATGAAAGACTATCATCCCGTGAAACAAGGTACAAATTGTTGATAAGAAGTATCTTTTTAATTAGAGATCTAAAGGTATTTTTTAATCTAATTATGATCAATTTTAAGGTATGATGAATTAGGAACAAATTTGTTTGTTTTAAATTCGTTATTTATTTATTTAAATTTTGTATGATGAAATTGGGATTAGTCTTTTTATGCATTTTGGTTATTGAATTCAACCATGACTCGATATGATGGTGACCTTCTTTTATCAGTTTTTTTCAATTATATATTTTCATGTATTGCCAATTATGGTTTCAGTTTTTGTTCGTATACATGATATGACGATAAAAAATCTAAAGAAGAAACCGTAGCCACTTTATAATGCAAACAAGAGGTTGGTATCAGTAGAGAACAAGCTTTTGTTTCTGCACATACTCATCAGGTATATCCACTTTCGTAGTCCTACTACAATATGTGTTCTTTGAAAATGTAAAGATCTTTTAATTATAGTACTTATTTGCTTTTCTTCAACAAATGTGGAACTGTTTTGGACCCAAACAATCCTCATTGGGGATAGAGTTGGCTAGATCATTGGATAGTAGCCAGGCCATGGGAAATTCAAGTTATGACAAAAAATCATTAGTCGTGTGGAGACATGGTCAAAAGGGTTAATATAACTACAAGAATAAGTAGGTATTTAGGAGGTTGTATCATGTATGTAATAATAGTCTCGAGTCAAGTGAACAAACATGTGCATACAACAAAGATCATGGTTAAATCCTAGCGTAACGGAGTAACCCATGAAAGTTCATGTATTGCCAATTATGGTTTCAGTTTTTGTTTGTATACATAATAATTTATGGTTCACGGTTGAACAACATAACTTCAGTAACAGAAATAATAGAAGATGATGTCAATAATCCCAGTGATCAAATTTGTGTACCAAATGTATTTTATATTATATTTGAAGATAGTTATTCATCACCTAATGATTCAATGTGTGTTCAGTTTGTTTATTCCATGAAGAGATAATAAGATTTTGACATCGGGCAATAGACAATAATTTGGTAGCAAATAAAACAAAAGAAGACTATTAATGATCTCTTTGCTAAGAAACATGAAAACACCTCTAATTCAACTTTTTGTATGCTATTTTTATTAGCGGTTCTAACAAGATTTTGTAGCATTACCCAGAATTGATACCAAAGAAACCATAGCCTTAAAGAATCTTGAGGGATATGAGAAGGAATTGCCCATGCGATCTGATAAAAAACATCCGACAAAAAATTATATCAGGATATCAGGATAGGTACTTCTTCTTCCTGTGAAAGTATATCAGGATCTTATGTCACCAGATTACTCAAACATTTGCTAGTACAGTTAAATCTTTAGTTTTTATACACTCATAAACATGTCCAATATTCAGTTTAGAAATATTTTCATATTGTTATGAATCTTTAAACATGTCAAATTTACTTATTCTTAAGACAATAAGGGAATCGATAGAGACGAGGGACATTTGTTGCCACAGTGCAACAATATATGCATATGCACAATACTAATGACGAGGTGCTTGTCTTAGCATTTCTGAAATGCTAACTTTACTTTTTTGACTCGTGTATTTATACTGCCTATTTTGTTGCAGGGTTCAACATGGTGCTTGCTTAGGGACTCCTAATGAAGGTATTTATCATGAGTTAAATATTGCGGCTATACAGACAATGTTGTTGTGGGTGAAGCGGCTGGTATTAGTATGGGTCTGTTAATGGACGGGACTCCGAGTGAGAAAGGCAACAGAGATGTAGTGTATGATCATGAGACACAACAACACAAAGATCATAAGGTGAATTTACGATTTCAAATTGCTTCTTTTAATATGTCAAATCATTATCAGATATCCCTAAATCCGCTCATGTAATTATGTGTGGGTCAAATCATGTAATTTGAAAAATATGTTTCTTTTTAACCATTTTTTGTACATTAATAAGTTAAAAAAAGTTGGACAAAAAACTGTTTGGAATAACCCAACCAATGCAAATCTATATGTTTTGACCCGTTACCGAACCAGGTCAAGCCCAACATTTTGCCACCTTCAATCATTATGATATTTTTCAACTTTTAACAATATTAACTATGTTGTGCAAGGGGTTTATTAAATGGAAGAAGAGGCAAACACTCTGATTGAGCAAATTACACGTGATCAAGATCATATACTACGCTATGGGGGTATGTATCCATTGGCATATTGATCGAGAATACTGGAGGTTACAATAGTGACGGGACATAGTCTGTGTTAGATAAGTTTATCGTGAATCTTGATGACCAAACTCAAGTAGCTTACGGATCCAAAACTTAAACTCATCAGGTTGGAGGAGACACTATACAGATCATGAATGCTCAATGTGCCTGTTACACATTAAAACTTCATGAATCGAGACCATCTTTCTGTTGTAAACATGTATTGATAAGGATTCAATGAAAATTTTTCATCAATATATATATTGGATTTCATAACTTTTAAAAATATTTGTTTGCAACTTATCATAGTTTACCTTTATTGCAGAGTTGTTCTATGTGGAATTCGCTCATGGCCGGTTTTGCCACTTCAGTTATGCATTACTTGCACACAAAAAAGAGGGCTAGGATTCACCCCTTACAACTTGAAGAAGGTGCAAGAAGGGCTGCAGAGGAGCTGGAAAAATGTAAGGAGGTTTATTACTAGGTTAAGTTGTATATTATACGCATCCACAACTGATATGATGAAATGAACAAAGTATAACCATAAATACTATATTATAGTGAGTTTAATACTTGAAGTATGAATAGTTTATACTAATAGTTATAAATAAAGCACTAATGAATGTTTTAGATAAATTTATTTCATCCATCTAATATTATACTTTCATTTTTTTGTGCAAGATATACTAAGATTATACAAAGACTATTGGATGGAGTTACAAAGTTTTGAAGCCAATATCATTTCAAGCTCCAAAGTTATGAAATTTGTGAATTACTGCATATGCGAGTGGTGAAATAATACTTTTGAATGAAAAGTATCTCTTGCGGTATTTTTATATTTGCTAAACCTGTTAGAAAAATATATCTAAAGATGTGGTCGATATATAGAAACATGTATGATAACCAGTGCATATACAGTGGTGATATAATTATGGTCCTAGCAGTTGAGCATAGAAAAGAGAGATGATTATGGCCATAGCAATTGAGCAGGCTAAACAAGAGTCTATGAAAGATGACCCTAATGCATACACAGTGATGATCGGTGGCAGTGCTTCAGTTCTTGATGGTCACGATTATGCTGATGCAAATGTGAAAGACATGTCCATACATAAATTCTCTCTTTCATTACTGGGGAAAAAGTTGTTGAAGGCTGCATCTGTCAAAATTTCTCATGGAGAGGTACGGTTTAGTGGGACCAATGGGATAGGATTATAGGAAAATCAACATTGAAAAAAAAGCTATTAACGTGGAGGGAGATTCTTGTGCCTAAAAGAATAGATGTTTTTTTGAACCAATAAATAGACGGTGTGACACAACCTCCCTTGCACCTATTGTTTCAGCAAATGAGGACGTTATGAAGCTAAAGCAAGAGGTTGTCTCATTGTTGGAAGTTTCCCAGGGAAAAATATAAATGAAGTTGCTGGTGATGCTGGAGAGGAACTTGCTGATTTGTATGACCATTTGGAGATAATGGGCTAAGATGATCCTAAAGCTCTCACTTCAAAGATTCTTGCTGATTTGAGGTTTACAGAAGCAATGCTTAGCTGCACCACACATGAAACGATATATTTAATTTATATTCCATTTCAGCAAACTTCTGTAGTCTCACTCTACATGTCTTCTTCAAATAGACATAGCAAGGTATGCATATTATTAGTGTTACTAATGTCGTGGCACATGATATTACGTTGTTTGGTTCGTTCTCAATTATTATCTTTTATCTTGACTGCTCTTTATAATGTCTATTTACTAATTGTAGCCATGCGATGGAAGAAATGAAGGATGCTGAAGAAAGCACGTTAAATGAAGGTGAAGCTGAGATTGCTATAGTGAGGTTACTCTTTGCTTCTTCATGTTTGATTTTGTATATTAAACCTAAACGTGCATAAGTAGTGCCGAACTGGAACATTCCTAACCACGATGCTCTTAAAATTTCATTTTGTTAAAATGTATATACTTTCTATGTACTACTTGAACTGAAATAAAATATGTCTGATTCACTCACAAGAAAGCCTTTAGATATCATCTTCAGGTTGAAATGGGTCAATGTGACATAAGCCTCTTGAACAACCCTATTGATATGGTGTTTATGTAATCCTCAAAATGATGAATATAAATTCGTTAAGTAAATTAATTGTAAACTGATTATTATTTGTTGATGTTTGTGGGGATTAATATTTCACATGTATGTGTTTCTATACCTTCTCCAAACATCCCACATTACATCATGAGCAACAATATTAGCCGACACTATAACACAACCATACACCCCTTATAACAATCACAACAGCGTACTCTACTCTCACCATTATTGTGAACCAAACAAGGAGCCTGCATCATTATACACAACCAAACCTCCCTATACCACTACCAACCAAACAAGAGGATAAAATACTTTAGGAGCTTTATTATTTGCCATTATTTATATCCACAAAGTTCGTGTAATCAGCTAAAGACATTTGTTATAGGCGCGTTTTGAATGAATGATATTCGGGTAACTGTTAATCTCAAATGGGCCAAACATATAAAAATATATGTATGAAAGAAAAGTGGTGGACTGGGAAAACATTTCTCAAAGTCTCTTTTTACTACATAAACCGTAATTTTGTTAAAAGTGGGTATAAAGTTTCTCGAAATGACAACCAACAGCAAATTTATATTTCAAATAAATGTTTGAACAAGGAAAGGATTGCTAAATTGAAGAAAGTGGTAATTATTGCTTACAATGGTTTAGGTAGTAATGGATAAACAGATTGTTGTTGATGTTTGTTGCAGTTGACACATACGAGGCGGATTATAGCATGCTCTTTCAATCTAGGGTGGGATTCCTTTTGGAATTGTAATTAGACTATTACTGCGTTAACAAATGTTAGTTTCACCAATTATTTTCAGATTTTTTAGTCTGTCAAGTTTGATGAAATTTAAGCTCTTGATGTTACTGATCTTCTTTGATTAACTTACCCAAGCACCCGCACCCCGTTGCTCTAAATTAAGCTGATAAGCAAATATAAATACTATTTTGGCATGTTTTTTTTTTAATTAATATTGTGTTTGAAAGAAGTTACCAATGCTAGATATATTGTCAAGTTTGATACTGATGCTATTAGAGAGTAGTTCAAAAACCTAAAATTTCGTTGAACATTTGTTAAATTAGCTGCTACAAGTTATAATGTGCCATATTTGCTCATATGTGTTTTCGTTGGATATTTGTTAAACTTACACCTATAATGTGACATATATATTCATAACTTTTCAATATTAATAAAGAGGATTTTAATTCAAGACTAATAATCTTTACTTTCATGAATTCAGGGAGTGGAAAATACAACTCAAGGATGTTAGTGGCAAGCTTTTAGTTGATAGCAACTTCTTAGGTATGCTCGAAATCCAGAATTGGCATTTCATTAAGGATACTAATAATATCCAGCTATAAGGGACATGGGGATTTGAATCCTTGACCTCAGTTTTATGTCATATGTTCCCAACCATTGAACTAATTAATATTGCGGGGACATGTAAACGATTATAACTTGCACTAAAAATAATAGTTTATCTGTAAAATGAAATTGAGAATGCAAGATGAAGTGTGAATGAGATAAATGGTTCAATGTGATTTGAAATGAGTTAATATCTTGGATTCTATTGACTATGATAAAGATTAAAATAATATACAATTAGTGAAGTTGAGCAAAATTGTGAAGTGAAAAGGTTAAATAAAAGTATTAGTTATCTAGTAATGGAGAAAGAGCATGTTCGGATTGTTAAAAAACCTTTGTTCATGTGTCTATCAACTTTTTTTTTTGTTGCCAATAGCTGCAACATAACATTTTTACATGCTGGCACGTAAGGCGTGTAGATGGAGGGAGGATAATGTGTAAAACGGTGGGGTGAAGAAGGTTCACGAGAGTGTTCCGGATAAGAAAGATAAGGACCCGTGAAGAGGATATAGAGGAAAAACACAAAGGTTGGATGATGACATGGAGAGGAGGGGTGGGGGGACATGTTCAGGAGTGGCATGAAAATGAAGAAAAGAGGAATACCAAGAAGAAAATGCAGATGGTGAGACTGCTGGTAAGATGCGGACTTTAGAAGGGGAGTCGGATGATAAAGAAGCTACTCTTGTAGAAATCGTAGATGGTGACATGGATGTTTATGAAGATGTGAAAGAGAATAAAGAAAAATGGAGATGACATGGTTGATGGGCCACATAATGGTGATATTGTGACTTCCTTGCAGAATGGTTATTCTATGGATGAAAATGGTACCATTCCCCTCGATGGTTTCATGAACTTGATGTTGATTCCAGAAGTTACTAAGTTAACAACCAACGAGATTTAACGAAAGTTGACAAGGTTCAAGAAAATGGGTGGAAAAAGACAGTTAATAGCGTTGGGCAGGATCATTCCCAGAAAAGATTCTGACTTGGAATATCCTAATGTGGACAATGATGAAGATCCTTTGGAAGACGAAGATGACGATGAATTCATGGAACGAGTGAAGTAAAAAGTTCAGAATTTTGATTCCACATTAGCTTAACATTTGTTTCGGTAAACTATATGTATTGGTGATTAGCTTATACTTTTTCTTTGTAAACTAAGCTCTAAAGATGTCTTTTTTCAGCAGCTACTTTGTGTGGTTTTTGCTATAATTTCATTCTCACTACACCTTGATTTAAAAACCTGCAGCTATCATACATACATCACTCTATTACATAAAAAAATAGACAACTTATAGGCTTTAATCACTATGATGTTCGGTAATTCTTTTTTTTTTTCTTTTTTTTTAATCCAACTTGATCAATTTGGATGTGTCATTATAATTTGACATTGCTCATAACAAAAAAGCTAAACAGGCGTTCTTATTTATATATGAAGTTTAGTTTTTCTCAAATACCTATTTAATGCATTAATACGCAAACAATTATTAAGACATCCGATTTTTGATATTTTCCCAAACGAAAATAAGTAGCATCATACAATCGAAGAAACAACTAAGATCACATTGACTACACAACAACAACAACAACAACAACAACAAACCCAATCCTGCTAATGCAGGGTATGGGTGAGGTTGAATATAAACAGATCCTACCCCTACCCCGAGAAAGACCCGGGAATAGAGACTACTTCCAACGAGACCTTCGGCAAGTGCAAGTGTGCAAGTGAGAGAAAAGAAGCACAAAAGCAAGCCCAAACAAAACTAAGAGCCACGGAGATAAGAAAAGCAGGCAAACCTCAGGGCACACTGACATATCACATGAAGCTTGCTCGTCCATCCATCGGGCGAGTCATTAATAATATTTAATAATGTTATAAATTTAATTTTTAGATTTTTAACCATGGTTTATGTTTCTTTAATGTCTTTGTTTTATATATATTATAAACTTAATCACTTTTATGTTATGTACCAGTTATGTATGACACATGCTACCAAATCACACTATCCACTTCTTTTAAGTACACTTTATTAATATAAAGACACGTTAAAGCCACCTGTGAATCCACTGTTTCATAACACACGCCTTGCACACATCTCGACCTTATCTTCAAATATAAATTTCAAACATATAAAAAAATTAAACAAAATATTCAACATAAAAATTTTAATTCTAAAAACAAAATGCTAACAAACAAAAATAACATTTATATCATAATATTAACTAATTTAGATATATAAACTACAAGTTTTTAACAATATATCGCATGAGACTTGCCCGGCCATCGACCGGGTCATGAAGCTAGTGTGTATATATATATATATATATATATATATATATATATATATATAGTGTGTGTTAATCATCATTATAAAAGTTACATCATTACCAAAAAAGTTAATTTTTGCAATGAAGATTTTGACCATTGCCAACGAGTTTGACTCGTTCTACCCATTCCCGTATATAGCTAACTTCTTTGAATTTGTCAGTTAACTGCCAGAAACAGTATAACCCGAACAGACCAATTTAAACATAAATCAAATAAAATAGTTGCAGCATATTAATCATGCCACTAGGCCAAAAACGACCTATGGTCACACAAGCTCGATTTGGAACAGCCACACATTCAAATATATGTGTGGCTGAAGGTAGGAAAATTGACAGCATTTACGAATTAGTCACACATGAGCATTTCGAATGTGTGACCATAAGACCTCTATTGCCACACAATCGACCCTTATGTGACTAAACGTAACTGGTGATTTTGTTCCAGATCATTTAGTCACATATGCATTTGGAACGTGTGACAAATACAAGTAACCTTGATGCCATATATGGTCACACTAAACTTATAGTCACATTTGCTTCTAATAGTATGACCAAATGCCATATACGGTCACACAAAACAGCTTGTCACACATTATTTAAGTGTAGCCAAAATCCAGTACATATAGTCATACTAAACAGTTTGTCACACATTATTTAAGTGTAGCCAAAACATGATTTGTGTGACTAAATGTTGACAAAGGCCACACAAAAACCCAATTCATGTGGCAAGTGGATAATCAATAGTCACACAAAATACACATTCCTTCACTTTAAACAGCATATGGTCACACTTATTAACACTTTTGGTCACTTGATGGTTAGTTGTATGTGACTAAATTCACTCCCAAGAACATGCTTTGTGTGACTAAATGTTAGTAAAGGCTACACAAAAACCAAATTTATGTGGCAATTGGATGATCTATAGTCACACAAACCATACATTCCTTCGCTTTCAACACCATATGGTCACACTTATTAACACTTTTGGTCACTTGATGGTTAGTTGTATGTGACTAAATTCACTCCCAAAAACATGCTTTGTGTGACTAAATGTTACCAAAGGCCACAAAAAAACCAAATTCATGTGGCAAGTGGATGATCAATAGTCACACAAAATACACATTCCTTCACTTTAAACAGCATATGGTCACACTTATTAACACTTTTGGTCACTTGATGGTTAGTTGTATGTGACTAAATACACTCCCAAAACCATGCTTTATGTGACTAAATGTTAGTAAAGGCCACACAAAAACCAAATTTATGTGGCAATTAGATGATCTATAGTCACTCAAACCATACATTCTTTCACTTTAAACAACATATGGTCACACTTATTAACACTTTTGGTCACTTGATGGTTAGTTGTATGTGACTAAATACACTCCCAAAAACATGCTTTGTGTGACTAAATGTTAATAAAGGCCACACAAAAACCAAATTTATGTGGCAATTGGATGATCTATAGTCACACAGAATACACATTCATTAACTTTAAACATCATATGGTTACACTTATTAACACTTTTGGTCACTTTATGGCTAGTTATATGAGAGTAAATACACTCCCAAAACCATGGTTTGTGTGACTAAATGTTACCAAAGGCCACACAAAAACCTAATTCATGTGGCAATTGGATGATCAATAGTCATAAAAAATACACATTCCTTGACTTTAAACAGCATATATGGTCACAGTTACTAACAATTTTGGTCACTTTATGGTTAGTTGTGTGTGACTAAATACCCAAAAGAAACATGCTTTAATTTGTGTGAATAACTGTTAAAAAACGGCACACAAATATCAATTTCATGTTGCAATTCGATGAACAATAGTCACACAAAATACGCATAAATAACAGCTCAAACATTTTTTTTTGCTTAATTAAGGTAAATTTATTAAGAAAGTGCGCCATAAAGGCAATGTTACATGAAACAACAACCAAACAAAACTATACAGCCATAACATAACACAAACACCTAAATACATTGGACAATTCCCAAGCTCTTATTACATAACATGGTTCACTTGGATTTTTGTATAACAACACCTCCACAGTCGGTTTGATAGTAGTCAGTTCGTGATTCGTGACCCAAGTCACGTCGATCCACACGTTGCAATATGTTATCATTGTGCTGGTGAATGACGGTACTAAATTCCTCATCGACTTCATCATACTTATCTTTGTAATTTTTGGGAGGTGTCTTAAACACAATAGACAATTTTTTATCTAACTGGTCTTGCACATAAAACACTTGTCGTGCTTGTGAGGCTAATATGAACGGATCAGCTTTGTGGCCTAAATTATTCAGGTCAACCAATGTATACCCAAGAATAGTATCGCGTTTCATACCACCTTTGCGATTAACCCAATCACATTTGAAAAGAGGAATTTGCCTGTAACGGTAATCTAGCTCCCATATCTCTTGCAAAACCCCATAAGAAAACGCTTGCCTTGTGGTTGCAACTTCTTTAGATATGTGCATATCTAATGCCTCAACACTAACCCCACTGTTCTGGTAAACTTTGCCTTCATGAGATTTTGTACGAAAGGTATACCCATTGATGATATATGCATCGTATTTTACTACGCTGGCGCGTGGTCCATATGATATCCACCTTACAGTTTCTGATACACTTTCTTTGTAGATGTTCAACTCTCTCTCAACCTGAATTTCATTACAAGTTGGAAGGATTTAGTATGGCATCCTAATTGCATTCCCAAACACACATTCATTCTATGTCTGGCAGTGAAAACTAAACTATGTATATGGCAGTGAAAAAAAAAGTCAATTATAAATAGCATAAGATTAATTACCTCTTTGCGTAACCACTTAGCAAAAGATTTAGTGTGTTCATTCTCCATAAATGCCATTCGTTTACCCGGGTTTTGTGTTTTCAAAACCTGCTTGTGTCGCCTGAAACAATGTGTTTGATTATTATATTTGATAGATCATTTTAAGTAAGGAAATAGACGTGTGTTATTAAAACTTACTCGATATATGGTACAATTTCATCCGTATTCTATATTATATACAAATGTGCTTTCTTAAAGAGTTCCGCAGAAACTTCACTTGATTTGCCGGCCGACCATGGCTTTCCGTCCTCATTTTCATCAGTTTCATGTTTATCATGTGGGAGACCAATAGTTTCCATGGATTTATGATATTCGCTAAAAAAACTCTATTGTTTCTTCCGCAATAGTCTCCTCAGCAATGCATCCTTCTGGTCTATTTCTGTTTCGCACATGTCCTTTAATAACCTTCATACATCTTTCGAATGGATACATCCACCGAAAGCATATGGGACCACATAATTTGACCTCCCTAGTAAGGTGCACAGTCAAGTGTATCATAATATCAAAAAAAGATGGAGGAAAGAACTTCTCGAGTAGGCAGAGTGTCACAACCAGTTCTGCTTGCATATTATCTAGTTGTTGCGATATTATTTCTTTGCTACATATCGATTTAAAGAAAAAGCAAAACCTGATAATAGCATATCGTGTGGGTGGGTGCATGATTGAACGTATTGCAACGGGCAGAAACTCTTACATTAACATGTGATAGTCATGTGGTTTTAGGCCAATGAGCTTCCTATCCTTTAGGCTGACCAAACTAGAGAAATTTGAACAATAGCCTTGAGGTACCCTAATGTTGTGCAGCGTATCACAAAAAATGTCTTTTTCAGCATTACTTAATGTGTAACCTGCTGGAGGTAGTGTTGTACCGTCTTGTTCTTGCCTAGCAAACAACTCTTGTTTTACCCCCAACTCAGCCAGATCCAATTGAGCATTCAGTCCATCTTTCGTCTTTCCTGGAAAATTTAGCAAAGTTCCGACGAGGCTCTCAGCAACATTCTTTTCCACATGCATAAAATCAATACAATGTGGAACAGAATGATGCCTCCAATACCTAAGTTTTCGGTACCAAATGTTGAATTTCTTCCAATACGCACCGTTTTGTCCGTTTGCTTGGGTTGAACAATCCTCTTCGTCTGTTTTGTGTTTTTATGCTTTTTAATCTTCCCACCTCTGCCTCCCGTATGTTGTTGGTCTTCTGATGCATTATTGTTTGTTCGTTTTCCTTTTCCCCACTTATTTTCAATATGCTGTACCTCGTTGTATATTTGTTCCCCGGTCATTGGAGTTGGAGCCGGGAGAAAATATGGATGTCCATTAAATGCCTTCCTTTGCCTTCTGAATGGATGGTCATATGGTAGATATCGTCTGTGTCCAACACAACTTTGCTTGGACAAGGCAGAAAGTCTAAGGCGGTTTGTATCTTTCCCGCAAACCATACAACCTTTGAATCCATTGATTGGGCATCCACATAGTGTACCAAGTGCAGGGTAATCATTTATTTTCCATAACACAATGGCACGTAGGTTAAAGTAATCTTTTGTGGATGCATCATATGTATGAACCCCTTCTTCGAATAAGGTGTGCAGATCATCTACCAAAGGTTCTAAAAACACATCGATATCATTTCCCGGGTATCCCGATATTAATACCGAAAGATTGATAAACTTTCTTTTCATACACAACCATGGGGGAAGGTTGTATATGACAGTTAAAACTGGCCATACACTGTGATGCCTATTACCCGTGTACGTCAACCCCATTAGCCGATATTCCCAGCCGTATATTTCTTGGATCTTCAACAATTTCCAGGAATTTTTCATCTATGGTACGCCATGCCTGTGAATCTGCGAGGTGACGTAAGACACCGTCGGTTATCCTCCGTATGGCATGCCATCTTAAATCTTCTGAAATTATTTCTATCTTAAATAGTCGTTGCAGTCTTGGTATAATTGGAAAGTACCACATTACCTTTGCTGGAATGTTTTCATACACTTTATGTGTCTTCTCATCCACCTTCCATCTTGATGTCCCACAAGTTCGAAACACAGTCAAATCCTTGTCATCTTTCCAGTAAAGAAGGCAGTTGTTGATACATACATGTATCTTTTTGTATCCTGAACCCATCAACTTCACAACTTTTTTGGCTTCATATGTTTTTTCCACCATTTCGTTACCAGCAGGTAGCATCTTTTTTAATAATCCTAGTAATTCAGTAAAGAACTTATCAGAACATCCGTACTTACCCTTTAAGTTGAGTAGTTTAACTATTGCGGACATCTTTGTGATGTCGGGACATCCTTCGTAAAGAGGCTTCTCTGCATCTAATAATAGTTCTTGAAACTTGACAAGGTCATCCTATGTTTCAAAATTATCTTTTGTAGCGTTAACCATATCTACCGTTGTTGGGCCATCTGTTGGAATATATGAAGCAAAATCCGTGTCGTCAACAAATTCTGTTGTAACGTCAACAGGTTTTGGGGAACTTTTTGATGGCTCATCCTTCTCTCCATGTTTGGTCCACTTAATGTAGGTTAGCTCAATCCCATTCCTGAATAAATGCCACTGCACTTCCTCCACTCTTCGGTTTATGTGGTTACAACAGTTTGTACACGGACATGGCATTTTAAGATGAAGTTTATTAACTCGTGGGTCGATGTTCCCCATCTTACGCAAGTTGTCTACTGCATAATTAATAAACGCCTCTACTCCATCAATATAAGATTTGGTGGTCCTTTTAGTTAGCATCCAAGTCTTGTCCATGTTTATAAATGAGCTCCCTGCAGGAAAGTTTAAAAGACAGCCCAAGATAGTGATGAGTATAAACGACAAAATAAAACTCCAATTGATGAGCATAAAAAATAAAAAGACAGTCCAAGTAAGGAACATATATAAAAGATGGAATGTGGTATTGAATTATGCTAATAATTCAACGAAGTCTAATGAAACAGTTCCTAAAGGGGTGTTTGGGTCAAGGAGGTTATTGTTGGTATTTAATATGCAAATAAGGGTCGACACTTAGTTGCATATTAATGGAACTAATTGGGTTCAAAGGTACGGTTCAAAGGTAAAGGTACTGCTAGTATGTGAAGGTGCTGCTCGTAAAGGTACTGCTAGTATGTGAAGGTGCTACTCGTAAAGGACAGCGTTCATACTCGTGACTTCTAATTGCTATCAGGATACCCTATTACCCCATATTTACAACAGTTATCATCTCAAAACAAATGTTGAATTACCTAATATGGTTTTAACTGTAGGGGTACATATATATTTTGTTAGAACGATTAATACAAAACAAACATAACAATACTTACCAAAATTTACAGGAGAGTTGTGATGGTGACGGGTGTGGTGGGTCTATGACAGGAGAGTTGTGGTGGTGACGGGATTTGTGGTGATATGAGAGGTATTCTTGGCTGTGATAGGAGGAGTTTTGAAATTTTGTTGATTAGTTTAGAATGGGATTGATGAGAACTTTGGGGGAATACATTCAAATTTTTTAAAAATTTACAAAAAATTTCACGAAAATATTGGAGGGAATGTATCTTTAGCCACGTTTAACAACTAGTAGCAAAGGTAATAAACAAGTTTCTTAAACAAAAAGTGCAATATATATATATATATATATATATATATATATATATATATATATATATATATATATATATATATATATATATATATATATGAAGTCAGGGGTAAACTAGGCTCGAACCAGTGACCTCAACTGTAGGACCGTAGAACAACCTTATCACTTGTGAATCTAGGCTAGATCTAGAGAGAGAAAGTAAGTAGAGAGAGAGTGGAAGGGAACTCCTAGTGTGTAAATGAAAGACAATGTTATTACCTAAGAGAACCCACCTCAAAATGAGGCCTTACATGTGTATTTATACTTGTAGTCTAGGGCTTCACATATCTTTGACCATATTACATAACTAGCCCTTAGACTTTATACAAGCATGAATAATACACATAAACTTAATAAACTAGCATTTACTAACTATTACATTGATATATTTAACTAACTATTTGACTCAATAAAGATCGTCACTTTTAATCCTAACAATCTCCCCCTAAGGGACGATCATTGAGATCTCTCTTTGATTACATAAATGATCAACACTTCTAATGCTAACAATCTCCCCCTAAGGGTGATCATTGAGATCTCTCTTTTGTGACCTTGATCTTTAATCTTTGAAGCTTGTTCTCTTGAACTTTGAGTCCTTGTGTAATAGTTTTGCTAGTTTCTTTGTTCCAATCATGCTTTGTGATCTTTCTTGCCTTTGATCAACATCTTAACTCTGTTGTCTTTACGTCTTTTCCAACATGCTCATACTTTGTTTGGCTTTGAATCTTTATGAAGTTCTCTTCTCTTTAACTTTAATCTTTGTTTCTTTAGTTTGAAGATTCTTTGACTTTGACTTAGAAACGTTCTGAACTTTGCTTTGCTTTGATCTTTGAAGAGAGCTTTGCAGGGTATGAGCATGTGGATTTTTGAGTGATGGTAATGGTCTTTCTCCAAGGAACATTTATGAGTACCTGCATAAAACAGTTAGCAATAAATCAACCGGTACTTACAGGTTCGGAATTAGAGATCGTCAACAGCATAATGTGAAGACTCCTTCTAACCCTTACCAAGGCCGTTCCTGAATCAGATACCCCTGAAAGGGCTTACTAGATCCACCGAAGTACATCAATGATTCAGGTGAGTTGCTGGAGATCACCCCACAACTGTAGACCGTTTGAGACATAGTAACCATCATGATAGATAAGGCAAGATCCGTAGATCTCATAAAGACTCTTACAACTTGTGTCCTTTTTGGCGAACACAAGTGTATTCATAGGAAAGTGTATCCTAAGATATCTTTTAATGAATCTCATGGCTCTAGACTCGATAAGTGCATAATTTGGTTTTCCTATGCGGAGACTAGGGAGGGGTCTCCTGCTTCAATATCAACCATCTCTAAGAGATAAGTCGATAGATTACACCGGTTCCCTGTGAGAATGAAACAAGCTCTTTTAAGAGAACTTGAGTGGCTTAGAAGGTTAAATGCAGTGCGTCACTGGGTCCATGACGTCTTGTCTTCAATACCAGTGTCACCTTAGTAACAACCGATAGCATATGAATTGAACCCGGTTTCTGCCCTAAGGTTGAATATTTGGAGGGCTATTTCTTTTCACCCTTTTCATATCTTTTCTTTTTAATTCTTCAACCCCTTCTTTCTCCTTTCTCATTTTCTCCTTTTTTCAATCATACCTAAGGACTTCTAATTCTAATCTATTGGATTTGTCCTTGGGTAGATCCCTCCGGCTCTGGCGGATCATAGGACGGTTTTACCTAACCTTAGTCACCTTATAACTTCATGACTATCCTATTGTTGCCATCAAACCATTTGTGAAAATCTCTCAAAGTGTTTATGATAATAAAACATACTTTGTTAACACTTCGAGAGTTTTGCATTTCATTTGAAGGACTCCCCCTTCACATGTGCTCATGTATATTTTAGGAAATTTGCGCATACGGGAGGAGTTTGCACTTTTGAATTGATCTACTTTCAATGAACACAACCGATTCGAGACACGCTTACATCACTAGTTAGACTAGCTTGAAGTTATTACCCGGCCTGGTCAAGTCCACAGAAAGTTTCTCGAAATGGTACATTTCTACTAAGACAAATCCTTTTCGAGACATGCTTACGTGGCTAGTTAAAGAGTTCCATTGTCAGCTTTTAGGTGACAACTAGCTCTAGTAACTAACTTGATGTTATTACCCGTCGAGGATAAGTCTTTCCGATTACTAACTTTTGTTGTTTCGTCAATTCTTGGGTCATTTCTGAGTCGAGCTCTTTTGAGATTCAAGACGGTCACATTTTAATCACGTCTTCTCCCCCTCAAAAATAGCATATCCATGGTATTTTTGATACCAAATGATTAAACCCTTTCTTTTTGGATAGCTTATGGGAGAAACAGATGCTTGTAAATTCCGTATTCGATTCCTTTAAGCATGATCTTTTTGGAACAAGTTTATATTACTCCCCCTCAAAAATAGAACATTTTGATTAAATTAAACTTTTAAGGATTTGAGGGAGTAATATCTTGAGCTAAAAAGTTTTGAAAACCTTTTGAAACATTTTTCAACATTTTGCTCAAAAAAAAATTAAGAAGACTTTGATAAGATTTTTGGAGAGAAGTCTTCTTATCTTTCAGGATTGTCGCACATAAATGTACAACATGGTCCTTTCTTTGGAAATCGCGGGTTATACACTGTTATGTGTGCATAAGCCATTATGTTTTTAGGATAAGTGCTCAAAGAATATGTAAAACCTTTGTTTTGATTTAAGAACTTTCCTTTCTTTGAAGAACGAGTCCTTAGCTGAAGTACTAAGAAGTCATAGTTTAAGCCCGGGTTTCGTACTGAAGTATACGAAAGCCATTATGTTTTTGGAATAGACAACAACTTTTGGAACCCATTTAAGCACGACGCCAACTGGTTTTCCATATTTTGAAATCCATTTGTAAGTTGTGTCAATCCGAGACAAAGAAGTTGAATTCCAACGAGGACTGAAAACATGTGTTTCATTTTGAAATAAAGCTCGAGGAATCAACGGTGATTTAAAACTCTTTAGCGTTTGAAAGTTGTTTGAGAAGCTCGGTGTCTCTCTTGGAGTTTTAAAACTTGAAGAAGAGGTTTTCCATCCATTGTTGAAACTCGGTGTTTCATTTCGAAAATTCGTTTTTGAGATGAATGGAAACCTTCCAGAATTGGGATTTTTCAAAGCATAGCCATTCCTTTGTTGTAGCGGAAGCATTTCAGAGTATGAATAATTCAAATGTTTTGAACGGCTTTGCTTTGGTTTCCACACTGGCTTTACCGGAGTAAAACGAGAGTATGGAGTTTGAAAACCTTGATTCTTTTCTTTATGAGCACTTGCATTTGAAACTTTTTGAAGAGTAAATGTGTCAGAAAAATTAGGTCTCTTTGAAAACTTCCTTCCTTTTTGCAAAGAATAGGTTGTAAACTGAGAAATCTTTTTCGAAAATGGTTTTGAAGATCCACCCATGTAAACATTTACTGAAACACTTACTTGTGGTTTAGACTCGTTTGAAACTTGAGATTTTCCTTTTGACCGGTTAAGAACATCAAACTTTGCTTTTAAGGCATTGTATGACGTTCTCAAATCATTGTATTCTTTTTGAAGAGAAACATTATCTGATGATGCCAGTTTTTCTTGCAAAGAAGCATTTTGATTTTCAAGATGTGCAAAATATTTTTCATATTTGTCTGTTTCGATTGAAAAATCATTTTTTGCATCACCAAAATCCTTGGTTTGTTGTGCAACCGTTTTTTCCAATTCAACAATTTTCTTTTGAAGCACAGATTTTTCTTTTTCAAAAAGATGATTTGGGACGATCTGAGAGTCAGATTTGTTTGAAAATTGATTCTGAACTCTTGATCGTTTGATTGAATCAAACAAGTTTTTGTAAGTCTCTTTCAAATGCTCATTTTCTTTTTGTAATGATGCCACAGCATGTTCCAATTCAAGATTTTTTGTATCAAATTCGTCAAAATCAAACTTGATATTGGTATCATCACATTTTTCTTCAAAAATCTTTTCTTTTTCTTTAAGCACTGATGTCAAAGAGTTTTCAGAAGACATTTTCTCATTCTTCTCTTGCAGTTTAAGTTGGAAAGAGATACTTTGTGCTTCGAGTATTGCAAGATGTTTCTCAAAGTGAGTAGTTCTTTTTGACAATTCTGCTTTGACATCAGTTGCTTCTTGTGAAAGCTCGGTGATTTTCTTTTTGAGACAAAGATTTTCAGATTTCAAAGAAGATGTTTGTTCAAAATTCTCATTCACTTTCTCATGGCAAACAGATTTTGATTTGAAAGACTCTATTTGATTTGTGAAAAATTCCTTTTGAATGTCAAGTATTAAGCATTTTTCATCAAATTCGTCTTCAAGAGAATGAACGTACTTTAAATCTTCTCTCATTTCAGTGACGAGATGTTTTTCAAAGTACTCAAAACTTAAGTTCAGATTTTTCACATGAGGTTCAATCTCCTCTTTCAAAATCTTTTGGACTTCAATCTTAAGGCGTACATCTGATGAAAGAGGATTAGAGAAAACGCTGTTATCGATGTTTAATTGCTTAAACCAAATGACCTTTAACGTATGCTCAATGTGATGTTTAAGACTACAAAATTGTTTCCTTGCTTTATTTTGCCATAACGTAGCATCATAAGTAGCAAGTTGAGCTTCTTTGAAAAATCTTTTCACATTTGTGTCTTTTCTTTTGAAAGGTGCTTTTGGAAAATCTGTCAATTGTGTACAACCATACACAAAGTCGTGGTACGAGAGAGGGTTTTTTGTTTGTTTTACTTTCAAACGTTTTTCCTCTTCAGATTTTAAAATATCCTGAGACTCAAACAAAAGATCATCTGACAATTCTTTTCCCATATCATTAGCGTTATACAAAATAGGTGTCAACTTTTGCACTTTGTTTAAAAAACAAGGTTTTTCATTTTCCACATTAGCATTATTCACAAAACCAATCCCAGATGTTTGTTTCTCAACCTCCTCATCTTTAGTAGGCAGCATGTTGATTGTCTGAGAAGTCTGTCCCAATTTTCGAAGTTTGTTTTCAAGATCGTTTGTTCATTTCAAAAACTCTTTGTTTTCATTCTCAAGTTTTGTGTTTACAATCTCAAAATTTGATGTGGTTTTCTGAAGCTTTGAATTTTCACTTTTTAAATCATTGTTCTCTTTTAAAAGCGCTTGAACCTTTCTGTTGTTAACAACCATTTGAGTATCCAGATTTTGAATGGAACGTTTTTCACGAAGAACAGCTTCTCTATAACCAACTTCAAGTTCTTCATTTCTTTTTAAAAGTGGTTTTACAGACTCTCCATACATTTCAAACTTTTGAGCTTGAGATTTAAGGTTTGAGTTTTCAAATTCAAGTTCAGCTTTTCTTTTTGTTACATTTTGAAAACCTTTTTCCATTTCTTTAAATCTCTCAAGCTCTTTTGTCAATAAGACATTCGTTTGCTTAGCTTTGCGATTGTCCTCTTTGCACTTTTCAAGTTCATGTTTGAAATTATTGATAAGTGAAGCAAATAAGGCACGATCTTGTTCATAAGAAGATCCATCCTGGGCAGGCTCACCTCTATTAGGATCCATATCTGGAGTATCAAAAGTGATATTACTATCATTTTGTTGCACCACATAAGTGTCACTAATAGACTCAGGATGCGCAGGATGTGTCTGATCATGAACAAACATATTCTCAAATATATCAACATTATCATGAGCATGTGAATGTTGTACCGTAGCCAATATCTCTGTGTCTGATGAAGGTCTGATATGATCATCTTCGGTGTCCCAAACAGCTTCATTCCTTTGTGTACCATCAGTATCTGAATCATAGCTAGGACTGCTGCTTTCAACCTGCTGTTTTGAAGATGAATCACTTTCCGTGAAAATCAAACTATCATCTGATGCATCACCCTCATTGACCGTTTCCTTTTTTGCTTGAAAATCTTTCTCTGTCTCTTTTTCAATCACCTATGTTTCCTTTAACTGCATCTCTCTTTCAATTTGCTCTCTTTCCCGTTTCAGCTTCTCAATCTCATTCCCTGAAGTGCGTCTTTCTTTTTCATTTGAATCCCTCTTCTTTTTCTGCATCTCCCTCAGATGAAGTGATCTTGCATTAAGCACCATTTCCAGTATGTTCATATGATTAAGCAATTGATCTCTAAAGACTTCAACTTCTATGCTAGTGAAGTGTTTTTTCCATATACTGCTTGCTGATGCATAATCCCAAGAATTCTTAAACGCTCTAAAATCCATGGTCATGAACCCATTTAACTGTGTCTTGAGCTCTCTAAATCCTACCATGCAATCACTTCCCTGTTCAATTTGCATTTTGAGTTGAACTATGTTGTTTTGAAGATTCCTTTTGAAGGTAACAAAGTCCATTTCAGATCCGAAGAATGTCTCAAAAGTTCTAAGAAATGATGAATCCCATAATGGTTGACTTGCTTCTGAGAGGGCCACACATTGAAGCTTAACTGATTCAAAATGTATTAAACAATTTTCTTTGGAGTGCATTGCGAGCTTTATCCTTACTTGCGTCTCTCTTTCCTTCTGCTCTTTTATTTCCATTGTTTAACGATATGTGATAAAGTTGATCTTAGGATCTTTTAAGACAACAAAGGTTGTTGTTTGAAGATTAGATGATTTGGTGAAGATGAAAAACGTTCTCGGTTGAATTTTTGTGATTTCAAATTTTCCCTCCAAAAAATGAATACGAAAATTTTCTTTCTCAAAATTTGAAAATCACAAAGAAATACAATTCTAAGGTTACCTGAAAATTTTGAGTTTTCAAAAATTTTACGCCAAATTTTACCGAAAAAATTTGAATTTTGGCCTAAAAATTTGAATTTCGGGCCAAAATTTTTAACCTTATACCAAAATTTGAATCTCGCGTAAAAATTGAACGTTAAGTCTCGTGTGAAAAATAAATTTTACTCAAATTTTCCCGCCAAAGATTGGATTGGGAGCTTAACTCGGTAAAGCTTGAAATAAACCTCTAACTCGGTATGATTATATGTTCTAACTCGGTAAAGCTGCAAACTTGGTAAAACTTCTAACTCGGTAAACAGCTTGAATCTCTAACTCGATAAGTTAGTCTGCTAACTCGGTAAAGCTTGCTTAAATCGTAACTCGGTAAGAACTTGAGTATATAACTCGATAACTCAAACAAACAACTTAACTTGGTAAGATGTTTCTTAACTCGATAAGGTGTTCTAACTCAGTAATCTGATGAAATTTGGGCAGAGGTTCGTTTAGGTACACACAAGAGAAATCCTTACTCGATGTACGATAAGGAACCAAGGCTAACTCGCCAATATTGTAAACTCGAAAAAATTTCTAACTCGAAAGAGAATTTTTCAAACTCGAAAAAAATTTCCTCAAACTCGACAAAAAAAATTTCTTTACTCGAAAATTTTCCTAACTCGAAAACAATTTTTTTCTAACTCGAAAAAAAATTTTCAAACTCGATAAACATGTTTCAAACTCGATAAAACTTTTTCCAAACTCGATAAAATGTTTCAAACTCGAAAAAAAAAATTCAAACTCGAAAAAAATGTTTCAAACTCGATGACTAAATTTTTCAAACTCGATAAAATTGTTTTCAAACTCGATGAAATATTTTTTCTAACTCGAAAATTTTTTCAAACTCGATAAGATTTTTTTCAAACTCGAAAATTTTTCCAAACTCGAGAAAAAAAATTATCCTAACTCGAAAAAAATCTGATGAACAGTAACGAGATCCGAAAAATCACCTTAAATCCTAGTTTTTTTCGACCAAATCTAGCCTAAAACAACCAATATTATCTCTTGGCTCTTGATACCACTTGTAGGACCGTAGAACAACCTTATCACTTGTGAATCTAGGCTAGATCTAGAGAGAGAAAGTAAGTAGAGAGAGAGTGGAAGGGAACTCCTAGTGTGTAAATGAAAGACAATGTTATTACCTAAGAGAACCAACCTCAAAATGAGGCCTTACATGTGTATTTATACTTGTAGTCTAGGGCTTCACATATCTTTGACCATATTACATAACTAGCCCTTAGACTTTATACAAGCATGAATAATACACATAAACTTAATAAACTAGCATTTACTAACTATTACATTGATATATTAAACTAACTATTTGACTCAATAAAGATCGTCACTTTTAATCCTAACATCAACAATACCTCAAACTTAACAACACACAACAACACCATCTCTGCCCTTGGGACTTTTTCGTTATACACTTCTTCTTTATTTCTTTTAACCACTTTTTCCTTTTTATTTTGTTACTACTTATTTAAATAAGCAAGCTTATTACAGCTTATTTAAATAAGTTGTTTTCTCAATTTTATTTTTCCTTCAAACTTCAACACTTTAAGTAGTTATTTCACATTTTTCTTGTGTATTATTCATAAGTTTAATATTTTTATTCATTTTATTACTTTGAATTAGTTTTTAATTATTAAAAAATAAAATAAAAGTCAAAAAAATAAAATTATTTTTCCTAAAATTATTTTTAGTCATTTAGGACATAAGACAAGTTAATTTGCATTTCTCAGGGAATATCTCAGCGAGCGAGCATCTTGACCATTCGGTCGATCGGGTTTTTGATCACATAATATTATATATACGTACTAATTCATTGAATCATGTCGTAACATGACACCCTAAACAACAATAACCCAATTCCCATATGATGTCAAATACCCATTAATGAATGTGACAAGTTATAACCTACTACCAATGACCCACCATGTGAATTAGCCATTATCACCGGTCATACATGGGTTGCATATACTTGGTATGTGTATACTTATATTGTGAAGGTTATATGAAGTGTGTTAAAGTTATTAAAGGTGGGAACGTTAATTTTGACATTTGAGGAGGCAATAAAACCAGTAAAGTCATATGTACTATGATGAAGACTGTGTCCTACTGTCGTTAGTGTATCTTTAGGTTATATGATACGTTTGCGTCCGTGTGTACACGTTTTCGTCCATGTTTACATGTTATCCCCCGTTTATCATAATATAATATTATATATACTATTGATTCAATCATCACATTACATGTCAACCTTAGCAACTATAAACCAATGCCCATATGATGTCAAATACCTAATACACATGACCAACCATGTGAATTAGCCATTATCACAGGTCATCCATGGGTTGCATAGACTTGGTATATGTAAAGTTATAATGTGAAGGTCATATGAAGTATGTTAAAGTTATTAAAGGTGGGCACGTTAATTTTGACAATTGAGAAGGCCATAAAACCAGTAAAGTCATATGTACTATGATGAAGACTGTGTGATACTGTCTTTAGGGTTTCTTTAGGTTATATGCTACCTTGCGTCTGTGTGTACACGTTTTTCGTCTGTGTGTACACGTTCTCGCCCATTTTGTCATGCTTTAGTCCGTTTCTACACGTTTTTTGTCCGTTTCCGTCCTTTTATAGGCATTTTCATATATTTTAGACGTTTTCCTCCGTTTTCAAACGGTTTTGTCTATTTTATACACTATCCTACATTTTCTTACGATTCACACATTTTCTTACTTTCTCACACGTTTTATTCCCGTTTAGTCCGTTTTTTTACGTTATCGTCTTTTTGCATATGTCTTTATTTGGGTGGCGTTAGATAAGTTGGGCACGGTAAGTCGGTAACCCGACCCTTGTGCACTTTTTTCGTTTTATTCGTTTCGATACGTTTTATTACTTTTCGTACGTCTTTGACATTTTTTTCAGTTTTACTTTTATACGTTATTTATGTTTGCGAACATCCGATTTTCAGTTAAATAATATAATTTTTTTTTTAATTTTTTTTTAAAGAAATTTCATTTACTACCACTTTGACCCAAAAAAATTATGCGTGCATCTCCCATTTATATGTCACGTAAACTTTAATTCCGGCCATTTGGTTTCATAACAAAATTAAAACACCAACTAACACACACAGGCAACCAAACCGTCATCCCCAACATCTCTGCACTACAACAGGTTAGGGTTTCATCTTTTTGATCAACATCAAAGTAAACTTGTTTATTTCCCTTTTTTATGAACTTGTTTGAAGTGATTTATGCCGAACTTGTTCATAATGTGTCGATCACTTTACCTTATATGTATTGCTCTGATTAAATAATGTGTTCATGTTACTTTAGTTTAAACTCATTTGTGTGAAATTGTTATAAACATTATTGTATTCATAAGAAGTTGCATGTGGGTTTCCCTCTCAAACGCAGTTGATAGCCTAGAAATTAGAATCTAACAATATGATACTTGCAATGTCAAGTCTATTAACTTTGTTGCTTAGTAATGATATACCTTATTAGGAATTGTTGATTATTTAGGGGAAAATGGTATATATTGAATGGATTGAAGTTTTGGTATAAAATTGGTTATTTCTCTCACAAATATTCAGTTAATTAATCACTTTGGATATGCATTTGACTTATGTTTGTCAATTATAAGCAATGTATTACCTTTTTGGAATGACTGTTGTTCAGTTTGTAGTAGCCTGTTGGAATGAGTTGGTTTCGGTCGGGTTCGGTTAGTGCTAGCCTGTAGGAATGTGTTGCTTTCGGTCGGGTTTTGTTTCTATTAGCCTGTAGGAATGAGTTGGTTTTGGTCGGGTTCGGTTTGTATATATAGAATTACTTTAAAGGGAGAATGTTAAAGTATTTGTGTGTTGGTCCATTTGGGTTCCATTAGCAAATTTTCATTACCAAGTAAGGATGCAAATTTATAGGTTGCCAATTATGTGCCCTATTTTAACTTAATATGTGCCCTGTTTTTCGTTTATGATACATCAATATTTTATGTGTGTTTGAATATTATAGTATAACATGTGCCCTGTTTTTGTGTAGAAATATGGCCGTTGAATTTCTGATAACTTTAAACCAAAACACGTTCCCGGACTCTCAGGTAATCTCACACATACGCCTTAATTACATTTTATACCATAAATGCTTGTATAATGAATGTCAAATAGCTTATTGAAATGCTTTCAGGAACTTCCACCTGTCTACGCCGAATCATGTTACCATGGAAGGCGGGAGATTTACATCACAAGCGCTCAACGAGTTCATTTCAGAGTACAAACAGAGACTCAAACTAACCGCCCCATTGTGCTTACAGGAGAGAGATGGAGAAGGTTTGCTTTGGAAAACCTGAGTCGGGATGTTAGGCTGTTGCATTTCGTTGAGGAAGGTGATGACTGCTTCTTTGTTACTAGATACACTCAAGATGGAGCAGAATTTGGTGGCTACCACATGAATGGCGGTCGAGTTTCAAGGTTCCAATCTCGTGTTTTTTCCTTCTATGATCAGTTCCAGGTATTAGAGCTTCATAATTTACTAATCTTATGTCAAACATGTGATTTCATAAGTCAATAAATATTAAATTTCAATGTACTAATAAGGTTAGTCTTAAAATTTATTTGCAGACACTGCCAGCTGCATTCCTTTGTGGCTTAGGTAATGCACAGCAGATTACAATCAAAGTAGATGGGAAAACTTTGATGTTGGTTTGATTGCTGTTGAAGCGGGAGGAGCCAACGGCCAGGTGCTGTATGAGTTGGACCCCGATGATTGGAACAACCTTGAAGAATTTGTTGGTTTAAAAGATGGAATGATTCTCATCTTCACAAGGAAGCGCGCAACAAAGTTTTTGCTTACCGGCTTCAGTCGTGAAGGTAGTCTAACTACCGACGCGCATTTCCTTGGTGCCACCAGCTTGCTACCTGATCAGCCCGGTTTTTTATTGACCGAAAGAGGTAAATATTTACCAAATACTTTCATACTACACGTTATATCTGTCAATGATTTATTAAGTGATTTTAATTAAAATTCTTTATAGATGACAATCGCTTGAAGCATATTTGCCAATGGCCTGCACATAAAGACCACTTTGATGAAGGTCATGCATTCTATAAGAGATTGTCAACAATTCGAGTGAATCAAGAACTTGTACGTATCTCAGCATTCATATATAGATATTCTTTACTTTTGTTTAATTAGTTGGAACAAGCTATATACTTACTAGTAATTTGAACTGCAGGATATCCCGGCAGATTTCCTGTTGCAGCATCCTATCCACCCATACCGGAGGGTCCTCATGAGACATCGGGTGTCGAATGTTTCATGAGTATGACGATGAAGCCCTACAAAGCCGATCTTGAGCTGCCCGGTGGTGTGACTGTCTATGGGATGTGGAGGAAGTTTGCCGCTGATTGCTCTTTCGCAACAAACAAGCTGATCAGGTTCAAGTTCATGTATTTAAATGTTGATGGCAGTGGTGGTGATAATTTGCAAGACTCTGTGTATCCCGTGTTTCATCTGTGCTGATGTGTCCAGCTCAAACAATTTATGCTTCATTTGCAGTCAAACAATATTTATTATATTTTATGTTAGTAAATACGCCCTTAAGTATATAATTTTTTGTCAGTTATGTGTGTTGTCAACATGCATTCATTTGGGGGTATTTTACTTATGCTATATTACTAAATTTGAACAATATTAGTACTGTTATACATTAGTTAATGTTGAACAATTAATGTTAAATAGTTACTTTCAGCAATTATAGAATCTAAAATATAAATCTACTTTTATGCATATGCATGTAATGTAATTTAGTATGTATGATGCAATCTTGTTAAACTGACATAATTGACATGTTATGTGAAAACAAAATGCTCAATCTTAAACCAATTAACTAGACACATTACCAAACTGCTTCTTAAGTCATATTGGAGGGAATTGACAAATATATTTGAAGAACATATTGGAGGGAAAGTTTAAAAATATCTTATCAAAAAGATTTTCTTAAAAAACATAAAAAGGGAAGCTGGGAAATCAAGGGGAACCATAGGCTCGAACCCGAGACCTCACCAGCCTCAACCTTTTGAACGCCTCAACACACCACACACTTACCACTTGCCCTTGGGACTTCTTCATTTAATATCTTACATTGTTTTGTATATAAACAAACTTTTTAGGCTCTTAGCTTATTTCTCCTTTTAAGCTTATTACAGCTTATTTAAATAAGTTGGTTTGTCACTTTTATTTTTGCTTCAAACTTAAGTACTTTAAGTAGTTATTGCACATTTTTCTTGTGTATTCTTAATCAGTTTACAATTTTTTATCATTTAATTACTTAAAATTCGTTTTTAATTATTAAAAAATAAAATAAAAGTCAAAAAAATAAAAATATTTTCCCTACAATTATTTTTAGTCATATAGGACTTAAGAAAAGTTAATTTGCATTTCTAGGCTTTAAATTACAAATTACTATTTCTCGGCCTATTAGAATCCTGTGAGAAGCTAGGAATGTAAACGAACTGAACGTTCAAAGAACGTTTCCTGATTTGTTTGGTAAAAGTTCGTTTATGTTCGTTTATTTATTAACTTAACGAACATGATCAATATTTGACATTAGCTCAGTTAAAACGACCTGGGAATATCTCAGGAAGCGAGCATCTTGACCATTTGGTCGGATTTTTGATAACATAATATTATACATACGTACTATTCATTGAATCCTGTCGTAACATGACACCCTAAAACAACTATAACCCAATTCCCATATGATGTCAAATACCCATTAATGAATGTGACCAGTTATAACCTACTACCAATGACCCACCATGTGAATTAGCCATTATCATCGGTCATCCATGGGTTTCATAGACTTGGTATGTGTATAGTTATATTGTGAAGGTTATATATATGAAGTGTGTTCAGTGGCGGTACTAGGATTTCAAAATAGGGTATGCACTTTTGCTCGAATGGTCCTCGAAGGGTTCTTGAAGGGTATGCACCCTATGTTTTTTACACTACCCGTCGAATTTTAGGGTTTACACTTCCATACCCGTGCTATACACTAGATCCGCCCCTGAGTGTGTTAAAGTTATTAAAGGTGGGCACGTTAATTTTCATATTTGAGAAGGCCATAAAATCAGTAAAGTCATATGCACTATGATGAAGACTGTGTCATACTGTCGTTAGGGTATCTTTAGGTTATATGATACGTTTGCGTCCATGTGTACACGTTTTCGTCCATGTTTACACGTTATCCCCCCGTTTTGTCATGGATTACTACGTCTGTACACGTTTTTATCCGTTTTCGTAGGTTTTTGTCATTTTCATGTTTTTTCATATTTTTCCTCATTTTTCCTACGTCTTATAATTCTTAGTCGGTTTTTATACGTTTTAGTCCGTGTTTACACGTTCTCGCCCGTTTAATCATGTTTTATACTGTTTCTACATGTTTTATACATTCTCCTCATTTTTCATATCGTGTTTGTTCATTTCTATGCGCCATTTTGTGTTTATGCAGTTATATGTGTGTTTGGGACAGCGGGTTTGAAGATATATGGGTGTTTGGGACTGTGTGTAAGCACAACTTATGTCATGCAAAGTTATATGCATGGGTGTTAATTTGGAGCCAAAATATTAATGAAATGTTTAAATTCTTAATTAAAAATTTTAGAGCCAAATTTTTTTGTGAAATGTTTAAATTCTCAAACAAAATTTTCAAAATTAACTCTGGAAATTGTGATTTCAGATCGGCTCCAAACGGTCAACCTAAATTGACCAGGTGATGGTCAACTAAGTCAAACAGCTTAGAGTCAATCTCCGCAGAATATAGTGGTTTCCCCGGGTCGTTATGTCCCGACGAGGTGTGATGGTTATTAAACGGCTTTGAAATCGGGTGAATTTGAACAGGAAAAGGTTTGTGAGTGATTACACTAAGGAATCTACAAGGAAATAGCTTAAATAAGCTATATGAATAAGACAGGAAAGTTGGAAAAACCAGAAACGTTTAAAACCTAAAAACGCGTACGTTCACGTTTTAAATAACGTAAACGTACAAAATAAAACGTGAAAACTGAAATCTGAAAACCCTCAGGGGGTGAAAATGACTTTTTTACAAACTAAAAGATAAATGAAAAATTTTAGAAAAAGAAAATTAATTTCTACACTAATTACTTATTTATTATTAATTAAATACTAATTAATACTAATTATCAATATTTAAATAACTAAAATAGAATATAATATTAATTTAATACTAGAAAAATGAAAATTAACTATCTAAAATTATAAAATAAATAAAAACAAGTTTTAAAATTAAAAATATGTATTTTTGTCTTTTTGTGATTTTTATATTAATTAATTACTAATTAAATATTAATTGCCTAATTAAACTATTTTAAATTATAAAAAATAGCAAATGAACAGTTAAAATTCTAGAAAAATTTCTAAAATTATTTTACAACATATAAAAGCTAGGATAAATATAAAAACTAGGTCTTACTTTATAAAATCTAATTATGCTATTTAAAACTTAATTATTAATTAATTATTGATAAAACCAATATTAAATCTAATAAATACCAAATGATAAAATAAAAATCTGAGAAAATTACTAAAATTACTTTAATATAAAAGGAATTTAAGAAAAATATAAATATGCTAAGTACTTAATAAAAATATAAAAATGAAAATTAAAATTTAAACTATCACTTAAAATTAATTTGGATTTTCTGGATTTTCTTTTTAGAAAACTATTTTACAACTAAAAACAAACAACTTTTGTAAAAACAACTTTTTTATAGCTTAAAATTAAGCACTGAGGAAGCTTATTAGCTCTACAGTTGACTTTTGTTGACCAAATGGGGAAATAAGCTAAAATGGGCTTAAGTGGGACCCACTATGGTGAAATCTGGTCTAAATAAGTTATTTAAACTTGAATAAGCTAGACAAATCACATTGGGTCCATAGAATAAGCTATAAGATCAAAATAAGCACTTATATTTCCTATTTGAAAGCTGAAAATGGGACAAACATTTGGGCTGAATTCAAGTGGGGTCCACAGAGTCCTAGGTCAAACTAAAGGTCAATCCTAGAAGCCTACCAGGGGGAGTTGAAGGAAGCCAAGTGGTGGCATTGGGGACCACTGTAGAGGCCAGAAACCACCACCAAAGTGGTGGTGGTGGGCTGATGTGCTGCTGCAGCAGGACAAACAAACACCCCTGCAGGTGAGTTTGATCAAATGGGGAGCCTGTTGGAAACGCAAAAGTGATGATCATAAATGCAATCAAAGAGAGATCTCAATGATCGTCCCTTAGGGGGAGATTGTTAGGAACGCTTGAAGTGACGATCATTATCGAGTCAATGAGTCTTGTAATAGGTTGCAATATTATATTAGTACCTTAAAGTTTCAATATGTTTAGAATACATGTTTTGTTTAAGTCTAAGGGCCATTAGTGATATTATGTGAAACATGTAAGATGCCATAGACATTGTCTAGGGCATCTTACATGTTTCACATAATATCACTAATGGCCCTTAGACTTAAACAAAACATGTATTCTAAACATATTGAAACTTTAAGGTACTAATATAATATTGCAACCTATTACAAGACTCATTGACTCGATAATGATCGTCACTTCAAGCGTTCCTAACAATCTCCCCCTAAGGGACGATCATTGAGATCTCTGTTGGGCCATATACAATCGTGTATATGTGATTTGATACAACAAAACTACATATGCTTCAATGAAGATAATTGAAGGACTTAATATGCATAATGGAGATTCTACAAGCTGTTGGAGTATATGCAAAATACTTATATTTATAGAATATTACAGAAGATATTGTTTACTTGTAGGATAAGTTTGTAACCCTAGCATCTCTATTATATAAAGAGATGATAGGTACGTAGTTTTGAGGATCAGAACTACACACAAAATACACGTCCCATATATTTATTAGTTAGTTTATAGCTTCAAGGTTGTAAAACCCTATCACTATTAAGAGTGATCGTATTAATAATATTGAGGCCGAGTTTGATATTATTATTGTATTATTATTGTTCGTGTTCTTCTTAGCTTTACTGAATAGATTCCGCATACTCATTAAAGTTACAAGTAGAATTCCACTTAGTAGTTTTGTATTTATACAAGATTGCTAAACCCTTTATAAGTTAAAGGTTAAAGATCAATACAACTGTCTACGAATCGTCTACGTATTTGGAACCTACATGTGGTATCAGTCGCCAGGGGGAAATTCTACATAAGGAGAACGATTACTGATCCAGTGAAGTTTGTAGTGATGGCCACTTTTTACACATCATCCAGTAATCCAAACAAGAAGGTAAAATTATGTGTTAACTGTCATGCTTCTTATCAAACTTTGCTTAAAGATCTTGAACTTGAAAAAGAGAATCATAGAACAACTAGGGCTGAGAAACTAGGATATTTATATACTTTAGAAGAAGTAGAAGTAGAAGCTAAAGTTCTTAAAGCGAATGAAGAAGCTTGGACAGATAAGTACAACCAACTAGAGTATCAATTAAAATTAAGTGATTGGAAGTTAGGTTGTAAGATATCAGAAGTTGAAAAGCTCACCAAGGAAAGGGATGATCTTTTACAAAAACTTGCTAGTTGGAATGAATCTAGTCAAACTAGTGAATCTGTGAAAAGAAAAAGTTTAAGTGAGAAGAATGATACACTAGAATCACCTACACAAACTGATAAGATTGATAGGAATAACGTTATTGGAGAAGTAGTTCCTGAAGGTTTTTCAAGGGTTAAAAAGAAAAAGAGCTTGAAGTCTGTGAAGTTTGCTGAACCTTTAGAAACCAAACCTGTTACAAGTCACAAAAAGTCTAATACAAACCCTAGGAAAAACAACAATAGTCCTAGAGGTAATCAAAGAAACTGGAATGGGATGCTAACTCAAAAACTAGGGAAAATTTTTGAGTTTCAGAATAAAGCTTGCTATGTTTGTGGAAGTTTTAATCACCTGCAGTATACATGTAAACACAAGAAACCAGTTATTGATCAAAAGCAGGTATGGAACAACTCAAGGAGGATTAACCATAGGAACTTTTCAAGTGATTCTAAATATCCTCAACAAAGAAGGTTTTTTAATCCATCAGCAGTACTTACTAAACAAGGATTGAAACAAATTGCTAGGCCTAAAGTGACAAGATCCGTACTTTCTCAAAGTACTGATAGGTTATCTCAACGTACTGCTAGGCCAAAAGAAAGTACTTCTAGGTCGAACTCAGAGGTTAATGTTGTTAAGGCTTCAGCGAGATGGGTTTGGAAACCTAAACAAGATGAATTAGATGTTTCTGAAAAGAAGAATTCATCAAAGACCTTAACACGATATGATTATGTTGATGCTTATGGAAGATTCAAGTCTATTCTGGCTTGGGACTTCAAAAAGCATTAATTCTTAATGTATTGTGTGCATAGCAATTCATAGAAAGTGGGTGATTGAGAATTGCTATGGTGTATGGTGTTCGTGAACATGAAGGTTTATGGATTTACAGATTCTTGCTATGATGATTGTGATGTTTGTTTAAGGGGAAGGCAGCAGGTATGACACATCTTGTGGTACTCAACAAAGAATATTAGAGTTATTCACAAACCCTAGTTTGATCAGGTATAAAGAAGAAGATGATTAGGGTTTCTAAAAACCCTAAATCAGGTGTGACGCATAGAGACAAACCCTAGTGCTCTATGTTATTGTCGAAGAAAGTTTTTATTGTTGTCGAAGAGGAGCAGAAGGTACGATGATTGTCGAAGGAAATTTGTTTTTGGGTATTGACCTTTTTGAAGATCTGCAGCAATAACGACACAACATGTCTGCTGCGAGTGAGTTAATTGGTCAATGATTATCATGGGACGGTGCAAATTTTAATTAGTCAAGTGTATTGTCTTTTGCATGTGGAGATTTAAGAAACCTCGTACTGATTATTAATAAGGTCAGTGTGAATAAATAGCTCCTTATACGTTTTTCAAAGTTACACATGGGTCGGCTGTGTAGAAGAGTTTATATGATTCGTGATTGGCTGTATTGGTCTGTGGTGCTATATTATACACAAAGTGCTGCAGTTGTTGTTGATAACGTGGGTCCTTGGATAAAGATTGGTCAAGATGTTGTCTTGTGCACGCTATGGGACAGTAGAGTATAATATTATTGATTGAAGATAACTTGTGCTGTTATTATTCATTGAATATTAAAGTTGAAGTGAAGGTTCTGTTGCTACGTTTATTATTTCACGAAAGTACTGCTGCTTGGTTCTACTGCTATCTTCAAGGTACTGCTTCGTTGATTCATTGTTTTCAAAGCACTGCTCTCAAAATGCTTTTCGAGAACCGACTGCTACAAAAGTACTGCTTCTTAATTATTTTCAAAGTACTTTTCACCAACTTTTTTCAAAGTACTGTTGTTCGTAATCAAAGTACTGCTTGGATTTTCAAAGTACTGCTCTCACATACAAGGTACTGCTTCATTGTTTCAACGTACTGCTATTTATTCAAAGTACTTCTACGTGTTACGAGGAGTAAGGGAAAGTCGCGATGTGATTAATTAGAGATTCGTTAGTTGGGACGTTATTGGGTAACACATGGTTTGATTTCTCGGGGAAGTGTATACATGTTGCTTATCTTCACAGGTTCCCTATTCGATGATTACAAAAAGGGGAAGAAGTTAATATGAAGATTATTTTGCAGCTTATTTATGTGTGTTTGTTTATTCATGGAGATGATTACATCTCAACTTCTCTATTTAAGGGGAAGTTCGTACACGACTTTGTTTATTTTGTCATCATTAAAGACAAAATAAATACAAGAATGAAACAATGGGAATGAAGATTATCATCATTGAAGATTGTTGAATTCATGAAGATAGTTTTGTAATATCAAATAGGGGAAGATTGTTGGGCCATATACAATCGTGTATATGTGATTTGATACAACAAAACTACATATGCTTCAATGAAGATAATTGAAGGACTTAATATGCATAATGGAGATTCTACAAGCTGTTGGAGTATATGCAAAATACTTATCTTTATAGAATATTACAGAAGATATTGTTTACTTGTAGGATAAGTTTGTAACCCTAGCATCTCTATTATATAAAGAGATGATAGGTACGTAGTTTTGAGGATCAGAACTACACACAAAATACACGTCCCATATATTTATTAGTTAGTTTATAGCTTCAAGGTTGTAAAACCCTATCACTATTAAGAGTGATCGTATTAATAATATTGAGGCCGAGTTTGATATTATTATTGTATTATTATTGTTCGTGTTCTTCTTAGCTTTACTGAATAGATTCCGCATACTCATTAAAGTTACAAGTAAAATTCCACTTAGTAGTTTTGTATTTATACAAGATTGCTAAACCCTTTATAAGTTAAAGGTTAAAGATCAATACAACTGTCTACGAATCGTCTACGTATTTGGAACCTACAATCTCTCTTTGATTGCATTTATGATCATCACTTTTGCATTTCCAACAATCTCCCCCTAAAGGGGTGATCATTTGAGATCTCTTTTGCGACCTGTGGGTTATGGGTCCACCAATAGATATGACAGATCTTTTGACTTCTTTAATGCTTGTTGTTTTGAACTTTGAGTCTTTGTGTAATAGCTTTGCTAGTTCCTTTGTTCCAATCATGCTTTGTGGTCTTTGTTCTTCGTTCTGGTTGTTGTGATCAAATGATGGGGTAATCTGCCTTTCATCACTTCTGCGTCTGTGGTGGTTGTTTGCCATTCCAACATGCTCATACATCTTTGGACTTTGACTTTCACATGTATGTAGTTCCCTTTCTTTCACATTGATCTTTAGTCTCTTTACTTTGTCGATTCTTCTTTTTGGCGTAGAATCTTTTGGTGAACTTTGCGTTGCTTAGATCATTGAGGGAGCTATCATTGACTTCAAGAAGTATGTATGAGCATGCGGAATCTATCATCATGGAGGTGATATGTACCTGCAGGTAAACAGTTAGCAATAATCAACTGGTACTTACAGATAAGGAATCAGAGCTCGTCAACAGCATAGTGTGAAGACTCCTTCTAATCCTTATCAAGGCCGTTCCCATGTCAGATACCCCTGAAGGAGCTTACGAGACCTACTAAGTAGCTCAATGACTGGGTGAGTCGCTGGGGATCACTCCACGACTGTAGACCACTATGGAACCACCGCGAACACTAGGCGTAACCCGAGTGGGGTTACCAAAGTGACCTGCTGTCAGGGCTGTTTGATGATGACCCTGGCAGGAATTTCCGTTAAATCATTCAGAAATACATAAGTAAATCCTCTCATAAACGTTCTTGGCAGATTGCTAAGATCTGCGAAGGACTCGATAATTTACAGCTGGTGTCCATTGATGTAGAACACCAGTTGTAGAAATACTAAGTGTCCCTAAGAGATCTTTGATGTATCTCATGGATCTAGACTCGATAAGTGCACACTTAGGTTTCCTATGCGGAGACTAGGGAGGGGTCTCCTGCTTCAATATCAACCATCTCTAAGAGACAAGTCGATAGATTACACCGGTTCCCCATGAGAATGAAACAAGCTCTTTTAAGAGAACTTGAGTGGTTAAGAAGGTTTAGTGCATTGTGTCACTGGGTCCATGACGACTTTAACTTCAATACCGGTGTCGCATTAGCAACAACCAGTAGCATATGAATTGAACCCGGTGTCTGCCCTAAGGTTGAACATATGGAGGGCTATTTCTTTTCACCTTTTTCTTTAATTTTCTTTTTAATTCTTCAACCCCTTCTTTCTCCTTTCATTCTTTACTCCCCTCTTTTTTTTTCATATCATACCTAAGGACTTCTAGTATTAACTATTGGTGATGTCCTTGGGTAGATCCCTCCGGCTCTGGCGGATCATAGGACGGTTTTTTTCCTAACCTTAGTCACCTTATAACTCCATGACTATCCTATAATTGCCATTGAAACCTTTGAAAAAATCTCTCAAAGTGTTTGTGATTATCAAACATTTTGTTTAACACTTTGAGAGTTTTGTGTTTACTTATGAAGGGCTCCCCCTTCACATGTGCTCATGTGTAATTAATAAATTTGCACATGCGGGAGGAGCAAGCACTTTTGAATTGATCCACTTTTAGTGAACAAGACCGACTTGAGACACGCTTACATCACTAGTTAGACTAGCTTGAAGTTATTACCCGGCCTGGTCAAGTCCACAGAAAGTTTCTCGAGACGGTACATTTCTACTAAGACAAATCCTTTTCGAGACACGCTTACGTGGCTAGTTAAAGAGTTCCATTGTCGGCTTTTAGGTGACAACTAGCTCTAGTAACTAACTTGATGTCATTACCCGTCGAGGATAAGTCTTTTCGAGATTACTAACTTTTATTGTCTCGTCAATTCTGAGTCCAGCTCGCACGACATTCAATCTTAAAGCATCCTTAAACATTCATATTTTAATCACTTTTCCTTTTCTCCCCCTCAAAAATAGCATATAAGATGTTGTTTTTGATGAACTTTTGATTAAAATATGCTTTTTGAGTCTTATGGGGAGATCCACCAAGAACTTATCATTTTGAACAAAGATCATTTCAAATACTCCCCCTCAATAAGTGAAATAACTTTTTGAGTTTTTGATTACGAGAGGGAATACTTGTCCTTTTGAGTAGAATTTAAAAAAAAACTTTGAAAATTTGAGTAATTCTACTCAAAAGTAAGAAGCTTTCGCTCCTTATGTTAGGATTGAGGCACTGACGCGTACCTCAGGGTCCTTTAATTTCAGAGAACAGGTTGTACACAGCTATATGTGCACAAGTAATTAAGCATGATTTTGATGGAACATTTTGTTTTGAAAATACTCCCCCTCAAAACTCGCATTTGTTTTGAGAATTTTAAACTTTTTAAAGTTTGAGGGAAGGAGTCTTCTTGAAGCAAAATTCTGAAAGATTTAGAAATTTCAGTTTGAAAAATTCTTGAATAAATTTTGCTTCAAGGTAACTAAAACTTTATACACTGAAATACTCCCCCTCAAAACTAGCATATGTTTTGACATTTTTAAACTTTGGAGCGAATTGGGGAGTAAATATTTGAAAAAATCTTGAGCGAAATTTTGAAAAGTTTTGAAAAACCTTTTGAAAAATTTTGAATAAATTCTGCTCAAGATTAAGAAGTTTTAGATAAGCTTTGCATGAGAACTTCTTCTTGTTTTTCAAGGATAAGTGCACATTTGGTTTTAAGGAATGGTTTAGCAAGGCACTTTCCTTTATTTGAAACCCGAGTTGTACACTGAAATTTGTGCACAAGTCATAATGTTTAAGCCCGGGTTGTAAGCTGAAATACTTACAAGCCATCAAGAAATGATAGATTAGACAACAACCTTGGGAACCCATTTAAGCACGGCGCCAACGGGTTTACCAAATTTTGAAATCCATTTGTAAGTTGTGTCAATCTGATTTAAAGATGTTGAATTCCAACGAGGACTGAAAACCGGTGTTTCATTTTGAAATAACACTCGTGGAATCATTGGAGATTTAAAACTCATTTTATGTTGAAAATTGTTTGAGAAACCCGGCGTTTCTCTTGGAGTTTTAAAATATGAAGAAGAAGATTTCCATCTAGAGTTGAACCTCATGGGTTCTTTTTGAAGATTTGTTTCTGTGATAAATGGAAACCTTCCGGTATTTGGAATGTTCAAAGCAGAGTCATTTTCATGTTGCAGCGAAAGCAATTCTGATATAGAATATTTGAAAGGTTTAGAACGACTTTGCTTTGGTCTCCACACTTGCTTTACCGGTGTAAAACGAGTGTGTGGAGTTTGAAAAACATGATTCTTTTCTTTTGAAGCATTTGGGTGTTTCAAAAAACTTTGTTTTGGTCTCCACACTTGTTTTACCGTTGTAAAACGAGAGTGTGGAGTTTGAAAAACATGATTCTTTTCTTTTGAAGCATTTGGGGGTTTTGAAAAACTTTGTTTTGGTCTCCACACTTGCTTTACCGGTGTAAAACGAGAGTGTGGAGTTTGAAAAACATGATTCTTTTCTTTTGAAGCATTTGGATTTGAAAACCTTTTAGAAGTAAATGTTTCGGAAAAACTTGGTCTCTTTGAAAACTTCCTTCCTTTTTGCAAAGAATAGATTGTAAACTGAGAAACCCTTTTCAAAAATGGTTTTGAAGATTCACCCGTGTAAACCTTCTTCGAAACACTCACTTCTGGTGTTGAAACATTTGAAATTGGAGCTTTACCCTTTGATCGGTTAAGAGTTTCAAACTTCACTTTTAAAGCATTGTATGAAACTCTCAAATCATTGTATTCTTTTTGAAGATAAAGATGATCTTGGGATGCCAATTTTGATTCTAAAGAAGCAATTTGTTTCAAAAGTTGATCCTTTTCGGCTTTAGAATCATCCGTTTTACGAGCCAATTTCCGTTCGAACTCAACATTTTCTTTTTCAAGTCTTTCAAAATAATTTTCAAATTTGGTTACTTTGTTGAAAAAGTCGGTTTTGGCATCCTCAAAATCGTTTGTTTGTTGAGCTAAAAGCGTTTCAAGCTCAACCACTTTCGTTTGAAGCACATGATTTTCATTTTCAAAAAGATACATTTTCTCCCCCGTTTCCTTTTCAAAATCTGGAGTATTAGTATCGAACAGGGGTTTTGGGAAGGAAACCTTTTTGATTTGAAAATCAACATTTTTCTTTTTCATTGATTCAATCTTTTGCAAAACATTTTCAAACTTTTTATCTGCAAATTCATTCAATTGAGACTTCAAATCTTCAGTCTCTTTTTGTTTCAAGTTGGAGTTTTGTTTCTGAACTCGTGAACTTTTGATTGAATCAAACAAGTTTTTGTAAATCTGTTTCAAACACTCAATCTCTTTTTCGTATTTTGAAATTTGACATTTCATTGACACGTTTTCATCTTCAACTTGTTCAAGCTTTGACATCCAGGGGTTTTCAAAAGACTGCTTTTCAAGATTGTGTTGTAAAGGTAGCTCAAAGTTAATGCTTTGTGCTTGACATCTTTGAAAATTTTGTTCAAGAGAAAATATTTGACGTTTAAGTTTCTCTTGGATGTCGCTTGACTCTTTTAAAATCTTCTCATTTTCGTGTCTCAACATCCCATTTTCCACTCTTAATTTTTCAGACTCAACAATCAATGATTTATCACAAGCAGTTTTTTCAAAAACTTTCAATTTAGCTTCTAAATCAACAGTCGTTAAGATACGAGTCTTCCTTTTTCCTTTTCCGCACTTTATGTTCATAAAATTCCTTTTTGCAAGTTGACAACTCTGTTTGTGTTTTTGAAAGCTCTTTTTGAAGTTGTTCAACTTGTTGTTTGAGTTCACATTTTTCATTTTTGAGTTTTGAAACCAATTTTCCGTTCGACTCAATTAATTCACGTATTTTGTGTTGAAGATCTTGTTCTTTATTGGATTATTCTTGAAATGCTACTTCAAAACCTTTTTCACGTTTGACTTTGTTTTCTTGATTTGAAAGTTGTATTTTATAGCACTCAATGTCCCTTGTTAATGATAAATTTTTTGCTTTTAGTTCACAGTTGAGCCTGTTACATGGATCAACTTCGTTTTGCATATTCTTAATCATTAAAGCAGTTGAAGCACATTCTTGATCATGATTCACACTGTTATGTTCAACCGTACCTCCATTAAGATCCACATGTGGAGTTTCAGGAGTAATATTTCTATCATCCTGATTCACCACATATGTGTCGTTAATGTACTCAGGTTGTCCATGACTTTGTGTCTCATAGGCAAACACATTTTCAAATATATCATCATCATTAGATTGATGTACCTGAACAAGTGCGACTGAACTTTGTGAAGGACTGACAGCAGCTGCATTATTCAAACCATCCTTACATTTGTGTTTCCCGTCAGCATCTGAATCATTCCCTGAAGTGCTGCTTTCTGTCTGCAGTTCGGATAATGCATTGTTACTCGTGAATACCAAACTATCATCCAACTTCACTTCATTGTTGACTGTTCCTTCATGTGTCTGCCTTTTACTTCCATTCTTCCGTACATTTTCTTTTAACTCTCTTTTCTGCATCTCCAGTTTTTTGATAGCACTCAGATGAAGTGATCTTTCATTAAGCACAAATTCTAAGTAGCTCAGTCGTGAAACAAGCTGATCTCTAAAAGCTTCAACCTCCATACTATTGATGTTCTCTCTCCATAACCTGCTTTGAGATTCATAGTCTCGAGAAGTTTTGAACACTTTAAAATCCATTGCCATGAACTCTTTGAACTGTGTCTTGAGTGCTCTAAATTCTACCAGGCAATCACTTCCCTGTTCAATTTGCTTTTCAAGTTGAACTATGTTTTCTCGGAGTTTCCTTTGAAAGGTTAGAACGTCCGTGTCTGATCCGAAGAATACAGTAGAGGTACTCCATGAAGGAAACCTTGTATCTGAGAGAATCGTGCATTGAATCTTAACTGAATGAAAATATGCTAAACAATCTTCTATAGAATAGATGGCTCTTTTCTCAACTTTAGACATCTTTCTCTCTTGTGAACTTGATTGATACATTTTCTCTCCCCCGTGATAGTTGCGATGAAATCGGAATAATCAAACCAAAATGTATAGTTGATATATCACACACAAAGGTCGAAATACTGAATTTTGATTTTCCCTACAAAATAATATGAAAACTTATCTCTCCCAAAATTTGAAAATCACTATGAAATACAATTTAAAGGTTGCAAGAAAATTTTGAGTTTCAAAAAATTTTCCACCAAATTTTACCGAAAAAATTTGAATTTTGACCTAAAAAATTGAATTTTGGGCCAAAAATTTCACCGTTAAACCAAAATTTGAATTTCGCGTAAAAATTAAACGTTTAGTCTCCTGTAAATTTTTTTTTTTTTTTTTTTTTTTTTTTTTTTTGAAAAATGAGAAAGAAATATAAGTGTGAAATGAAAGTGGATCTTGTAGACGATAAAGAAGAAATTGTGTTTCTCAAATGAATCTTTTGTCCGTTGTTCACAATTTCTCAATAACTAGTAAAGTAGTTATATACAACGAACCCGAATAATCTCAACCCAAAATAATTCTCAATTTCGGATTCTTGAAGCACAAACAAAACCGTTGTCGTAAACAAATTTCGTCCTTGTGTAAATTAACTAATCAGCCAACAGAAAGCTAGTGCAAGCCCAAAAAAATCTTAAACACTCACGCAGCCCAATTCTAAAACTAGAAGCCCAATCTCGAGTATAATCACACGGCCCTATTCAACTTATCAGCCCAAGTTCAATTATCTAATCCTCACAAAATCTGGTATATTAACATACCCTAAACTCACACTTCATAAAATATAACGCCTACCACATTAGACGCTCCTCTCACCTACCCATTCACAAATCTAAATAATAGATCATTGCTCACTTAAAACAAGCAGTCACCACACCACAAAAATCTGCTCCACTCTTCTTTCTTGTGCTCACTCACACGCTGATCTAAGAACACTTTCTTCTAATTATCAAGCAAAGATCGTCGTTATGTTGTTACACGAGCAAATAAAGACTGCCGTTTTGCCTTTCAAATCTTGTGAAAGACCTAAGGTAGGTTAAGGGTTTCCTTTTGCTTTTTATGTTTTTCTTTAAACGAACGAGAGAAATAGGATGAAACGATTAAGTTTTGTTCTCTTCTTTAAATGGTTTGAATATTTAAAAGAAGTTATGCTTCAAAGAGATCGGTGATGGTATCACTCTTGTGGCTCGTCTTTTGGACTTGTCTTTGATTACACAAAGAGTAAAATTGAGATCGTATTATTGTTTGTACTTTGAGTCTTTGTTTAGATCTAAGATGATGGAGAGTGAGATGGGGAGTGGGGTGAGAGGTCATGGTATATTTTAATGTTATGTATATAATTTTATTTTTTTATTTTTTTATTTTTTTATTTTATTATTATTTTTTTTTCACTGATCAGGTCTTGATTCTTACGCGTAAAACTTAAGCGTAAACTATGGCCTTACGCGTAAGCACAAATCTTTTGCGTAGATCTTAAGCGTAAACTTTTTGCGTAGAAAAAATCTTTTGCGTAAAAAAACTTAAGCGTAAAGATAGTCTTTTGCGTAGACCGAGTTTCTTACGCGTAGAATACTGCCTTACGCATTACTTTCCAAGTGATGCGTAGTTTTTGCTCCTTTTGCGTAAGTCAAGGGTTTTTTGCATAAGATTTGAAGTTAAGCGTAGGAATGGGGTTTTGACTGTTTGACCACTTTTCTGATGTACTTTCCGATGATATTTCCGATGATATTTTCGACTACCTTTCTCTGGTCATGTTTTGACCACAAAAATTCCAGCAAGAAGTTTTAAAAAAAAGGTAGTTTTGACTTTTGATAATAGACTGGAAATTTTGGACTCAAAACTGCTATAAGACAATAAAAGTTTTTTTGAGAAAAAACTTAAATAATGACTGTTTGACTGAATAATCAGAAAAAGGACTATATTAGCACGTGAAAAAAAAACAGTTTGGACATTAATAAGCTCAATCAATAATCAAAACAAACTTTTTCTACTTTTACAAAATAAGCTTTAAAAAATAAAAAACTAATAAACAGTAAGATAAGCTTTTTATTTGACTTGATAAGCACGAAATAAGCAAAAAAATAAGCTATAAATAAGACAATAAGCTCGTAAATAAGCAAAATGAAAACTTTAAAAAACACAAATAACTTCTATATCATCTTCCAGCTCTTGATACCAATTGTTAGGACCCAAGTTTTATAACATTCCACACATAAGAGATGATTTAGAGAGATGAAGATGTATTTTAGAGAGAGAGAGTACAAGAGAGGAAAATAAGAGAAAGTTTCTTATTCCATAATGAACCAACCCCCTCCTTGGAGGGTTTACAAGAGTATTTATACTCATTGTCTAGGGCATCTTACATGTTTCACATAATATCACTAATGGCCCTTAGACTTAAACAAAACATGTATTCTAAACATATTGAAACTTTAACGTACTAATATAATATTGCAACCTATTACAAGACTCATTGACTCGATAATGATCGTCACTTCAAGCGTTCCTAACAGAGCCCACCAGAAAAATCCTAAAAATCTAATGACTATGGGATCTTAAAATTAAGCTAGTAGACAACAAGGAGAAACAAATTTCACATCCTCAAACATAACATAAAATTCTCATTAATTCTTGCAATTTTGGAGAAAAACTAAGTTCATGCATTTTTTACTTTTGTAAAAAACTTGGATTGTTGACTTTGGTGAACTTTGATTGCTTCTAATGAACTTAAAACATGTTTCTAAGCTAAAACAAAGTTATTCTAACCTAAATCTACCAATTATGAGCTGATGTAATTGATTATTGGATCACCACTGTTGACAGTTAACTCCTAGGTGGGGTTTATGAGTGATTTTGACTTTTGTATGAAATGACCTACTGTTTTTGTGACTTATATGACCCCTGCTATCCTAATGTAACATATTGAGACAGAAAACAAAGCCACAAACATCCTAGATCATGCAGGCAATAGTACAACCAAACACTCCTTTAAATGCTAGTTTAAGACAAAAACTAATATATATAACTAAAGACCATATAACGGATTACAATAGGATGGCAGGCAAGCGAGCAACAAGTTGCGCCGCAACCCCCTTTTGGATGGCAAAACCAATCCTACTAAAAATGAAGTTTTGTTTCTTGAGTGTCGCAAAATTGCTTTGCACGACCTGTTGAACTCTAGACAAAAACTTCACTGCATCCGGAGCTAGGAAACCAAATGTATCAAAAGCAAAAGGGATAAACACGTGTTGATTCTCTAAGCAAGCTTTCTCGTGTTTAGCCACTTTGCTCGATTCCGCTTTCAAAGCAGCTTGTCCAGCAACAAACCCGTTGTCCCTGAGCCCAACAAGAGGGGACACTCCAGTAAGATCCACACAAGCATGCTTCCCACCAGCCCATCCAAACACAAGTATATCAGCTGGCCGTAAAGTAGACCTCCCATCAAGCGGATCCGTCAAAAAGTTCACGGGGGCCTCTTTTTTAGAAGAAATACCTGCTCTCTTAAGAGCATCAAACAGAACATCCCTGACCAAATCATGCCTATACTTGAAACCAGGTAACTCCTTGCAATGGACCGCATGCTCGCCAAAAGAATCCAAACAAGCCTTGTGGCAGACTGGGCAAGGCTCATCAGCTGGAAACAGGGGGATCATTAGCCGGTACTTAAGGATAGTCCGGTACTCCAGGGCAGACATATGTTGGCCTAGCCCATCGATGGGGGTGACAGTCAAGAAATTCTGAGCATGAGGAGCACGAAGACATTCAAACACCGCTTTTTGGCGAGGGGATAAATCAAACTTCACTCCCAAACTCTTGACGATTTCACTAAAAAGGGCACACGCCAGAACATTCTGGGTTTTAGGGGGGCGGTGTCCTTATTAGAGAAACCGCTAAGATCAAAATCAGGGAGGGACATGCGCAAGCGATCCATCGCATACCCATAATCAGAGTCAACCCCATCAATAACACATCCTTGAAGAATGTGGTCCTGCAAACTCCAAGATTGCGCCCTCGAGGCCACAAAAGCATAAGTAGATACATCCTCAGCAGAACATAAACCCAACCCACCAAACCGAATCGGAAGTGATGCTAGCCTCCATTGAAAATCCCCAAAAAAAGGACCACCACAAACCACAATAGCCTCTATCGCCCTCCGAAGGCCATTGTCAAAAATAGAAACAGCTTCCCCTATATACATAGGTTGGCATGTTCTAAGACCGAACAACATCTTTGCAACGCCCATACATGAGCGGAGCAACAGAAGCTCAGATTGAGGGTCTCGTAGACTTGGGAGATGACTCATAAGTTCCACAGCGCGAGATGCCCTTTTCACCGCCAAACTACTAATAAACCCAGCATCCTGGCTAACAGCACCTCCAAGGAGTTTCACACCCAGCGACGGTCTCCCAATCCCGTGGGGGAACAACCCATCCTGCACCTTCAGCCCATTGCATGACGGCCAAAAAACTTCTGTTTTGTTGATGTTGAGTTCAAGGCCCAGGCGAGGCCCCTCAGCCCTGATTATATCTAAGGCTTTAGCTACCTCTTTAGTGTCACCGATAATAGTACCATCATCCAAATACCAAGCATGAAAAAGAAGTTTGCAACAATCCCTGATCCGGTGAACCAATGGTTGCAAAACTAAAGCAAAAAGGAGAGGCCCTAAAGGGTCCCCCTGCTGAACCCCAGTGGTGGACCAAATAAGGTCATCACCCACATATAACCTCGCTGACTGACCATATAAAAAATCCACCCATAGGGAAATAGACGGGCATCGAGTCCGAACCTCATGAAGGAGGGTAGTTCGATCGACCAAGTTGAAGGCATTAGAGAAATCAACAGTAAGCATAGCCAATGACCCATCCGAGTGAAACTCATTTAAAAATCTATTCGCGCTATGAAGCACAGCCTCTGCCCCTCTCGAGACTCCCACCCCAAACTGAAAGTCACAAAGGTATTTGGACATCTCCTTCCTGACACCCCTCATAGCCACCTTCGAGACAAGCCTCCTCCAAAATGCGCCCACGGCAATAGGCCTAATCCCATTGTCCGGTTTGAGCAACGGCGTGAGGGGCGCCGAAGCAACAAACTCCGCCAAAACCTTAGGACACCTCCCCCCCAACAATAAATTAACCACCACACAGATAGCCTTGAGTACCCCGGCTGCAATCGCTGACCCCTCTCCACAAAATGCATCTAAAATGTGTTGGGCTCTCAATCCGTCCCGCCCACAAGAAGTCCCTTTTGGGAAGGATTGAATGCACCCACAAACGCTATCAACATCCGCAACAAGAGGGGGCTCGGAGAGCAAGGAAACAGGCATAACCGGAGGGGGCAATATAGGATGCTTAGCCAACAACGCTGTCAAAGTATCCGTACCTAAAGGTGCAACCCCTGAAGAACATAATACCTTAACAGCAGCAGTGAAATGCCCGTCCGCAACTTTCCTCAAACATTGTTTAACATTGGCACACACCGTTGAGCTATCGGACCCAGATACCAGCTCATCCTTTCCCGAGACCACCCTTAAGGGTTGGGCAAAAAGCGACAAAATAAGTTCATTAAAACCATCCCCACTCCAAGCTGCCAACGCCCTTTGAATACTATGGCATTGCAAAGACTTCCTATTACCAGACCTGCGTTCCTGACGGTTAGAAGGTCTGATAACGCGCAACGTGCAACGTGGTAACAACAAAAGTTTAACCCACGCCTCAATAGACGTTGGCATAGCCGCCACCTTACCCAAAGCACCAGCTAGAGCATGAGAAAATGCCATGCGACAAGTGTGAGGGATGCTCTTAACAGTCGTTATAGGTAGCGAGAACACACGGTCAAGGAGAACCTCATCCACCACCACCCCACCCAAAGGTACCACTCCCCTCTCAACATACGGCCTAGTGATCCCTACTATAAACTCCTCCACCTCTCCCACAACCCGCTTAAACCGAACCAACCCATCGGTATGATGGCATGCCCGACTCAGAGCATGTAAACGCATACATACCCCGCACAACCACTGATCTGAGACTTTTAAAGCCTCCCCAACAGAAACAAACAATTCACAATCCGTGGAAAGCGCCTCTCGCAAGGCCCCCCTCCGATCGTCTGATGACAAATGGAGACGCTTAATATGCGCAACTAACCGAGGAAACCCCTTGGACCCCGCCATTACACTACAACTAAAGTTTTCAACTCAATACCTACTGATTTGATCATTGAAATACATTATCCTAACATAAATAAAGCTATTAGAACCCATATACTCAATAGAGAACACACAAGGCATGAAGAAGCAATTTTCACTAGACAAGAGCAGTAAAAACTAATTTTCACACTAGAACTTGCTAGGACACTAAGTGAGCATGCAAACAACTTATAAAAAGCTACTTAAAACATATTTAGATCATATCTACAATAACTAAACAAAGATTACAGTAAATGCAGGAATTACATGAGAACCTTACTTGTAAGCTTTGCTAATAAGGAACTCACCCTATGGACTGAGATAGACTCACAAAGGCTTGGTGCTCAAATCTAGGAACAAAGAGTTGTCAGCTCATCCTAATACCTCCTGGCTCATCAAACTCTGACCCATTCCCCATACATAGCACTTTGACTTCATTTGTGACTTTAATTGACTATTTGAGATTAGGATGAAACTTGAACAACCAAACTTCACAATGGGCTATAAACCAGCTTATACAAGTTTATAAGATAACAAAGGGATTATTTGGACCAAATGGATCAGTAACACTCCTATTTTGGCAACCATGGAACAAAATTAGAAATTATGGAAATTTAAGCAAATCTGAATTACAAAGTGAAACTGGAATTTGATTAATAGAACTTCAATTATACTGAAATAAACTAATGTTACAATTTTTAAAGCTAAAAAGAACACTGGAATTGAAATTATGCTTAATAACTAGAACTAAAACTACTCTACTGACTGCTACTACACTCTCCTTATTTTTCATTTTTTCTTCATTTATATGCACTGAGGAGCACCTCTTTCTCTTTCCCACTTCTCTTTTTAGCCCTTGGATGGCTTGAAACAATCTTGACCTTTGAATCATTTTTTTTGGCGCCAAAGTCCCACATGGCAGTTAGGGTATCTTGTTAGGGATTTGGGGCATTAAATGTATCTTGGAGGTTAGTATTTGGAAGGGGGAACAAGGGATGGGGTTAGCTGATGTGGAGGAGGGGGGAGGTGAAGTGTGGCAGTGGTTTAGCAGGTGCCAGTTAGGAGGAGAGAAGTGGTCAAAGTGGGTTTGATTTGGGGGATAATAAAAGACGGGGTGGGGTGTATTTTATTTAGGGAGTGGGCTGTTTTGGATGTTGGGCCAAGGTTTAATGGATCAGGGGTGGTTGTTTGGTTTGGATTTGGTATTGGTTTTGGGTTAAATAACAATCAAAGGGTCCGTTTGGTTTATTTAAATTTCACAAGGATCAAGCATGTAATTTTCTAAACCTTGGGGACTGAAAATGTAATTTTCACAAAGTAGTCACAAGGACTAGTTTTGACAACATTTGAATATTACAAGGATCAAAATTAACATTTTCCAAAATAAAACACCCGGGGACCAATTTTGCAAATTTCCAAACTCCGGGGACTAAACTTGTAATTTCCACAAACATTTTACCCAAGGACCAAAAATGACTTTTGTGACTTCTCAAGGACCAAAATTGATTTTTCATTCAAAAATATCCCACCAGGGACCAAATCTGCCAAAGTTTGAAACTCCAAGGACTAATTTTGTAATTTTCCAAAACTTTTCCAATTTTTCATCAAAGGACTAAATATGACAACTTATGATTTCAAAAGGACCTTTGGTGACTTTTCTTTTCAAATAAGTGCTTAGGGACTATTTTTGCCAATTTTTGAAAATTGGGGGACTGAAACTGCCTATTTTGCAAACTTTGTACGTTTTTCATCTGTTTTTGCTCATTTTACATCTAAAACCTATAAAACACAATTTTGAAATATTTTCAGTATTTTGATGCATTTCTGAGTGTTTTTGTATGTTTTGCAGTTCAGATTTGACCAAAAATGATGAGTGTTTAAGCACTCATCAATCCCCCACACTAAACTATTGCTAGTCCCTAGCAATAAAATGTTTTGAAAACTTGATGGATTTTAAACTCTTTACCAAAAGCCATCACTTCTGGAGTAGCCAGATGTAAGAACTGTGGTACACCTGATAACCATGTGATTTTGAGCAAACCACCAGCTGTCAACGGATTTGATTAGTCTTTACCAAAAGCCGTTTGCTTCTGGACTAGCCAACTCTTGATGGACAAAGTCAACATCTTGGTGAGCTGATTACCAATTATGGTTTTTCCACTGCCTTTACCACAAGCCATAATCTTGCGGACTAGCCAACTCATTCGCTTTTTAGGATATGGCGAGTTGAGGTACCATACAATTTTGGGCCAATTGCAAGCCATAAACGGATTTGATATATCTTTACCGAGAGTCGTTTGCTCCTGGATTAGCCAATCCTTTTGTCGGTTAGACATGGCGGACTGATAACCACAAAAATTTTGAAGCACAAGTGAAAAAAAAAATTTAATTTTTGAGATTTTGGCTAAAAACGGGGGTACTAGATGGTAAAATGTGATAAAATTCGCTAGAATACCCCCCACACTTAGCATGAATATTGTCCTCAATATTCAAAGTCCCGGCTATTATGCCGACATTTTGAACGTAAAAGGGCAACATTACAAGCTAAATGTGGAAACACCATTTTGTTTTTCACTTCATTTGTAACCACAGTGGGGTAACTCCCCCACACTTAGGGTGAAAACCCTAAGTAAATGCTACTGTTTTTGTTTACCGAGTCGCTAGCTTGACTCGACCCCAAATTCATTTGTCCTTGGGGAAGCATGATGTGGAAGAAGGAATCTCCATCGGACTTTCATTCAAGATGTTTGGACAAACATTTGAAGCACGTGAAAATTCAACACTGATGAGATAAGTATCTGGCTCAAGATAATGATACATGAAAATGCCGGGATCAACTATGGTATCTTCATTCCCGAAGGAGTGAAGAACAAGAGAAGTCACCTTGTAGGTGAAGAAAAGGAAGAAAACCATGATGAAAATCATGATTTGATTTTCTTCCTCGAGATCAGGCTCCGTAGCCTGAATTTGGATTGCAAGGGTTAAGCTCAAAAATATCCCGGGAGGGTGGGTGGGAATTTGCAAATTCTCATGATTGAGTGCATCTCCCCCCGGGCTATCAAACTCTGGAGGAGTCATGATATGATGAGTGAGTTCACCGGAGAACTCCTCATGAAGAGAATCATTCACAAGATTTGAATCTGTGAACTCATGTTCCGGAATAGACTCATCACAATCCTCATTCCGAATACCAAAGATTGGATTATCAGAAATCAAAGTGAATTCAGATTCGAATTCAAAAAGAGGATTGGTGAGAGTAGTATTGAATGTTTCGGGAACAAAGTGATCAATATTCTCTATTGGATTGTTAGGATCAGAAGTGAGTGACGGATCATGGTATAGGAGACTTTCAATTTCTCCCAGATCGGCTTCAAAGTCGAGGAGACCATCATCACTTTCCAATGAAAGTGGATTGATGTGAGTAAGTTCATCGGCGAACTCCTCAAGAAGATGATCAGCATCAGACTGTGGGAGTGATGCCTCAATATACTCAATGTCTCCATGAGATGTACAATCATCATTAAAATCTGAGAAAGTCTCAAAATGATCGTTTGAACACTCAAGAGGGGAAGGAATATCACACATATGCTCAAGAATTCCCTATGACTCTCCTGGGATTGGGACAAGGTTCTCAACACTAGACTTTATGAATTCGTCCGATTCCTTTTTAGGAACAGTGTCAAGATACTCGTCCCCCATGCTCAAAGAGTGAGTGGGAACCTCGGGTGTGATAGCAGTTGTTTGAGATGGAATCTCAACTGCAGGGATATCAGCTGATGAACTTGATAAAGTTTTATAAAATTGAAGAATATCAAGTGTATCTTCATCATCACTGTCATCAGGAATAAAACGGAACTGAGAGCTAGATTTGGCTGCTTTTTCTTTTGCAATTGATTCCCTCACAGATTTTTCATAGGTATCTTGGGAATTTATTCTAGCAGCCTGCTCTTCAGCTAGCAATTCTTCCATGGATTTTTTATGAGTATGTCTTTGGGCAAAGTCTTTAACTAAACCCTTAAGCTCATCAACGATTTTCATCATATTTTGCATTTCTGGAAAAAGTGCTTGATTCATATCGTACTGTGGAGGTTGGTCATAATAAGGTGTGTCAAAATTGTCACAAGAAAATGGATTCCCCGTTTGACAATCTGAGCTGAAGTGTGGACCTCCACAGTAATCACAACAGTAAAACTGTTGAGTCTGGACTGGTGAATCATATGGGTATTGGTCATAACCAAAGTTCTGAGCATCACTGGAAAACTGTTCATAGACAAACGTGTTTTCGGCTTGACACTCAAATCCTTGTTGAGGACCTCCACAAAACTCACACAGATATGTCAGTATCTCATGATGTGGTGGCTGGTAGGATGAATCAGATGTATCATGGTAAGGATAGGGAGCTTGGTTATAGACAGACCCATCTCCTGACTCTACCATTCTACAACCGGGACAATTCCCGCCATTATGAGGACCACCACACCATTGACAACCACAATGGTGTGGATACGACATAAAAAGAATCAAAGGTTTACAGAGGAGTAGGGATGAAGAATCAAAGATGTGAGAGGGTAAAGGTGATTATTTTTGAATTTTTGAATGAACATTTTGTACAAATAAGAAAGAAAATATTTTTGTGTTTTTTGTGTTCGTTGAAAACTGAGTTTAAAATGTTTTCGGGAACGGTTTTGTTTTGATAATAAGAAAATATGAACAAAGGATGGATAAATGTACAATGGAACGAATTCCAAAATCACTTATCAGAAAAACCGTTTAGAATAGCACACACACCTCCCCGGCAGCGGCGCCAAAAATTTGATCGGCTCCAAACGGTCAACCTAAATTGACCAAGTGATGGTCAACTAAGTCAAACAGCTTAGAGTCAATCTCCGTGGAATATAGTGGTTTCCCCGGGTCGTTATGTCTCGACGAGGTGTGATGGTTATTAAACGGCTTTGTGATCGGGTGAATTTGAACAGGAAAAGGTTTGTGAGTGATTACACTAAGGAATCTACAAGGAAATAGCTTAAATAAGCTATATGAATAAGACAGGAAAGTTGGAAAAACCAGAAACGTTTGAAACCTAAAAACGCGTACGTTCACGTTCTAAATAACGTAAACGTGCAAAATAAAACGTGAAAACTGAAATCTGAAAACCCCCAAGGGGTGAAAATGACTTTTTAACAAACTAAAAGATAAAAGAAAAATTTTTAGAAAAAGATAATTAATTTCTATACTAATTACTTATTTATTATTAATTAAATACTAATTAATACTAATTATCAACATTTAAATAACTAAAATAGAATATAATATTAATTTAATTCTAGAAAAATGAAAATTAACTTTCTAAAATTATAAAATAACTAAAAAGAAGTTTTAAAATTAAAAATATGTATTTTTGTCTTTTTGTGATTTTTATATTAATTAATTACTAATTAAATATTAATTACCTAATTAAACAATTTTAAATTATAAAAAATAGCAAATGAACAGTAAAAATTCTAGAAAAATTTCTAAAATTATTTTACAACATATAAAATCTAGGAAAAAAATAAAAACTAGGTCTTACTTTATAAAATCTAATTATGCTATTTAAAACTTAATTACTAATTAATTATTGATAAAACTAATATTAAATCTAATAAATACCAAATGATAAAATAAAAATCTGAGAAAATTACTAAAATTACTTTAATATAAAAGGAATTTAAGAAAAATATAAAAATGCTAAGTACTTAATAAAAATATAAAAATGAAAATGAAAATTTAAACTATCACTTAAAATTAATTTGGATTTTCTGGATTTTCTTTTTAGAAAACTATTTTACAACTAAAAAAAACAAATTTTGTAAAAACAACTTTTTTATAGCTTAAAATTAAGCACTGAGGAAGCTTATTAGCTCCACAGTTGACTTTTATTGACCAAATGGGGAAATAAGCTAAAATGGGCTTAAGTGGGACCCACTATGGTGAAATCTGGTCTAAATAAGTTATTTAAACTTGAATAAGCTAGACAAATCACATTGGGTCCATAGAATAAGCTATAAGATCAAAATAAGCACTTATATTTCCTATTTGAAAGCTGAAAATGGGACAAACATTTGGGCTGAATTCAAGTGGGGTCCACAGAGTCCTAGGTCAAACTAAAGGTCAATCCTAGAAGCCTACTAGGGAGAGTTGAAAGAAGCCAAGTAGTGGCATTGGGGACCACTGTAGAGGCCAGAAACCACCACCAAAGTGGTGGTGGTGGGTTGATGTGCTGTTGCAGCAGGACAAACAAACACCCCTGCAGGTGAGTTTGATCAAATGGGGAGCCCACCAGAAAAATCCTAAAAATATAATGACTATGGGATCTTAAAATTAAGCTGGTAGAAAACAAGGAGAAACAAATTTCACATCCTCAAACATAACACAAAATTCTCATTAATTCTTGCAATTTTGGAGAAAAACTAAGTTCATGCATTTTTTACTTTTGTAAAAAACTTGGATTGTTGACTTTGGTGAACTTTGATTGCTTCTAATGAACTTAAAACATGTTTCTAAGCTAAAACAAAGTTATTCTAACCTAAATCTACCAATTATGAGCTGATGTAATTGATTATTGGATCACCACTGTTGACAGTTAACTCCTAGGTGGGGTTTATGAGTGATTTTGACTTTTGTATGAAATGACCTACTGTTTTTGTGACTTATATGACCCCTACTATCCTAATGTAACATATTGAGACAGAAAACAAAGCCACAAACATCCTAGATCATGCAGGCAACAGTACAACCAAACACTCCTTTAAATGCTAGTTTACACTACAACTAAAGTTTTCAACTCAATACCTACTGATTTGATCATTGAAATACATTATCCTAACATAAATAAAGCTATTAGAACCCATATACTCAATAGAGAACACACAAGGCATGAAGAAGCAATTTTCACTAGACAAGAGCAGTAAAAACTAATTTTCACACTAGAACTTGCTAGGACACTAAGTGAGCATGCAAACAACTTATAAAAAGCTACTTAAAACAGATCTAGATCATATCTACAATAACTAAACTAAGATTACAGTAAATGCAGGAATTACATGAGAACCTTACTTGTAAGCTTTGCTAATAAGGAACTCACCCTATGGACTGAGATAGACTCACAAAGGCTTGGTGCTCAAATCTAGGAACAAAGAGTTGTCAACTCATCCTAATACCTCCTGGCTCATCAAACTCTGACCCATTCCCCATACATAGCACTTTGACTTCATTTGTGACTTTAATTGACTATTTGAGATTAGGATGAAACTTGAACAACCAAACTTCACAATGGGCTATAAACCAGCTTATACAAGTTTATAAGATAACAAAGGGATTATTTGGACCAAATGGATCAGTAACACTCCTATTTTGGCAACCATGGAACAAAATTAGAAATTATGGAAATTTAAGCAAATCTGAATTACAAAGTGAAACTGGAATTTGATTAATAGAACTTTAATTATACTGAAATAAACTAATGTTACAATTTGTAAAGCTAAAAAGAACACTGGAATTGAAATTATGCTTAATAACTAGAACTAAAACTACTCTACTGACTGCTACTACACTCTCCTTCTTTTTCATTTTTTCTTCATTTATATGCACTGAGGAGCACCTCTTTCTCTTTCCCACTTCTCTTTTTAGCCCTTGGATGGCTTGAAACAATCTTGACCTTTGAATCATTTTTTTTTTGCGCCAAATTCCCACATGGCAGTTAGGTTTTCTTGTTAGGGATTTGGGGCATTAAATGTATCTTGGAGGTTATTATTTGGAAGGGGGAACAAGGGATGGGGTTAGCTGATGTGGAGGAGGGGGGAGGTGAAGTGTGGCAGTGGTTTAGCAGGTGCCAGTTAGGAGGGGAGAAGTGGTCAAAGTGGGTTTGACTTGGGGGATAATAAAAAACGGGGTGGGGTGTATTTTATTTAGGGAGTGGGCTGTTTTGGATGTTGGGCCAAGGTTTAATGGATCAGGGGTGGTTGTTTGGTTTGGATTTGGTATTGGTTTTGGGTTAAATAACAATCAAAGGGTCCGTTTGGTTTATTTAAATTTCACAAGGATCAAGCATGTAATTTTCTAAACCTTGGGGACTAAAAATGTAATTTTCACAAAGTAGTCACAAGGACTAGTTTTGACAACATTTGAATATTACAAGGATCAAAATTAACATTTTCCAAAATAAAACACCCGGGGACCAATTTTGCAAATTTCCAAACTCCGGGGACTAAAATTGTAATTTTCACAAACATTTTACCCAAGGACCAAAAATGACTTTTCTGACTTCCCAAGGACCAAAATTGATTTTTCATTCAAAAATATCCCACCAGGGACCAAATCTGCCAAAGTTTGAAATTCCAGGGACTAATTTTGTAATTTTCCAAAACTTTTCCAATTTTTCACCAAAGGACTAAATATGAAAACTTATGATTTCAAAAGGACCTTTGGTGACTTTTCTTTTCAAATAAGTGCTCAAGGACTATTTTTGCGAATTTTTGAAAATTGGGGGACTGAAACTGCCAATTTTGTAAACTTTGTACGTTTTTCATCTGTTTTTGCTCATTTTGCATCTAAAACATATAAAACACAATTTTGAAATATTTTCAGTATTTTGATGCATTTTTGAGTGTTTTTATATGTTTTGTTGTTCAGATTTGACCAAAAATGATGAGTGTTTGAGCACTCATCAATTTCCTTAAACGAAAAACTGCCCCATCATATGCCCTATTTTTTCTCCAAAAAATCAGCCTTCTTCAAAACATTAAATCAATAACTTTTTAAACCATTATTCATCAATTTAGTTTAGTATTTTTCTTTTACACATTGCTTCAGACGAATCATGGAAACCCAAGAGAATGATCATGATAATATTGATTTTTCTGATAATGAACATCCTGACCACGATTTGGGATATGAATCGGAGCACTATTCTGATGATGGTGAATGTGATAACAACCAATCAAATGGTTATGTCAAAAAGAGGGGAATAACCAGGTTAGCAAAGTTTCGAAGGGAATATGGAAAAGCAGGTGGAGAGAAGCTTAGTGTAACCTTCGATGCTATGAATAGGATATCAGGAAAACACCGAGCATTGTTTTCTAGTTTTTTGGGAGACTTGGTTCGTGAGCATATAGGTGTCAGGATTATATCCTGGAAGAAGGTTGATTCAGAAGCAAGAGACAAAATGTGGGACGAAATCACGGTAAAACTATACTATTTTTTAACCCAGTAATATAGCATGAAATATATACGTAGCATTTACATTATGTGCAACTAATTAGGAACATTGTGTTAATCTTTGCAGCGATTTTTTGATGTTGACTTGACAGCCAGAAAAATGTTAATGAATCGTCATGGTCAACTTCTACGCAATTTCAGAAGTAAATTGACACAAAACTACATATTGCCCAACCTAGAAACACCTTCTAAACTAAATGAAGTCCCGACTAATTATGATGCAATTATATCAGCCGATGATTGGGTCAATTTTGTAAATTATACACAAAGCGATGAATACAAGGTGTTAATTAGTACTTTTTTATTCAAGTTCAAGCATTTGCTGTTTCCATATGTATTAGTTCTATAGTATATAATCATTACTACATCTAAACGCCTTTTGATTATGTGTTGCAAGGTGAAATCAGCTGCACCAAAAGTGGCGCGTTCCAAGTCTCTTTATCAGCATAGAATGGGACGAGGTGGATACGCCCTTGTGATAGATCAAATGGTAACTTGAAACATTTGCAGTTAATAGCATAATACTTTCATTTATATTGGTTTATCTTACGTGTGTGCATTTGATGTTTATAAGATCGATCGTAAAGAAATTCAACCAGATGAAGAACCACCGCGTACCACGCTGTGGTTGTCAGGAAGGAAGAACAAAGACGGAGATTTTTACGATGATGATACTAGAGCCGTGGGAGAAAAAATTGTAAGTTTTACAGCATATTTTATTATAATGTGCATAGTGGGGCTAAAAAGTCTTCTTGCTTATATTAAAGTGGGATCAACATATAATAACCTATTACCCATATTGTGTGTGCAGAAAGAAACGGAGGACAAGATCAAACAAGGAACCTTGAAGGTTGATCATGGCAGTGATGCCATGACAGTTGTATTAGGTAAGGAAAAGGGAGGATATACGAGAGGAGTGGGAGGTGGAGTAACCTACAGGAGGTATTTTGATCTGCCTCGAAACAAACAAGCATCTGATGAAAGAGTGGTGTTACTTCAAAGTTGAAAATGAGAGACGCCAACGTCAAGAAAAATATGCGGTAATCCAGGATTTGATGAAGCAATTGGCTGCACAAAAGGGGCAGTCGAACTCAACGTCAACTCCATTGGCATCAACTCCATCGACATCAACTACATTGGCAACAACTCCATTGACGTCAACTCCATTGACGCCAAGTCCATTGACACCACCAGAAGTAACATTCCATCTTTTATTGACCCTTTTAAAAACTGTTGCAGTCTTCTTAAACACTTTATATTGCAGGTGTCTCCGGTGAACATTAATCATATAAATAGCAATGCTGATGCGGATGCCGGAACACATGTTTCTGGATGTGAAAAAGTTGCAAGCATTCAGAAGTCTAACGGACTACCAACTTTGGAAAAGGAAAAGGAAACAAGTGTAAGTAATAAAACTTCCACATGTGATTTTTTAAATCTACATGCATGTCTTATTTACTGTTTTTATATGTATAGTGATGAGGCGAAAAATGATCCATTTTTAGGGGGTCATTTAAGCCCGAATCCGACTTTATTTGATCAAATATTGCCCTAAATCGTTCCTTTTGTGATTTTAGGTACTTGGAGAGTGAATTCTGGAAAAGAAGCCATTTTGGACGTTTTTGGAGCATAAAAGTGAAGAAAACGTCAAAGTCTCAATTTTCCATGCTGGGAACAGTACATGACGGCGTCAAGAGTAATTCCTTGACGGCGTCAAACCTCAATAATAAAAATCCGTAGTTGATGAAGGCGTCAAGAGTGTTCCTGACGGCGTCAACATCCCAAGAATAAAAATCCGTAGCTGATGACGGCGTCACACAGGGCGTCAGAAGTAGATCAAGGCCGTCCGAGGAAGTATTTGGCGGCGAGATGACGGCGTCACACCCTTGCTCTTGACGCCGTCACCCCTATTTTCCTATATATAGTTTTCTAGTTTTTCACATAAAAAGAGAAGTTTTGGAGAAACCCTAAAGTCGATTTTGGTGCAACTTTTACAGGTTTTTCAAGGGTTCCAAACCCTTGAGACCTTGCATTGTAATTGAGATAAGTGTTCTTCTAATTCAATCAATATGTCTATGTGTTGGTTTTCTATATCTTGTTCTTGTCTCAATTCCATTATGCTAGGCTAGATCTCTTTTGTGTTTGCTTAGATCTAATGAAACCTAGATATTGATTATGTGTTGATTACTTGTTTATTCTTGTCTTGGATGAATGATTTATATGTTAGGCTTAAGAAAACTGGCAGATCTCCAAATGGTAACATGCTTGAACGTCTTAAGAAACATGAACCGAGGCGTACTAGGTCTTTATTGGTTGTATTTAATGCATGAGCCACTGTTTACAATCCCTATAGTTGTGCTGGGCATGGTGTAGGAGGAGATAAGAGCTCATAGAATTGGGGAGTTATGTATGCCACCCCATGAATGGTATTAAGGAATACGATCCGTCATCCATGCAATTATAACAAGTAATTAACGTGTAAAAGATATCTAGGGAGTAGTGAAATCTAAGTAAACACATTTTCTCCAATTACTGCTCACAACCTTAGTTTAATTTAGTTATTTTCATTTTTATTATTTAATTTTGATTGCATATTAGTTTTGGGTTAGTTGAATAGCAACTAATTCCGCCCACTCTTTCAAAACCCGAGATTTTACTTGCTTTCATAAAAATATAAAAACACAAAAATAATCTTCCGTCATCTTTAGCACTAGTAATTAGGTTTTCTAATCCTAGCGACACTATTCCTAAGCTGAATGATCAATCCCCGGGTACTTGTCACTATACTATACTACAACGATCAGGTACACTGCCTGGTGGGGGTTGTAAGCTTCTCGAGATCTCTCGAGAGGTAAAGCCTGTTGCGATTCCCACGCATCATATAGGTAACTGTTAAATCTGTCGCATCTAAGAAAACGACTAGAGTAAAACGAAAGGATGCATGTCAAGCTTCCCAATTACAAGAAGATGAGTCTTCATTACTAGTACTACCACAAGTATGTATTTAAACATGTTCATATATTATTTTGTTTAACTGATTTCTGATACATACATGCAACAAATCATTTTTTTAGGTAATTAACTGCAAACTGTGGCACTCAAAGAGAACAACTATTATTACTTTGAGCAGAGTATACATGAGTGATGGAAAAAAAATGATTCATAACAAACCACTCCCCAAGGATTGCTACAAAGTGTCTATTGATAAATCCTTACAGGATGCAGCTTGCATACCGGATGTAGGAGGTAACGGTTTCAAAACAGTTATGAAGGCAGTAGGTGGTTTTTATGCATGGCCAAAGGAGCAAGTGATTTTGGAAGATCAGGTACATACAAGCATCTGTTTTATCAACCTATATATATATATATATATATATATATATATATATATATATATATATATATATATATATATATATATATATATATATATATATATATATATATATATACTAGACTTCTAAGCCCGCCCGATGGGCGGGCATGACTTGTAATATAGTGGTTTTAATCCTTGAGACTTCTTCTATGAACATACACCATTACATCTTTCAAAGCAATAACATTTTCATGTTTAAGATGGCGTAAGAAGCTTAAGTTAATGTAAAGTTATCATGAAATGAATACAGTTATCAAAAGCATTATAGCAACTTTCTCATTGCCATATGACTTATTTCTTGAGCCAGGGATCAGTATGTTCAATCCATCAAAAAAACCTTCTCTACTCAATGTAACCAATTTGCGTATACCCTGTAAGCCACAATGTGATTATTTTATTAGTATGAGGTCAAACTGTATAGTTCACAAAGAATAGTTAACGTACCCTGTCCATGATGGTGAAGTTGTGTTTAAAACTATTGCACCTCCAACTTCTTGTGTTTGAAAGAATATAGTGTTTAAGTTGTAAAATATCTTGACTTCCAAATTCTAATCTTATTGAGAAAATGTCATCATATAGCTTAACTTCACCTTAAAGCTCCGTAAAGCCTTCATGGATGCATGTAGCAAAGTAGGAGAAACCAAATCAACGCGTTTATAAGATGGATTTTTGGCATGTCTAGGAATTAAAAATATTATTCATTATATCATCTTTTTAGCCTGGCGAGATTCAAAACTAAAGTACATATACATGCACGAATCTGAATACAACATCGTAAGACAAAGAAACACAAATGAAGGATTACCCAAGTGAAATATGCCATCCAAGGTGCCAAATAACTCTCTTGTTTAATTTGTAGATAAGATTTCTTGCATAATGGTCCAACTCTTGTCATGTTGCTCGTACCCAAGACGATCCTCCAAACTTATTAAAGTTCATATATGTATTCACCTGCAAAAAAGTGAGGATGTCCTTTGAATTCCTTCTTATATTTACCATGTTTTTTTTCCTGATCTCTAGCTCAGCTACAATCATTTGAATAAGCATCTTTTCAGTTTCACTTTTAGCAACCTATACACATTTACAGAAAGAAAATACATTAACTTGAACAAAAATAGAATATGCAAAAGAATGTGTCAGATGCTAATCTTTAGTGATTGGATTATGCATCAATCAAGAGCCACCTTCACGTTTCAAAATATGAAAGTATATATTATAGTATATGTACGTAATATAGTAGTATAATAAGTAATAACATTGATAATGTTTGTTAACCAATATATAAGTAAGAAAGATTTATAGTAGTTAAATACCTGATAGCCCTTATATTTGATGAGCTCTTTCAACTTATCGACCACGAAGATGAACCCGTCTACATCAATGTAGCAAAGGTCTCCGGTTCTGAACCATCCAGTCGAGTATAGAGCACGGATTGCTAAAGTAACCTGTAATAACATCATATAAAATTTCAACTTTTGATCATATTCACTCATGCATATGAATACACATACACATGATTTTTGATTTTGCAATTTGAATCTTTAACAAAGGAACTCACCTTGCTATATGCACTAATGAGAACTTTTAAGGTTCTTCAGTGCTGCTTCCCGAACTTCAGATTTTGGTTTCTCGATTGGGTTCAAACAAAACCATGCCATTCCTAGTGTCGACACAGTTAGATTAACAGAAACAATAAGCAATCCTAAACCCCTCTTCGCTGCAGCAAACTTGTGCAACTCAATACGAAATCGGTCTTGTTACAGCAACCAAATGCCTTTTGGTGCAGTGGTACATCAAGATTCAAACGCAAAAACATATCCAAACACCCTTAAAAATACAAAATCTTTTAAGCTTAAATTTCGTGACATAAAAGGTAGTGTAACACTATAACTGATTTTAAAGTAATTTTTTAAAATAAAATACCTATTAATAAGAAAACGTAAATACCTATTACTAAGAAAATGTAACTTTTGCTCATTTACTGTTTCAAGTTTTATGTTTGGACTCCAACCCGTTTTATTTCTTATAATCATTTACTTTTGTATGTGCGAGTATCATTCACTACCATCCTTCTAACCTATTTATAAAGTTCTTTATTTTTAAAAGAAGATCACATAAACAGTAATAATTTATAAACATAACATAAAAGAAAAAGGTTATCAACCTCGACACTGTGCATTCTATGGATAATAGATGTGACTTTACCTCCGTCATCGATAGTGATGATTCAGGATATGTAGTTCTTGCTTTAACGTTAACACCTATGTTTCGGCTTTTTCCCATCCTATATTTTAATCAGAATAAACGAATTATAAACGCACTCATAGACTGATAAACCTAATAGTATAAATACTACTATAAACAAATTTATAAAAGACCTTGAATGGCTTCTTGGTCAATGTTAGTCTGCCTCTTTGCGATCTCATCTTTAGCATTAATTTCAGCAAGTGCAGATTGGATCGGAATAGCACATGCACACTTCATCTTCAAATCTGCAAATACACAAAATAACATTAACGTACACATGTATTATGTTTTTATGATTATGATAATATAAAAATAAAAACACAAATCTGCATATAAAAAAACAGAATAGAAGCTACCTTCAAATATATTTGTGAATAATCTGTAAATACACAAACGAATTAAACCTTACACAACTCCAACACAATATTACAATGATTACCTGGAGATGAACCGAATGTAACCTAACTTCTTTATTAGAGTACTGCTGCAATATAGTAAATTTCACATAAGCAGGTCATTGTGACCAAACACAGCCAATCAATATTCTTATACATATAATACATAAACGTTAAAAAACTCTAACACAATATCAAAGTGATTACCTGGATATGAACCGAACGTGTCGTAAATTCTTTTTTCATTTAATGATGTAATCTTTTGCATTAGGGTTTTCTTTAAGAGATCGATTATGGTGTTTTAAGCAGCTGTGGAGGTTCAGTTTTTTTGGAGGAAGAATAAAATAAAGCCGCTTGATGAGCATATGGGATTAGGGTTGGCTATTGTGTGATGAATATGGAGATGAATATTGTATGATGGGGATGAAGATGAAGATCGGCGCAGTGAAGGTTGGATTGATCTTTTAGGGTTCGGATGATTGTAAAAACGTTTAAACATGCAATTCTATATCGGTATATGACTTCCTAGTTCCTTAATTAGTGGTTTTAATTTGTATAGTTTATCAAGTATGTTTTCCAACATTTAAATCAAATGTTGGAATGATCAGGTGGTTGAGGTATTTGTTATTTGTGCAAAACGTATAAGGTTCGATCCTTGTCCTCATCAAATGTCATGATTTTTTTAGGAAAATACATCTGAATTTTCTAAATAGAAAATAGCAAATCTGTAAAATATACATTGATGACATGGCACTAAACATGATGACATGGACTTAATGCATGATTATTTGGCAGTCAATGGTCAAACGCCTCCTGTTATATATAATATAGAGATATATATAATTTCTCATATTTAATTCAGTATTTGATACACCCGGCTTTTTGTTTCCTACAGGCTACACCACCAAGTACCATACAAATGATTAGTGAGCATAACAAAGTTCCACCTAAATTAACAGGGAAACGCAACTACGTCTCTATTGAAGCCAAGAAAAGTGAAGCTGCTCAGAAGATCAAGACTAAGAAGTTATATTTATGAGAATTTTATTATTTACGCCATTACAATTTTATATACATTCCACTTTTATTGTATTTGAATTTGTTTAATTTGATATATTTGAATTTTATTGAATTTTATTATTTACGGCTTTTTGTTGGTGACTGTATAATTAATTCGTTGTGTGACTAAATGTTACAAAAGGCCACACACGCATACAATTCATGTGGCCATTTAATGATCAATAGTCACACAAAATACAAATTTCTTCAATTTAAACAGCATATGGTCACACTTATTAATACGTTTGGCCACTTTATGATTAATTGTATGTGACTAAATACCCAAAACAAACATGATATTTGTGACTAAATGGTACAAAAGGCCACACAAACATACAATTCATGTGGCCATTGGCTTATCAATAGTCACACAAAACACAAATTTCTTCACTTTAAACACCATATGGTCATACTTATTCACACTTTTGGCCACTTTATGCTTAATTGTATGTGACTAAATACCCAAAACAAACATGATATGTGTGACTAAATGGTACAAAAGGCCACACAAACATACAATTCATGTGGCCATTGGCTTATCAATAGTCACACAAAACACAAATTTCTTCACTTTAAACACCATATGGTCACACTTATTCATACTTTTGGCCACTTTATGCTTGATTGTATATGACTAAATACCCAAAACAAACATCATATGTGTGACTAAATGGTACAAAAGGCCACACAAACATACAATTTATGTGGCAAGTGGCTTATCAATAGTCACACAAAACACAAATTTCTTCACTTTAAACACCATATGGTAACACTTATTCACACTTTTGGCCACTTTATGCTTAATTGTATGTGACTAAATACCCAAAACAAACATGATATGTGTGACTAAATGGTACAAAAGGCCACACAAACATACAATTCATGTGGCCATTGGCTTATCAATAGTCACACAAAACACAAATTTCTTTACTTTAAACACCATATGGTCACACTTATTCACAATTTTGGCCACTTTATGCTTAATTGTATGTGACCAAATACCCAAAAGAAACATGATATGTGTGACTAAATGGTACAAAAGGCCACACAAACATACAATTCATGTGGCCATTGGATGACCAATAGTCACACAAAACACACATTTCTTCACTTTAAACACCATATGGTCACACTTATTCACACTTTTGGCCACTTTATGATTTATTGTATGTGACTAAATACCCAAAAGAAAAATGCTTTGTGTGACTAAATGGTACAAAAGGCCACACAAACATACAATTCATGTTGCCATTGGATGATCAATAGTCACACAAAACGCAAATTTCTTCACTTTAAACACCATATGGTCACACTTATTCACACTTTTGGCCACTCTATGCTTAATTGTATGTGACTAAATACCCAAAAGAAACATGATATGTGTGACTAAATGGTACAAAAGGCCAAAAAATCATACAATTCATGTGGCCATTGGATGACCAATAGTCACACAAAACACACATTTCATCACTTTAAACACCATATGGTCACACTTATTCACACTTTTGGCCACTTTATGATTTATTGTATGTGACTAAATACCTAAAAGAAAAATGCTTTGTGTGACTAAATGTAACAAAAGGCCACACAAAAATAAAATTCATGTGGTCATTGGATGATCAATAGTCACACAAAACACACATTTCTTCACTTTAAACACCATATGGTCACACTTATTCACACTTTTGGCCACTTTATGATTTATTGTATGTGACTAAATACCCAAAAGAAAAATGCTTTGTGTGACTAAATGTAACAAAAGGCCACACAAAACTAAAATTCTTGTGGCCATTGGATGATCAATAGTCACATAAAACACAAATTTCTTCACTTTAAAGAACATATGGTCACACTTATTCACATTTTTTGCCACTTTATGTTTAATTGTATGTGACTAAATACCCATAAGAAACATGAGTTGTGTGACTAAATGGTACAAAAGGCCACACGAAAACCAAATTTATGTGGCAATTGGATGATCTATAGTCACACAAACCATACATTTCTTCACTTTTAACACCATATGGTCACACTTATTAACACTTTTGGCCACTTTATGGTTAATTGTATGTGACTAAATATACAAAAAGAAAATGCTTCGTATGACTATAAGAGTTTTTGGTCACACAAAGCTGATTAATCCAACTAAAGTTGTACCTATTTAGTCACACATTTTAACGTTTTGGTTACTCTTTTTTAAGTGAGACTAAAAAGAACCAAAACATGTGACCGTAGGTACCCTATGGCCACACCACCTTTAGTCACACATACGAAAAAAACCATGTGTGACTATATGTATATCGTCACACATATTTGGTGTAACCAATTCCAGTTTTTGGCCTAGTGTGCCTTAAAATATACCTCATTCATTAAACCTTTGCATGACCAAAACAGCAACCGCCACTATAGTGGTGGTGATGTTGGTGTTGATGTTGATGTTGCTGCTTTGTCAATATAGCCTCCATGTCATGGATCTGGTAACCTAGTGTCTCTGTGTACAAATTACATGTTACCCTGTTACTCTTCCTTATATGCATTGATACATACTCGACACAGAACACCTAACATCAAAGAAAATTTAGTTTACTTGCGGAATAAGATGGTAGGAATACTACATTGACAAAAGTACTATCAGCCTTGCGGAATAAGATGGTAGGAATACTACATTGACAAAAGTACTATCAGCCTTCAATTTGTAAGGGCATTAAAGTGTATGCCCCGTTATATTTGAGGCCTCAAAATTCACTTTTATATAATTATATGTGTAAATGTTTTGGTAAAATTTAAGATGAATAGTCAAAATTCCACAGTATGTTTTTTGTTATAATAATTGGGTCTCCGTTTGCATGGCTACGGCCCTAGATATAACACATGATTGGTCATCTTTTGACTTTATCAGCCATTGTAAGTCTTGTTTTGAATGTTTGTTTGCCAAAAGATCAATGTAGAATCAATTTTTACCATAGAACCAATCAAGCAATTTTAGTCACTCATTTTTTTTCAAAATAAAAAAATAAACTTTAACCCTTTTTTAAAAAATTAAATATCTCGCAAACCGTAAATCGTTACGCGAAAAAAATACCGTCGCGACGAAAATTAAATTATCTTTCTATAGACATGTATCGTTTTATACTTTCGACGAACTTTTTTTTTCGATGAACATTTTCTTTTCAAAATTTCCGCACAGAAAAATCATATATGATTTGTAAAAATCATATATGATTTGTAAAAATCATATATGATTTGTAAAAATCATATGTGATTCGTTAAAATCAAATCATATATGATTTTTACAATATATGATTCGTAAGAATCATATGTGATTTGTAAAAATCAAATCATATGTGATTTTTATGAATCATATATGATTTTTCTGGGAGGAAATTTAAAAAAAAAAGTTCGTTGAAAAAAAAATTCGTCGAAAGTATATAACAATGCATATCTATAGAAAGATGATTTAATTCTCGTCGTGATAGTATTTTTTTGTAGCTTGAAGATTTATCGTTTGCAAGATACATTGTTTTTTTTTTTAAAAAATGAAAATTAAAAATGACTGATTATGATTGGTCATTGGTTTTATGACAAATATGAGTTCTTTATTGATCATGTTTGTTTATCATCCAATTTTAACTTAAACGTTAGTGATATGAAATATGAAATATGAAATATTACCATCCAATTTTGACTCAATGTTTCAATCATATTGTTTTGGATATTTGTTTATCATCCAATTTTAACTCAAATGTTAGTGATATAAAATATGAAATATTACCATCCAATTTTGACTCAATGTTTCAATCATATTGTTTTGGATATTTGTTTATCATCCAATTTTGACTTAAATGTGTTTGGCTGTGAAAGATTTTGGTGGAAATCAGTGTGTGCTCTCGTCTACTTTTTGCTGTCTTCCCTCGTGATCAAAGGTATAGAGGGCCAGTTTAGTAATCAAAGTGTGAAATTTTTGGTAACATAGTTCATGTCATGTGTTTAGAATATTTGTGTGTCAGTTTCTAGTTTAGTCGTTGTAAATTTTTTTGTTATAGCGTAAGTTTTTTTTTTTTTTTTTTTTTTTTTTTTTCTGCTTTTTAATTGTCTTGATTAGTAGGGGTTGCCATTTTTTTTGTATGCTGTTCCGTTTTGGTTCCTCTTAATATATGTTGTTATTCTAAAAAAAAAAAAATTACTCAAATGTTAGTGATATATAATATGAAATAGCATATACATCCTTCCGAAAATGCATAATTGCATATATATCCAAAACATGTATAAAAACTATTGTACTATGTGCATCAAAAAATTTTATAAAAGATATGTGAAAAACTAGAAGGGGGTTGAATAGTTTTACGTCAATTTGTATTTAAAAAAAAAACTTTGTTTGATAAAAACTTCAATTCTTATTTATGTGAATTTCAACACTTGCACAACTCAAACAATTTAATCTAACTAACTAAATAATGATAACGTAAATATGAAAGTAATGAAAAGATAGAGATAGAGAGATGAAACCACAACACACGATATTTATAGTGGTTCGGCTACGAAGCACCTCTTCGCCCTACTCCACTCCTCGAGTCACCTACTCGAGAGTTTTCTTTACTATGTCAACAAACTCCCTTTTTGGCGGAGAAACCTTACACGACTTTCGCTTACACTAATTAACGACACTAAGCTGAATGTCGAGTCCTAATAGTAGCTAGAACCAATCTCACACCACTACACGCCTTCTTCACAACTTGTACACAACACTACTACTACACTACTTCTCACACCTTCACAACTTCTTCTTCACACCACAACTATTTCTTCACTACTTCAATTCACAACTACTAACCCACCTAGATCTATCAATTACAATCACTACATAACTATACAATAAATACAAGCTACACTACTAATCTTCAACACTTCTTGGTTAGAGATGAAAGGAGTATTCTTCTCTTGCACTTTGAATGAGGAAGGATAGAATCACTTAAAAACAAGAACTAATGTGTTTATGATCAAAGGATTTAGGAAGATAATTTGAGTGAATTAGAACAGAAAGTTTTAGTGCAAAAGGTGAGAAAAAAATTCAGATATGAACCAGTATTTATAGGCAAAGAAATCTGACACAGGAGCGTATGCCGGCCCCCTTAAAATTAAGGGGGCCGCCCATGTGAAACGGCCAGATTCTTTGTCTTTTTCTGAGGAAAGTTTATTTTGTGAAAATTTAACTGAATTTGGTTAAAAATTTGAATTCATATAATTATTATGAAATAAACATTTTCCTTTAATTTCCAAAAGTGTTTTTCTTAAATATATAAAATGTTTATACCATTTTATATAATTTGTAATTAGTAAATAAACCTTCCTTTGATCATAAAATGTATTAGGCACTTGTTTATTCATACCTTAAGTGAATTAGTTGGATATAATGATATTTTGTCACTAAATACTTATTTACGTAATGATTTTACGTTTAATGATTTTATATTTTGTGATCGTCAAAACATAGGGATATCAAAAAAAATATTAATAACGTTTTTACGCATTATTTATATCAACAATCTCCCCATTTTTGATGATTACAAAATCTAAACTCATTAAATCAAAAATTATTATATATGCAAGTATTTAGTGAGTTGTGTATCACTTCTCCCCCTTTTTGTAAACATCAAAAAGGTTGTCCCGAAGATGGATGAGCTCCCCCTTGATGTGTACTCCCCCTCGTTTAAAGGTTACAAGACAAGTCGAGATATGGAATGCTTGCAAAAATATTCAGAACATACAATATATATGCATGCAACAATTATATACATAAGGATAAGGCAAGCAATATAAGCATGGAAGAAAACACTTCATTAAATTGATAAAAATAGAAATATCATACATCCAAGATGCATGAACAATACAACTAATAAACTAAAGCCATAAGGGCTTACATTCAACCAAAACTCTAGTAGAAATATTTTTTCTAGAGCTTGTCATCAAAATGGTTTAAACAAATTTATTTTCCAACCAAGAGTCATGCTTAATTTAGGAGGAGCAATGCTGTAGGTGGAGATGATGGATTTGATGGAGGTATGTTTAATAGAGGTGGAGGAGTGGTTGATGTTGGTGGTGGAGGAGTGGATGTTTTTGGTTGAGGTTGAGGGAACAAGCTATCAAAGTATGAAAACATGTAATGAATTTCATCTCTTAATTCAAAGATGATGGTTCGGTTATGGATGCAACAAAGGCAAGTATCACCATGGGCTTCAAGTAAGCTCCATGGAATGGGATTGTAATTTGGTGGATTGAGTGGTGATGGTGAAAATTGTGCATCAAGAGGTGTGATGGGTGATAATGAAAGGGTGATGTCAAGGGTTGCATTTTCAAGAGGTGGTGGTGGTGGAATTCTTGGTGGAGGTGATAGATGAGTGTTGATGTAGTCATTGATGGATGATGATGATGGTATGGAAGATGTGGAGGTTCCATGTGTTGATGGTGTTTTGGATGGTGCATTTGTAGCACTAGGAGATGAACATTGAGGTGGTGGTGATGGAGTGGTATTTTCTTCATTAGTGATATCAATAAAGAGTTGTTTTGGTGGAATGATAACAAGTTTTTGTTTCTTCGCTTTGTTGGAGGTGGTGGTTTTTGGTGATGACATGATGAATTGGTTGAGGTTGATGATGAAAATGAAGTGTGGATGAAGGTGTAAAGGGTTATATAGCATGAAATCATGTTTATAAATGGTATTAATTTGAAATTGCATTGTTAGATTCCAAAATCAGTTTAGTTTTAAGGGAAATGGTAGCTGGGACTAGCAAAAGAAGTCACAAGTTGCAAAAGGAAACAGTGTAAAAACTGTTCCAGATGGCCGGTCCCCTTAATTCATGGCCGGCCGGCCCCCTTAAAATTAAAGGGGCCGCCCGTGTTAATTATGGGGGCCGCCTATCTGGTAAATTCCCAGACGACCAAATTTCAAAAATTTTCAAAAAGTGATTTATTTTGGTTTTGTGTTTGCAGCAAGCACTATTGTAACATTCTATTTTAGTTTTGGTCTATTAGAGAAGCATATATATAATCATACACTAATCATGCAAGCATAGATTAAAAGCAAGTATAAAAACATGCATACATGTAGAGCAATTAATAATAAAAAGTTAATGATAATATAGTTCAAATATGTCTAGAAACATAGCAACAAATATTAATTTCCGAATATGTATCGGAAATATAGCACATAAGTAACATATTACCAATTGTTCAAGAAGAATAATAAAGCCAATATCATAGCCATCATCACTACTTTTTCTTTCCTAGCACCCTATCAACAGCAGTGGCAAATGACTATAAGTCCTCCTCATCGTCATCCTTTAGATAAGAGAACGAAACAAGAATGCTAGGACGATGAGATATAAACTTACGAGTTTTGCGGGTTTGAGTAAGAACGAGAGGACGAAGGGTTGGATAGATAGATTGATAAATACTATCATCGAGATCGGGATAGTTTTCAATGACATGCTTATGGAGACGAGTAAGAAACATACGATACGGAAGAATAGCTTTAGGATTTGCTCTTGCACTTTCAATACGTTTGATAAAGAAGTAAGCCAAATTGTAAGGTTGCTCGGCAACAATACAATACAACATATGAGCGAGACAAGACGGGAGATGGTCGGAGTGTCCTTCGGAACCAAACGCATTCTCACGAACTAGTTCTTCCCAATGCTCCATGTCGGGCCTTAATTCTTTAAGAAGAATTTGATTTTTAGAAATAGAGACATGTTTGGACTTGATTCTTTGGGTGGAAGTTTCACATTCCAACCCGAGCATTTGACGAATATCTTCGGGAGATGGAATTTCGGAGACATAAGGACCATGAGTAGGACGAGAACGTTGGAGAGCGCAAAGATCCCATTCATTTGTGAATACGGATTGACCGGAAAAAGGAATTTGAAGGATTTGACCAAATTGTGCAAGAGTGAGAGTAATAAATTCATGTTGGATCATGAAAGAAATGAAGATGGAACCAAAGTCATCGGCTTGAACCGTGACTTGGCTATAGAAGTCAAGAATGAAGCGAGGAATCATGGGTTCATTAATTTGGAAGAGACATTCAAAATGGATATTTGTGAATAAACTTTCGATGAAATCGGATTGATAGTAAGCTTGATCTACGACTCGACCTTCATGAATGTTTCTATCTTCTATATGACGATAGATACGTGCAATGGAGGGAGAGGTAGTGGGAAGTTGAAAGACTTTGGGAATGTATTTTTTGGTTAAGGAAATATCTTCGGTAATAACATTGGGCATTTTCACCTAAACACAATAACACCAAAATAAAATTAAAATAAAGTCAACGTTAAAATATGATGTTTATATTTTTATGACATATGTGGAACGTAAACGTACTTCTACTTTAAAGACCTTTAACTTAAGAAGTAGTTTACCATGTTCCTTATTTTTATGTTAACTTGTGTTAGATATATTTTACGATGTTTATCAAGTTGTTATGGAATAATCCAAACGCCCCTTTAAACATCTTAATATATCATAAAAATTTGCTAGATGTACATTAAATTGTATAACTAGCTATTTCCACCGAGTTTCATATGCAAGTGATTTGCTTTGAAAGAGATGGTTTATATTTTGACACGAAAATACTATTTTTCTAGTTAAACCAAATGCTTCCTTATCTAGAAAATTTACTACCAAAATGTCAATATATATATATGAATTATATATCTTGACAACTCTAAAATGCTAGTTTTATACTTATATTCATGATGATGTATTGTAAAAGTTATATTGGATAATTTTCGACATTATTTGGACATGATCCAAACACCCTCTTATCAAACAAGAAAAATATTTTTACTTCACCGAAAAATTTGTTTTTTGTGATTAATAAGTTATAAAACCATAATGTGACATGTTTTAACGAGTTTTTATAGCATTATTCAACAATGTGTATAAGTAAAATTTTGAAAGTGAGTGTATGAACTTTTCAAATAAATTTTGATAAGAGAGTTTGTAATTTTTTTTTCTTTTTTTGTTTCTAGTGTCAATAATACATTCTAATCCTAAGGGAAGCATTTAGTTATGGAATTCCTAGACTCAATTTAAAAGAAAAAATGAAATTGAAGAAATTGAAATAAAATGCTAAATCATGATTATGACCAAATTTGATGAAATTAAACGAAATGTGTTTTGAAAAACTTACAAAACTTGTTGCTAATCGTGTTATAAGTATTTGCCCCTTGTTAATTGACCTTGATATGAGGATTTGAGGATGGATTTTGAGTGGTTTTGGGTTTTTGGTTCGAGTAGCCGCAGCAGGGAATGAGTGGGGAAAGAAAAATGGAGTACTGTTTGGTAAGTGGAATAAGGAAGAAAATCGTATGGAATTCGTCAGATGGCCGGCCCCTTTAAACATTAAGGGGGCCGCCCATTTTAACATTGCCGGTCCCCTTAATTTTAAGGGGGCCACCCGGTTTATTTTGGGTTTTTCGCGGTTTTAATTCTGAAAATAAAAATAAGTAAGTATATATATATATATATATATATATATATATATATATATATATATATATATATATATATATATATATATATATTAGATTTATTTTTAATCAAAAATACGTTGGAGAGAGTTCGCACGAAGAGAATTACTTGACATTTTTATTTGACATTTCGTCAACTAAAATTTCCTTGATAATTTTGGATAAAATTGATCAAGCCGTCAAGTCGACGATGAAAAGTGTGGAAGGTATATATATATATATATATATATATATATATATATATATATATATATATATATATATATATATATATATATATATATATATATATATATATATATATATATATATATATATAGTATGGGTTTTTAAGACGAGAAAAAGAGAGGGAGACGGATGCAAAAGGTGACGGGAGTTTGTTTCATCCATAGGTTCTTCAACTCATTTCTCTACATCAACATGAGTATGTTTGAACGTTTGAAATTCAAGAAGGCCAAAAGAGGGAAAAAGAAAAGGTTCGTAAACGAACAATTTCTAGTTCTAGAAAATCAACTAATGAGTTTTCTAGGTTATAAAGGCATATAGTATGTATAATAATAGTATGTATAAGTATATATATATATATATATATATATATATATATATATATATATATATATATATATATATATATATATATATATATATATATATATATATATATATGCTATAAGAGAAAATATGTGTATATATATAAACAAGAAAATTAGCTAAGAGTAATTACGAAATAAGCTATAGCAACAATGAACTAGATACTAGACTAAGCATGCAATCTTGACATGGAAATTTAAAAGAGACGTGTACCTTCTTGTCTTCAACAAGCAAATCTTCAAAGTCTTCAAGAGATTTCATGACCATGTGAAAGCGGATAGAAAACCAAGCTTGCCGAGGTATGACGAATTCATCTTGTTGGTCCCCATTGTCTCATTTGACCAAAGTTGTTTGGTCCAACGACGTTATGCATTTGACTTGGGTGCATGCATGGTGGAATCATTCCCCAAGGATTGAAGTTCCACATTTGATGATTATTGTGAAAGTTTCGTCTATTTTGGTTTACTCTAGGTTGAGGAGTTTTAGACCTAGGATGAGGACTATTTGGTTTTCTAGGTGCTGGAGTTTTAGATCTTATTCTTGACTTAGGGGGTTCTACTTCGGGTTTTAAGGATGATTTACGAAAGCTTTTAATTTCTTCATCACTTGCAATAGGTACTAATCTATCTTTCAAAAGTATATACTTTGGTTTTAACTCTAAAGGTTTAAGTTCACTAGTTTCACTTTCAAACTTTACATTTTTAGATTTACTAGTTGATGCTTCGGTTGAGTCGTATCCTAAGCCGGTTTTATCTTTGGCAATTCTTTGAGAGCCAATTATTTTACTAAGTGATTGACTATTATTTTCAAATTTCTCAAATCTAATAATTTCTTCCTTAAGTTGTTTATTTTCATTTTTAACAACTAGACATTCTTTACATTCTATAATATTTTCTCTTCCTTTTTTTAGCTTTTGTAGTTTTATTTTTAATTCAAGAATTTCATCCTTTAATTTATTATTAGTGTGTTTTAGTAGTTTATTTTTAGCTATGACTTTTTGTCCTAGTTTGCATAATCTACTATATTCGCTATCTAAATCTTTTTCATCTAACGATAAATTATCATCACTATAGTATTCGGTTTCGGAACGTACTTCATCGGAAGATCTTGCCATGAGACACTTTTCTTCTTTTGTTGTGTCTTTTTCATCGTTTTCACTATCACTCCATACTCCTCCTATAAAGGCCTTGTGGTTTTGACTTCTTGATAATTTCGGACATTCTCCAATAAAATGATTTGAATCTCCACATTTGAAGCATTTTCTTTCATTCTTGCTAGTCTTGTCGTCCTTGTTTCTTTGGAATGTTTTTCATTCATCAAACGGTTGTCTAACGTATCTTCCTCGTCTTTTGAAGAATTTATTGAAGTCTCTTACGGCCATGGCATACTCTTCATCTTCACTTTCGGAGGTTGAGAATTCTTCGTCACTAGAGTCCTTTTTTGCTTTCAATGTGATTGACTTGGTTTGCTCCCTTTTTCATTTGACCATTTCGGAATCTTTCTTTATTATCACCTCATGCACTTTCAAGTTTCCAATTAGCTCGTCAAGTTGTAGAGTTGATAGATTCTTTGACTCCTCAATAGCCGTCACTTTAGCACGCCACTTCGGATGGAGAGCCCTAAGAAATTTCCTTACAAAATTCTTGCTAGAAAAATTCTCATCAAGTGCTTTTAAACTTGTGATGATAGTGTTAAATCTAGCAAAAACATTATCAATTGATTCCTCTTCCGGAATCGTAAATTGTTCATATTGTTGTACAAGAAGATCTATTTTATTATCTTTGACTTGACTATTACCTTGGTGAGTGATTAGTAAAGAGTTCCAAATATCTTTTGCGGTTTTACACATAAAAATTATTTCATATTCTTTGCGTGGTAACGCATTATAAATAACCATTTTAGCCTCATTATTTTTAGCAAGTTTCTTTTTTAAATCATCGTTTTGTTTTTCAAAAGGTACAATTTCATCCCTTTTGGTTTCGGGATTATTTTGTATAGGAGAAAAATCACCATTAGTAATAACATGCCAAAGATCTAGATCTTTTAATTTCACATAAGTTTCGAATCGATTTTTCCAATAAAGAAAACCATCACTTTCAAATAGTAGTGGTCTTTGCATAGATTGACTTTCTAAGTATTTTTCACATTCCATAGATCGTTTCAAGTTTTAAAATACATTTTATTTTAAAAATCTTGTTTAACGTAGCTCTGATGCCAATTGTGGAAAACTAGAAGGGGGGGTTGAATAGTTTTACGTCAATTTGTATTTTAAAAAAAAACTTTGTTTGATAAAAACTTCGATTCTTATTTATGTGAATTTCAACACTTGCACAACTCAAACAATTTAATCTAACTAACTAAATAATGATAACGTAAATATGAAAGTAATGAAAAGATAGAGATAGAGAGATGAAACCACAACACACGATATTTATAGTGGTTCGGCTACGAAGCACCTCTTCGCCCTACTCCACTCCTCGAGTCACCTACTCGAGACTTTTCTTCACTATGTCAACAAACTCCCTTTTAGCGGAGAAACCTTACACGACTTTCGCTTACACCAATTAACAACACTAAGCTAAATGTCGAGTCCTAATAGTAGCTAGAACCAATCTCACACCACTACACGCCTTCTTCACAACTTGTACACAACACTACTACTACACTACTTCTCACACCTTCACAACTTCTTCTTCACACCACAACTATTTCTTCACTACTTCAATTCACAACTACTAACCCATCTAGATCTATCAATTACAATCACTACACAACTATACAATAAATACAAGCTACACTGCTAATCTTCAACACTTCTTGGTTAGAGATGAAAGGAGTATTCTTCTCTTGCACTTTGAATGAGGATGGATAGAATCACTTAAAAACAAGAACTAATGTGTTTATGATCAAAGGATTTAGGAAGATGATTTGGGTGAATTAGAACAGAAAGTTTTAGTGCAAAAGGTGAGGAAAAAATTCAGATTTGAACCAGTATTTATAGGCAAAGAAATCTGACACAGGAGCGTATGTCGGCCCCCTTAATTATGTGCCGGCCCCGGCCGCCCCTTATAATTAAGGGGACCGCCAATGTGAAATGGCCAGATTCTTTGTCTTTTTCTGCGGAAAGTTTATTTGGTGAAAATTTAACTGAATTTGGTTAAAATTTTGAATTCATATAATTATTATGAAATAAACATTTTCCCTTAATTTCCAAAAGTGTTTTTCTTAAATATATAAAATATTTATACCATTTTATATAATTTGTAATTAGTAAATAAACCTTCCCTTGATCATAAAATGTATTAGGCACTTGTTTATTCATACCTTAAGTGAATTAGTTGGATATAATGATATTTTGTCACTAAATACTTATTTACGTAATGATTTTACGTTTAATGATTTTATATTTTGTGATCGTCAAAACATAAGGATACCGAAAAATATTAATAACGTTTTTACGCATTATTTATATCAACATGATATATATTTAATTATTTATTTTTGAAAGGATATATATGCAATTCTAAAGAATATTATCCACATATTATCGTCATATTTATGGCGGATCGGGCTATAAATACAATCCAGATATTGATAGATTTGAGTGGTCTTATTATTTTATAATACAGAATTATACAACTCGAGTGCATGTTAAATTTATTTTTGAGTCGAGCAATATAGTTTTATAAATACAAGAAGCAAGTCAACTTTGAAATAATATAGAATATAATAAGTTTTTATTTTTATTTATTTATTTATTTATTTATTTATTTCAAAATATAATAAAGTTGTAGGATATTAACTATTTATTGTATTTCTTCTCTCGTAACATCCCAGTTTTGATAATATTGTTGATATTTTGTTTTAACTTTTTTCATTTCCTAATATTTCTTGTATATACATTAAAGAATCGTGGAGTTGGTTAATACGTTCTTTTAAAATGTATGCAGATCAAGTGTCAAGCTAATTAACAAGTGTGCATAAGGATGCAAGAATAAATATTAAGGATATTCAATAACAACTCATGTTATTCATATTTATAAATTTAATACGCGAGTGCTCGGATTTAAAAACTAAATACGGCTAAAGTCTCTTATATATTAGATCAATGTATAAACATGAAATTATAAATATCAAAATTAAAGAAAGAGTTAGTGTAATCTGTAAAAGAATACACAAGATTGTACGTATACGAGTGACTCATATTATTCCTCAAAATTAAATAAGCATGTATCGAAAAGTATTTTTTTACAACTTACGTTTAATAGCGACTCATTTTATTCCTCTCAGTAAGTTCAATTCACATAAAAAAGGGTTTTGAGATAAATCAAATTAATTTTTTTTTACTAAAAACCCAAGTACGAACGAGAATATAACATACATAATTATCTATACACGAATATTTACTAAATTTGTCGTATGTCCAAACTCCAATAGTACGACTAATGGCGAAGCCACATGAGCGCGCGTGGGTTTAAAACTAGTAATTATTAACAAGAATATAACTATCAAAATGAATGCACACCCCATTAGGGTACTGTGAGATGAAAATAAATACTCGGGGATTGTACTCTTTAAAATTTAAATATGGATATTCGAAAAAAATAATAATTCAAGTCACTATGTACTATTAAACACTCATAATGTCTAAAACATGATATCAATAGTTAAATTTAAATACATTAACTTTAACGTCATGTCATTATATAATCCCGCGTGTGCACGTATGTTTTTACTATATAAGTGTAAAAGGTTTATAACTTAATAATGAGAAAAATAGTACTCGCATGTTGCAGCGAGGCTTTTTGATTATGATATATACGTTTTTGTTCTACAAAATTTCATTTCCGTTTGACTTTAGCAAGTTTTTGAATGTCGTGGTGGCGCATTTTTGTTTGCGCATGTAACTTTAATATTACTTTTGCTATTATTATAGCTAAGTTTTTTGTTATAAGTTTTAAAAGTTATTTGTTATGTTAAAAGTTTATTTTGAAAGTTTTCTTTAAAAAATAAATATGTATTAAACTTCTATATTTTTTTTTACAAAATCGTACACATGCTTTAGGTATATAAATATTTAGCTCATTTTTTTATCAGTAGATATTTGATACATAATTCAAACTTTTATAAAAGTGTACATCTTTGGCCCCTTGTGGTTTAAATTATTAGGATAATTTTTTTTAAAGTTATTTGATAAGTTAATTGTGCATTCTAAAAGTGATTTTATTTTTAAGATATTAAACTTCACATTTTCTTATAAAATCGCGCGCACATCAAAAGTATATCAATATTGGGCTGTTTTGTTCGTCATGGAAGTACTTTTTTAGAAGTGTTTTATTTATCGAACAGATCGCTAGATATCTGTTAGATATTCGGAAAATAAAGTTTGTTATATAAAATAAATCATAAATAGTAAAAAGTTTAAGGTGATTTTTGCATGTTGTTGTATAGTTCGGTGTGAGTTTTGTAATTTTTTAATTGTTTTGGGCCAGTTGGGCTAAACTTTTTTGGGCCTAAGTTTATTGCTTTTATTTTTCCATCCAAAACGTCAACGTGTCACATGCTCTATAATATATATTACTAATTACTAATTACTAGTTACTAACAAGGAGTAGGAGCCCGTCGCGTTGCGACGGGGGTTGCCAAGATACGGGCGTTAGTAAGATGCATTCCAGATAAACACAATTGCATAAGATCAACATTGTTGCCTGTTATTTAATTGATAATAACATAATCATAACTATACATACTTTTTTCTTTTGGGCTATTTGAAAACACAGTTGCTGAAAGCCAATAGTTTCCATCCTTTCAGTTCCTTCGACATGTTTCCCAAAGCTAGATATCAATCTTTCATATGTAACCTGAAAGATATGTTTAATCAAAATTTATGTATCCTAATGTAGTTGCCTACCGAAGATCACATTCAATTAAGAATATTGTTTATTTTTATGTATCACGGTATCACACTTTTTTACCTACATTACATGAGGTACGTTCATTGTTCTCTTTCCCAGCAAATAGTGACACAGAGACACCGAATCGATAATCAAACCGAAGCCATCCGCCTTTATGCCGTAGTAAAAGCTGAAATCAACAGACGAACAGCCTACAGACATAACAGACAGGTTGTCAGAATATATATTTTCAGGGAAATCAGGTGTGCGCGTACATACAATGTCCAACATTTGGCTATAACATATAAAATATTTTGTAACAACATATTCATTGTATTGTGAAAACCAAACATGAAACTTACCGTAACCCACAGAAGATTCTAGCAGTTGTTTTTGGCTAGTGCTATCAGTATGAAACACCTGTGACAAACTTGTGTCGGTTGCTTTTCTTTTACCTTTATCATGACTAAATTCATGGGCCTGATATACCAAGGAGCTCATTGACCCACCTGGAAGGTCTGGAAATGACCAATCTGGTGATACAAAGGCAGCGGAAACAGACAAAGAGGAGCCGCCTACTTTAGCCTTACCCTTACGGGAAACATATTGATCATCAGGCTTTTTTAAGCAGTTAACTTATACCTACAAGTTAACAAAACCTGGAAGATCAGCGCTATATAAATAGGCAACTGTGTGACCCAAATAATAATTTTAAAACGGCAAAATAATTCAAACGCACCTCCTAGGGCCCCTAATAAGCAATACCAAACACACCATTCCCTTTTAGGGTGGTTGGCGTCCTATTTAGGCCACAACGAAAAGCACGCTATCCAATTTTACCAAGCACATATCTCAATAACACAACTCAATCCAGAACTCATTTAGAAACGATTATGTTTTTCGCTGAGAATGAAGAAAAACAATAACCATACCGAATACGTTCTTTACGTATTAGTTTATGTCATCTTAAAGTTTGCGCAAATCACCAAACACACGTCCTCCCCTCCATAGTAGCTTTTCGCATATTGCAAGTATAAGTCGTTAAAGCTATATGCCTCCAATATTAAGAATAAATGTGAGAAAAAACAACAAACTTAGTAATTGCAAATTCACTTACTAAAAGGGAGCAACACATGAAAAGGACTTAAATATAATGGCTACCATTTCCTGGAACCTTTCTTCAGACAACATAACCATTATTTCAAATCTACATACTCAGACCAAAACATAAACTCAAATTAAAAATACTAATCAAGAAAAAAAGTTTTTCACTAACTCAACAAAGTTCTAATTACCCCCAAATATTTCTTGGTATAAAACAATATCAAGGAGTGGCAGTGGAAACCTGACTATATTATATGTCGTGTCTATTAACAATACGTGTGAAAATGCCCGTCATATATTTATTGATTCCGGATGAGCAAAATATAAATCATCAAGCTCGTTAGTTATACTATTAGAATTAATATAAGAAATATAGCATTCTCTTTCTAACTGATGTGAGGATTGCGGCCACGCAAAAGGTTTTACTTCTCAAAGAATCTTGAGAAGCTTGCAATCCTCCAAGCAGTGTACCTGTTAGTTGTAGTGTAGTATAGGTATGTAGGACCTTAAATAACACAACTTTATCACACCATTATGGAAGCAAAGATGAAGTAGAGATTGAAAGATGGTGACTTGATATGTATGTATATGTATTTCGTATGAGTAGAGAGAGAGAGATGGAAATGAGAGTTTTTATTAAAGAAAACACACACAATACACACACAAGCACACCTTACAAATGAGAGGTTAGGTGCCTGATACGTGGGAATCGCACCAGGCTTTACCTCTCAAGGGATTTTAAGAAGCTTACAACCCCCACCAGGCAGTGTACCTGATCGTTGTAGTATAGTATAGTGACAAGTACCCGGGGATTGATCGTTCAGCTAGGAATAGTGTCGCTAGGATTAGAAAACCTAAATACTAGTTCTAAAGATGAGAGATGATTATTTTGTATTTTTATATTTTTTAGAAAGCAAGTAAAAATCTCGGGTTTGAAGGATTTGGGCGGAATTAGTTGCTATTCAACTAACCCAATACTAAGATGCAATCAAAATAAAACACTAAAAATGAAATTAAACTAAATTATACTAAAGTTGTGAGCAATAAGTGGAGAAAATGTGTTTACTTAGATTTCACTACTCCCTAGACATCTTTTACACGTTAATTACTTGTTATAGTTGTATGGATGACGGATTGTATTCCTTAATACTATTCATGGGGTGACGCACTTAACTCCCCAATTCTATGAGCTCTTATCTCCTCCTATACCATGCCCAGCACAACCATAGGGATTATAAACAGTGGCTCATGCATTAAATACAACCAATAAAGACCTAGTGCATATCGGTTCATGTTTCTTAAGACGTTCAAGCATGTTACCAATTGGAGATCTGCCAGTTTTCTTAAGCCTAACATATAAAATTCATTCATCCAAAACAAACTATAAACAAGTAATCAACATATAATTAACATCTAGGTTTCAATAGATCTAAGCAAACACAAGATAGATCTAGCCTAGCATGATGGAATTAAGACAAGAACAAGATATAGACAACCAACACATAGACATATTGATTGAATTAAAAGAACACTTATCTTAATTACATATGAAAGGTTTCAAGGGCTTAAAACCCTTGAAAAACCTGTAAAATTCGCACCAAGTTCGTACTTAGGGTTTCTCCAAAACTTCTCTCTTCTTTTCTTGTGAAAATTAGAAAACTATATATAGGAAATAGGGTCTGACTGCGTCAAGACCAAATAGGTGACGCCGTCACCTCGCCGCCAAAATAATTCTCGGACTGCCTTGATCTACTTCTGACGCAGTCATGTGTTATGCATTTCCAGGCCGTCATGCATTTTCCTCTTGATGCCCTTCCTTGTGACGCCGTCAAATCTGTTCTGGATCCTCATGGAAATTACTCTTGACGCCGTCAGGATGTTACTCTTGACGCCGTCACCTACTGTTAAGACTTTGGCGTTTTCTTCACTTTTATGCTCCAAAAACGTCCGAATTGCTTCCTTTTCCAGATTTCTCTCCCAAAGTACCTAAAATCACAAAAGGAACGATTTAGGGCAATATTTGATCAAATAAATTCGAATTCCGGCTTAAATGACCCTCTAAAAGTGGTTCATTTTTCGCCTCATCATATACCCTTACACTTGAGATTTGCTTGTCCTCAAGCAAATGCGCTTTTATTCTACTCAAAATACAAGTTAGGGGTCATTTAACACTAATATAAAAGTAATTACAACAAATAATTGTTCCACTAAAGACCAATAGACAAGCACGGAGGTCATATACTAGCACCTCACAAATAGTGTTTAGATACTCACATCTCTCGGGTGTAATAAAGTATAAATTACAATATGGAAACAGAAGATATCTCTCACTACCTGTCATAGCAAAATAGATTACCATAGGCTTGGGAAAGGATCAAACCTCCACCACATGGCGTAAGCACCTAGGATAAACTATCAAAGAGGTCTTTTAAAGGGTTGTAACGTTAGGTGTAGGGATATGAAATACACGGTTTTGTTGGATAAAGGAAGTTTTACTGGTGGCGAGTTAACAATCTTGGTTAATTACATGTACAATATGGCGTTGCTAAGCCAAGACTAGACTCGACTTAAGCTAATAAATGAAAAATAACAAAAACATAAAATGAACATAGAATGAAAAAGGGATGGTAGTCCGTATATATATATATATATATTTTTTTTTTTTTTTTTTGCATACACTCTTACCATACAAAATAATACATCATAGGGAATGGGAATTCCCCTTACACTTGAATCTTTACATACTTTACAATAAACTAAACTAATGACTCGAATTAAGAAAATCAAAACACTTGGAGCACTTTTAAGATTAACGTACATATGGGGGTAATAAATGATGTTCTTCCCCATTACTCCATAAAATAAGTACTTTACCCATGAGTCCCAATCGTCCCAAAACAATATGTACAAGGATATGACTCGACTTAGCAACCATGTAATCAATTAGATAGTTAACTTAGGGTTTAAACAAATAACAATAATGCACTAAAAATGAGCGCATACACGGAAGGCTATGGTGATTTGGTTGTACATTTAAGTGGGGTGTAACAAATTCTTCCTTTAACTAAAATGCTTAAAGTTAGAAACGAAAAGATAGGCTCGGAGGGGTGTACTAGGGGTTTCGTGTACTAAAAATGAGTACAACGCTAAGGGTGTGGGAAAAATTAGTTGACTTAACTAGCCAAGTAATATGACTTAAATGGTCAAGTAATTATGATACGGGTTTAACACAAGGGTGATCCTAATGCCTCTTATCATGTAGTAAATCTTACTACACGAACGTAGTCTCACTAGCGGTCTCGGGATGCATCACTAACGCAAGTTCTAGAATCTAAATGCTACCGGTACACTCATAAGCACTAATAGTAAATGCTTTTCCTATCAAATCTAAAGGCGAACCTCACATATTTGGGTGGAAATTTTTTCTGAATATACGGTTATGTGCTAGTCATACAATCTCCTATCCATGAGACGCTTGCTATGGCTAAAGTTTCACTCCTAAATGTTGTAAAAAAATTTAAATTTGGCGCTAAAATTGCACTAACAAGTATTTCTCATAGTTTTATTACACATCTACCATTAAACAAAACAAACTCAAGCGAAAGTGCATATGTAAGGTATCATCTTTTTACCCTCCCCTTACACTTAAGATGAACATTGTCCCCAATGTTCAAGTAAAGAATGTAAAAGTTAAAAAGTAAAAAGAATGAAATCAAATACTCCCCTGATTCGCTCGGTATGGATAATAAGGTGGTCAGGTTAAATCTTCCTCCAAGAAAATGAACAATCAAAGCTTCCCTTCCAGAATATAAATCATCTTCTTGTCATACATAACCTGTAAAACCTGAGAAAATAGACAAAACAACCTCACGTAAAATCGGAGGCATCCTATATAAGTTACTAAATCCTAGAAAACAAGATAAGATATAATGCTTGTGGAATTAAGTTTGCAGATTCCTGGAGATTATAAAACTTAATAATTCACAAAAACCATAAGACTCCGTTAGAAAAACAAAACCGGTAAAATTTCCAGATTTTTACACTTGACGCCGTCAAGAGTTAACTCTTGACGCCGTCAGGATTGACCTGTAGAAATTCTTATGTTAAGTTTCCGGAAAATTTCAGGAAAAACTTGGTCCTACTTCCTGGAAAATCCTGCAAAACTTCATTATGACTCAATACAAGCATTTGACTCTAACAAATACGAATATACATGTTCATTTAATATTGTGGAGAATCATGATCGGTTTGTTTCTTAAAAACATATTTGGGGTTTCCCCTTACACTTATTTTTTGCAAAAATACTTTTAGGTGGAGTTATGACTAGGCCAAACAACAAAGTAAAGTATTTCCACATTTTAATTGAGAAACATGATCTACCAACAATAAAAATAAAGCATGCATACGGAAGCAAATAACAAACAAACAAAAATAAAATCACACAAATCATGGGTTGCCTCCCAAGAAGCGCTTTTCTTTATTTACGAGTCTTGTAGCTAGACTCTAGGTCATGGGTTACTACGTGATACGGGTGAGTTCCTCATTGAGGACATCCTTGGGATCAAACTTAGGTTTCAACTTCCTATCTGTTTCCTTAGTATGGTATGACCTTTCAAACTTTTCTCCATCCGGATCATACAAAGTCATTCTCATATGCCATGATCCGTCACCTTCTTTAGGTGGCTTGTCCCACCTCCATTCACACTTGTCTCCCTCTCTTTTCCACTTATTTATCTCTATATTAATAGGCATTACGCTCAAGAACTCAATCATCTTCCTAAAGACTAAGGGGTCCTCCAAGGGATCTAGCTCTTCATCTCTAGCTATGAGTTGTTCTACCGAATGTGTCTTTTCAACGAAATCTTTCTCTAGATAAAATGGGCATTGAGGTCCTATGAAGTTCCTTTCTATCCAAGGTCCATATCTAGACGGTCTCCTATTCATCTCTACCCAATGCGGTGTCGGTTCATCATCACAATCATAACTATGCTTTTTTACATCGTATACCGACCAAGTATCGCCTTCACCTACCGCTATCTTAGACTCCTTACAATCTATCATGGCGCTAGCGGTTGCTAAAAATCCTCTCCCTACCAATAATGGGCATGTAGTGTCACTAACCATGTATAGGACGTGAAAATCCGCTAATATAGTTAACTTTCCTACGTGAACAACTACATCCTTAATCATTCCAACTGGGTGGGCAATACTCCCATCCGCTAGCCCTATCAATACCTTCGTTTCCTCTAGCTTTCCTAACTTAAGAGCGGTGAATAAGGATAAGGGAATCAAGTTGAGGCTTGACCCTAAATCGGCTAGTGTGTCGAAAGCTTTGGATCTTCCTATCTTACCAGGCAAAACAAATATACCCGGATCATCAAGCTTTTTAGGCAACTTGTTTTGAACGAAGGCGGTCCCATTTTTACCTAGTTTAAACTTCTCATATTTTTCTAGGAGGGCACTATAGTAAGGAGCACGCGCTAAGACATCAATGACGGGGCGTTCAAGGTGAAGTTCTTTGAATTCATCGTCAAGGTCTTGCGTAGGAGGTGTTTCAACTACACTTTTGACCGGTTCTATATCGGGTGTTTTATTTGATTGGTCCTTTTGAGGAATTTGGTTTTGTTTGAAACACGTGCTCGTTGATTTAACCGAGTAGTATTGTGGACACGAAGTGGGTGACGAAACTGAAGATATGGAATTAACGTTTAGTTTCGGATTCTTGACCGTGTCACTTGGGAGTGCTCCCATTTCTCGGTCATTGAGAACTTTCAACAATGCGTCAATTCTAGTGGTCATCTCGCTTTGCTTTTGTTTGAAATCGGCTTCAAACTTAGATATGTGAGCTTCTTGAGATGCCATGAACTTAGACATCAACCCTTCAAGATTGTTGGTACTACCATAGTTGTTAGAAGGATTGTTGTTGAAAGTACGGTTAGAGGGTGGACCGTTTGGTTGGTAAAGATTAGGCGGATTGGAAGAATTTGGTTGATTTTGTTTCCACCTAAGGTTTGGGTGATTTTTCCAAGAAGGGTTGTATGAATCACCATAAGTGTTTGGCTCGGGCTTGAAAGTGTACCACTTATCTCCCGCTTCGTCGGTACGCGTGGATGCGTAGTCCGCAAAAGCTGTTCCGGGGAGTTCCACACAATCACGAGTGTCATGGGGACCACTACATAATTCGCATGAAGAAGTGATTTTGTTCACTTGGCTTGAAGGCTTAGGAGCATCGTAAGATTTCATGAGAAACTTGACTTGGTCCTCAAGTTCCATGATCCTACGGTCGGGAGTGCTAGAATTGTTCGAAGGCAAAGATATTGCCTTGACCGTTTTGTTCAAATCACGGGGATCATTCCAACTTTCGTTGTCATAGAGAGCAAGATCTTCTATGAGTTCCCATGATTGTTCCGCACTTAGATCACGTAGCTTACCACCGGCCGATTGGTCAATGGCTCGCCTCGTGGAGAGATCGATATGGTCATAAAAGATTTGGACTTGGAGCCAAAGATCTATGCCATGATGAGGGACTTTTTGGAGTAAGTCCTTGAAACGAGTCCATGCTTCATAAAGAGATTCATTTTGACGTTGTTGGAACATCAAGATGTCATTTCTAAGCTTAGTAGTTCTCCCTGGTGGGAAAAATTGAGCAAGGAAACGAGTGGTGAGATCATCCCATGTGGTGATGGATCCCGCGGGTAAACGCTCAAGCCATTGACTAGCTTGATCCCGTAGAGAGAATTGGAATAGGCGTAAACGGGTTGTCTCTCTAGTTTCAACACCTAGGTCTATGGAATCTACGATTTTGAGAAAGTCCTTAAGATGTTGGTTTGGATCTTCGGAACGAAGTCCAAGGAATGCACATCCGCTTTGCACCAACCGGATGGTGTCGGATCGCAAGGGGGTCACATTGGCTCCGGTGAGCTCAATGGTGTTTCGGTAGCCTTGGTGGCTAGGTCGGGAATACTCTCCTAAGGTTCGGGGCCTAAGGGGTTCTAGTGGTGGGTTTTGTTGTGGTGGGATGACGGGTTCAAAGATGTTCCCATCGTCCATGATGTCGGGTGGTGAAGAATTACGAACAAAAACACAAAGAAATAAGATAGACTAAAGAAAACCTAAAAATAAAAATAAAATCTTACTAGAAAGGAATCTAGCAAGTAGACCTAATAAAAAGAGATTCTAACCTAGAAAATAACTATTCCCCAGGCTGCGGCGCCAAAAACTTGATACGTGGGAATCGCACCAGGCTTTACCTCTCAAGGGATCTTGAGAAGCTTACAACCCCCACCACCAGGCAGTGTACCTGATCGTTGTAGTATAGTATAGTGACAAGTACCGGGGGATTGATCGTTCAGCTAGGAATAGTGTCGCTAGGATTAGAAAACCTAAATACTAGTTCTAAAGATGAGAGATGATTATTTTTGTATTTTTATATTTTTTAGAAAGCAAGTAAAAATCTCGGGTTTGAAGGATTTGGGCGGAATTAGTTGCTATTCAACTAACCCAATACTAAGATGCAATCAAAATAAAACACTAAAAATGAAATTAATCTAAACTATACTAAAGTTGTGAGCAATAAGTGGAGAAAATGTGTTTACTTAGATTTCACTACTCCCTAGACATCTTTTACACGTTAATTACTTGTTATAGTTGTATGGATGACGGATTGTACTCCTTAATACCATTCATGGGGTGACGCACTTAACTCCCCAATTCTATGAGCTCTTATCTCCTCCTATACCATGCCCAGCACAACCATAGGGATTATAAACAGTGGCTCATGCATTAAATACAACCAATAAAGACCTAGTGCATATCGGTTCATGTTTCTTAAGACGTTCAAGCATGTTACCAATTGGAGATCTGCCAGTTTTCTTAAGCCTAACATATAAAATTCATTCATCCAAAACAAACTATAAACAAGTAATCAACATATAATTAACATCTAGGTTTCAATAGATCTAAGCAAACACAAGATAGATCTAGCCTAGCATGATGGAATTAAGACAAGAACAAGATATAGACAACCAACACATAGACATATTGATTGAATTAAAAGAACACTTATCTTAATTACATATGAAAGGTTTCAAGGGCTTAAAACCCTTGAAAAACCTGTAAAATTCGCACCAAGTTCGTACTTAGGGTTTCTCCAAAACTTCTCTCTTCTTTTCTTGTGAAAATTAGAAAACTATATTTAGGAAATAGGGTCTGACGGCGTCAAGACCAAATAGGTGACGCCGTCACCTCGCCACCAAAATAATTCTCGGACTGCCTTGATCTACTTCTGACGCCGTCATGTGTTATGCATTTCCAGGCCGTCATGCATTTTCCTCTTGACGCCCTTCCTTGTGACACGGTCAAATCTGTTCTGGATCGTCATGCAAATTACTCTTGACGCCGTCAGGATGTTACTCTTGACGCCGTCACCTACTGTTCCCAGCAAGGAAAATTAAGACTTTGGCGTTTTCTTCACTTTTATGCTCCAAAAACGTCCGAATTGCTTCCTTTTCCAGATTTCTCTCCCAAAGTACCTAAAATCACAAAAGGAACGATTTAGGGCAATATTTGATCAAATAAATTCGAATTCCGGCTTAAATGACCCCCTAAAAGTGGTTCATTTTTCGCCTCATCAGTGCCTTTTATAGTTCCATACATAGGCTTTCTATGGGCTTGGGCTTGGGCTTGGACTTGGTTACATGATTAGATAACAAGGCTTATGAAACATAGCACATGACATATTAGCTTGCCAAGTCCAAGGCCCAATGACTAAACTATTACTAATCTTAACAAACGACACAAAGTTACAATATGAGAATGACCATCACTTCTATATATATATATATATATATATATATATATATATATATATATATATATATATATATATATATATATATATATATATATATATATATATATATATATATATATATATATATATATATATTTTAATGCTAACAATCTCCCCCTAAGGGGTGGTCATTCGAATGATGCTCCACGTGATTAGGTCTTTCGTGTTCTTAGTCTTTAACTTTGTGTGTTGTTGTAGAATAGTCATTAGTCTTTGTTTCTTCATGCTTTGTGATCTTTGATAACTGATTTTTCATCGTTCTTTGTTCTTTTGTGATGTGGAGTAATCTGCCTTTCGTAACTTCTGCGTCAGTGGTGGTTGTTCGTCATTCCAACATGCTCATACATCTTCAGTCTTTGTGATACATGCATTTGTAGTTCTCGTTCTTTCACACAGATATTTGTCACTTTACTTCTGTAGATTCTTTTACATTACGTAGAATCTTTCTTTGAACCTTTCTTTGCTTTGATCTTTCTGAGAACGTTCCTTTGACTTCGTGATGCATGTATGAGCATGTGGAATCTGTCGCCATGGAGATTATGTGTCCCTGCAGGTAAATAGTTAGCAATAAAACAACCGGTACTTACAGATAAGAATTAGAGATCATCAACAGCATAGTGTGAAGACTCCTTCTAACCCTTACCAAGGCCATTCCCATGTCAGATACTCCCGAGGGAGCTTATAAGACCTACTTAGTAGCTCAATGACTGGGTGAGTCGCTGGGGATCACTCCACGACTGTAGACCATTTGAAACCACCGCGAACACTAAGCGTAACCCATAAAGAATTACCGAAGTGACCTGTTATCAGGGCTGTTTGATGTTGACCCTGGCAGGAATTTCCATTCAATCATTGAGAATCACAAAAGTGAATCCTCTCATAAATGTTCTGGCAGATTGCTAAGATCTGCGTAGGACTTTAAAGTTTACATCTGACGTCCTTAATGATGAACAACCAGTGTAGAAATATCATGTGTTCCTATGAGATCTTTTGATGAATCTCGGGGCTCTAGACTCGATAAGTGCATATTTGGTTTCCTATGCGGAGATTAGGGAGAGGTCTCCTGTTTCAATATCAACCATCTCTAAGAGACAGGTCGATAGATTACACCGGTTCCCCGTGAGAATGAGACTAGCTCTTTTAAGAGAACTTGAGTGGTTAAGAAGGTTTAGTGCAGTGCGTCACTGGGTCCATGACGTCTTTGTCTTCAATACCGGTGTCACCTTAGTAACAACCAGTAGCATATGAGTTGAACCCGGTGTCTGCCCTAAGGTTGAACATTTGGAGGGCTATTTCTTTTCACCCTTTTTCATAACTTTTCTTTTTAATTCTTCAACCCCTTCTTTCTCCTTTCTCATTTTCTCCTTTTTTTCAATCATACCTAAGGACTTCTACTTCTAATCTATTGGAATTGTCCTTGGGTAGATCCCTCCGGCTCTGGCGGATCATAGGACGGTTTTTCCTAACCTTAGTCACCTTATAACTCCATGACTATCCTATAATTGATCACATGCCAAAAAACCTTTTTGTGTAAAATCTCTCAAAGTGTTTATGATAATAAAACACATTGTTGTTGCCACTTTGAGAGTTTTGCATTTCATTTGAAGGACTCCCCCTTCACATGTGCTCATGTATATTAAGAAATTTGCACATGCGGGAGGAGTTTGCACTTTTTGAATTGATCCACTTTCAGTGAACAAGACCGATTCGAGACACGCTTACATCACTAGTTAGACTAGATTGAAATTATTACCCATCCTGGTCAAGTCCAAAGAAAGTCTCTCGATACGGTACACTCTACTCAGACACGTCCTATTCGAGACACGCTCACATCACTAGTTAGACTAGCTTGAAATTATTACCCGTCCAGGACAAGTCTTTTTGATTAATGACATTTAAGCTTCGTCAATTCATTGGTAATATCTGAGTCGAGCTCTTTTGAGATTCAGCCACAATCTTAAACACTTTGATCACATTTTAATCACGTCTTCTCCCCCTCAAAAATAGCATATCGTGATATTTTTTATATCAACTGATTAAGAAAAAGCTTTTGGAGAGATAGACAGATTTGTTTTTGCATGAAATTGGAACATTTTTGTTTTTGAAATACTCCCCCTCAAAACTCACATATGTTTTTGAGAATGTTAAACTTTTTAAAGTTTAGAGGGAAGGAGGTTTCTCGAAGCAAAATTCTGAAAGAGAAAGAAGTTTCAGATTTGTTGAATTTTGCATCAAGGTTTTTTGAAAAACAAAGACTTCTCTTTGTTTGAATAGGAATGTCGCACTGAGGCGTACAACAGTGTCCATTTTTAGGATAAGTGCACTTTGTTGATGAAAATCATTTTTGCGTAGCACTTTCCTTTCTTTGAAAAATTGTGTTGTGCACTGTAAGGTGTACACAAGTCATTTTGATGATGAGCACCGATTTTGAAAATCTTTTTGAAAAATCTTGAAAAGGTGGTGCTCAGAATGTAAGAGAATTTTGAAAATCTAATTTATCGTTAGATCAAAAATCATGGTCTTGAGCTTAAAAATTTTGAAAGTTTTTCTAAAGAAAACTCAAGCCAGATAAGTGTTTGGTTCTCGTTTTAGGATAAGTGCTCGAAAAATATTTGAAATCTTTGTTTTGATTAAGCACTTTCCTTTCTTTGAAGCACGGGTCCTGAACTGATATGTCCAGAAGCCATTCGATTAAGTCCTTATTTGAAATCTTTTCGAGTTGTAATACCTGGACTTAAGTTTTGAAAAGATTTCACTTTGAAGCACGGGTTGTAAGCTGAAGTACTTACAAGCCATTGTGAAGAAACTTTTTGAGAAATGACATGTTTTGGAAAAACATTTTAAAGAACTCCCGTTCAAGCATCTGTACATGTCCGTATCATTGTTGAACGACATTTCTAGAAACGTACAGAATATTGATTTATACGAGAGACATGTCGTGAGAGGAATATTTTTGGATTTTTTGATTTTATATTGTTTTTGTATTTTTTGAAATTTTATATTTTTGTATTTTGTTTTTATAAAAGAAAAGGAAAATCAAAAATAGAAGATTGAAAAACTGGGTTCTGAGATAGTTGAAGCACCTGCAACCGAAGACGAAGATGTTTCACAAATAACAGTGTTAGAAATACATGAATCATCACTCTGCGGTTGTTGACTATCAACGGTTGTAATGGTTTCTACTTCCTTATCCTGATGATTATCACTATTATTTGTCTTGGTGCAACTATCAAAAATCTTTCCAGTGGGAATCCATCTAAGACCAACTGTTTTAAAAACTTTTCCCGTGGGAATCCACCTAAGGTATGATCTAGACGTAGTGTTCTTATCAAATGCAGCGGAAGTCTCAGTCTTGGAAAAACTACATCCTTTCTGTATCCACCTAGTAGGTTTCTTATCCATTTTCGTGTTGTCAACGGGTTTGTTTCTATTTGGTGTCTTAGTGGATTGTGCCTTGATACTTGACTTTCTTTTCTTGAGAAATTGTGCAATACATGCATCATGGTTAGCTGAAAAAACACATTTTTGACATGTAGGACAGACAAATTCAACATTCTTGTTTAACACAACAACTTTAACTTTGTCACTACAGCCTTTTGGAAGGGAATTTTTTGTGTTGCATTCTACGCTCCTAGCATACACTTTTGTGCCACTACTCTTAGATGCAAGCCAATCCCTAGTAGTTTGAAGATAGTTCCTAGGTAATGGTTTACTACTACTAGCAGTGCTTTGGAATCTTGTAGAATTCATCACACTAGGTTTTGCGCCTAAAATTCCATTTTTACGACGTTGTGCCTTTTTCCTAGCTTCTTCTAGATGGTGATTTTGGACCATGTCATTAGAACCAACAGATTCCTTTACAGATTTTGTAGTCACATTAGTTGTACTATTCCTAGAAGAGCCAGGTGCACTCACATTTGTGTTTCTTTCAACAACCAATTTTCGTTTTTCAACAATCTTTTCCATTTCCTTTATCTTGAGTAAGGGTTTTGGAGTGACTGGTTTTGACAAATCCTTTTTCTCATCGACTTTTGGAGCAAACCGTGAAATTGACATTTTTGGTTTTTGAACCGTGTTTGAAACATTTGGTTTCTCCGAAGTCGATGGTTTTGCAAACTTAGTTTCCACACCCTTCCCTTTTATACTTACAAGCTGAGCTCTCAAAAGATCATTTTGCTCTTTCATTTCCTTGTAGGCATGCTCATACAACAATTTGTCATACTTGCATTCCTCTGATTTTCGATCAAGTTGTTTGAAAAAAGACATGTTTTCTTTTTCAAGTTTTCCAAGAGCATTTTCATATTTGGAAACAATTTCAGACGTCTCAGCTCGCAGTCTTTCATCGTCTTGAACCGAATATGTTTGTAAAATGATGGACATTATATCAGTAGTCATAACAGCTTCGAAGAGAGAATCATTTAGGTTTTCCAAAACATTCATGTTTTCACGAGTATCATTAGCTTCGTTTACCAGGGATTTGTGGTCCTTGACAAAGTCGGCCGTTTCTTTTAAGAAAGCTTGTTCAAAATGGATTACCCTTGCACTGATGTTATTCAGTGGGATAGTAATTTCGTTTTGAAACACCTTTTTCTGTTCGATATGAAAACTAGAATGCCAGTTGTTAATATTGATGGTAGTTTTTGATGCAACAATATTTTGAAGTTCTTGAATTCTCTTTTTAACGTCATCAAGAATTTCTCTAGCCTCACTTGTATTAAAAGTGTTGTTAGAGGACATTTGTTCCATTTTTGAAAGAGATTTGGAAACAACTTTCTTTTTAGACAAGAATTTCGCAAATGGTCGTTTTATGGAAAACGCAGATGGTTCTGTTTGTGGAACAAAAGTGATTCCCGAAAGTTTGTTCAATTTGTTGTAATCAATGGGTTTCAAATCCTTTTGTTTCATTTTATTTATGCTCTCTTCGACATGTTCAATCGTTAGCACAGAATTCCGAACGACGGGAGGATCATGTTTGGTGTAAATCACATTACCATTGTACAAAACATTCTGTTCTTGCTGAGCAATCTTGAGATTTCAAGGGGTGTTGTTACCAAGAGCCATTTTATGTTTCGTATGGTAAATCGGATTAGTTTGATTTGAAATCATTTTCATAGTTTGACTCGACTGACCCGACTTAACCACTAATTCTTCTAGATGCGCAATCATGTGTTCTGACTCTACGATTTCTTCCAAAAGTTTGTCTTCTTTCTTTGCAAAGTCCTTTTTCAACTCATCCCTTTCTTTTTCAAGATTGGTATAAGCTGTTTTTTGTTTAGAAAGTTGGTTTTGTAAATCAGAAATTTCCGCGTTTAAAGATTTTATCTTTTTGAAAGAATTAACATCAAGTGTATCAAACTTGAGTTGCAATTGTTGTTCCCTTGAAACGGAATTTTGATAACCAGTTTCTAATTCAGACAATCTTTTGTTATGAAATTCAAAAGCTTTAACGTTTGTTTTGTAACTCTCAAGCTCAGTGGTCAATTTAACATTCGCGGCCTTAACATCGCGATTGACCTTTTGCACATTCTCAATTTCAATACGACAATTATTCAATAACGATTCAAACAAAGCACGTGTTTCCTCATCATTCTCAGCATGCTGTGAAACAAAGCCTCCATTATGATTCACATCTGGAGTTGCTGAAGGAGTATTGCTACTACTTGGCGTGTCTAGATATGTATCATAATTGTATGCTTGCTTCTCAGAATGTTGTTCCTCATGAGGAGACATATTCAATATATCATTATTGTGACATGTGTTGAAATTTGATACCTCAGATGGTGCATTGGTGTCATAAATAGGAAGTGTGTCAGAATCCGTGTCATACTTAGCTTCCTGAAGATTCGCCATGAATATGCAGTTCGCATTGATATCCTTTCTATCTTCCAGGTCATCCATAAGAGCCATAAAATCATTCTCCTCTGCATTCAACTGAAACCCTGCCTTTGCCTTTTGTGCCAACATCACTGCTTTCTACAAGTACTCTAGATCTTTCTTGTTCGGCTTAGTAGGACAGTTCCTTGCCATATGACCTACACCCTGGCAGTTGAAACACTTTACCGGATTACCCTGATTCACATTTCCCAAATTCCCAACTACTGGAGCTGCAACATTTCTATTCTGATTACCCATTGCCTGATTACCAACATTCTGACCCCTCTGATTTCCAACAAACTGACCCAACTGATTCCCTGCATACTGACCATACTGATTCCCTGCAAACTGTCCTGCATTCTGATTTCCTGCATTCTGCAAATTCTGATATCCCTGCGGATTCCCATAAACTCCAACCATTTGGCCTTCGTTGCTCATATTGAAACCCGGCTGAGCAATCTGCTTGTTGCGAGTGTTCGATGATATCCTTTGGTTGTTGTTTGTTGGTGTAGAATATCGTCCTTGGAATGTTTTTGACAGAAAAGCAAACGCTTGAGTCAATGCTGCATTAACTTCATCATTGTCAGTGAATTCCGGTTCTTGGAATTGTGGGTATTGCTGTTGTGGAATAATTTGTTGTTGTTGTGGGTAGAATTGTTGTTGGTAGACCGGTGTTGGTTGTTGAATGCATGATGGTTGCATGTAGTTGTGAATGGATGATGATTGTTGTTGAGTGTGCACTTGTAATGGTGTTGGTGTATTAGCAATTAGTGCGAGAGGATCATGATTCTTTGCCAATCTTTCTTTCCTAACTTCATTAGCCTCAGCTTGGTTTTGCTTCAGAAAGTCATAGAGTTGATCATAATTCACCTGATGTAAGTCCTTTGTCTGATTAACAATTGTAACATAACGACCCCATTCTTCTGGAAGGTTGTTTACGAATTTGATGTTTGTTGCAATTGTTCGAGGTGTCAACTTGTTTCTGATTAACTCATTCATCAATGTGCAAAACCTTGTGTAGTATGATTCAATCTGTTCACCTTTAGTGGATGTAAAGTTCTCCCATTCAGTAAGAAGTTTGTTCTTAACATCTTGTTGTCCAATTTCTGTTCCATGACATATCCTTCTTACACGTTCCCACATAGCATAAGCAGTTTCACAACTGTCGACCGCAGCAAAGATCTCCCGTGGTAATCCAAGTTGGATTAAATGCATTGCCATATCATCAGCTTTGATCTGCGTCTTGTCTTCATCAGTGTAATCTGCTTCTGTTTGTATACGCACTAATGGTTCAGTAGGAGGTGTTGTATTTGGATTACCTTGAATTTGAACTTGTCTTGGCTGAAATGGACCGTTTTCTATGGATTTGATCATAAGGTGACCGTTATCCTTTGTTTTGATGTAACGAAGCATGCGGCTTGTCCATGGGAGATATCCACCTTTTCCAAGCATTGGAGGTCGGTTTTCCGCACCGGCTGCATGAATGTCTTGCTGAGTTGCCATTGATGAAGTGTAGATGGATAAAGTTGATTCTTGGATCGTTCCAACGAAATAGGAGTTGAGTTTGGTGAAGGTTACTTTCCTTGGTCAACGAACTTTAATCCACCAACAATTTTCGAAACTTTGTCCACCAAAAGATTTTCTAAAAGAGTTCTAGAAAAAAAAATTCTAAAAGTGTTCTAGAAAAAAAAAATTTCTAAAATGTGTTCTAGAAAAAATTTTCAGTGTTCTAGAAACTTTTCAGTGTTTTAGAAACTTTTCAGTGTTCTAGAAACTTTTCAGTGTTTTAGAAACTTTTCAGTGTTTTAGAAACTTTTCAGTGTTCTCGAAAATTTTCAGTGTTTTAGAAACTTTTCAGTGTTCTAGAAATTTTTCAGTGTTTTAGAAACTTTTCAGTGTTCTAGAAACTTTTCAGTGTTTTAGAAACTTTTCAGTGTTCTAGAAACTTAGCACCAAAACTTTCTAAATTATACAATTTAGAGAGTATACCACGAGTCGAAGTGTTTTCTCACTTATACAAGCAAGGGAAATACCGAGTAAGCAACGGGACCAAGTGTGTTCTCGAAACTTTTGTGATTTAGAAACTTTGTGATTTAGAAAAATTGCTAGAATTTTGAATTTGCAAAAAGCTCATCCAAATGAAGTTTGTATTCCAAGATTCTTGTATTTCTAGTTATAAAAACACCAAAACTTAAAGAAAGTTGCAAACTTGATGCTTTTTATGAAAAAATTTTGTGATCTAGAAAGTTTGCTAGAATTTTGATTTTGCTAAAAGCTCATCCAAATGAAGTTTGTATTTCAATATTCTTGTACTTCTAGTTATAAAAACACCAAAACTTAAAGAAAGTTGAAAACTTGATGATTTTTATGAAAAATTTTTGTGTCTAGAAAAAATGTACAATAATCAAAATCTATTTTTTAAGCTATAAATCTTCAAAAAGATTGAAACTTTCTTGTTAGAAAAGGTTTGTAACACTAGTTTGTAATCAACAAAGTGTTAAAAACCAAGAAAAACAAGAAAAGTAAAGAACTTTTTTTTTTTAGAAAAAAACGTGTATATTGCTTAAAAAAACGAAAAACACAAATTCCCAACACTCCTAAATCATTGTTTGGCGATTGATACCACTTGTAGGACCTTAAATAACACAACTTTATCACACCATTATGGAAGCAAAGATGAAGTAGAGATTGAAAGATGATGACTTGATATGTATGTATATGTATTTCGTATGAGTAGAGAGAGAGATGGAAATGAGAGCTTTTATTAAAGAAAACACACACAATACACACACAAGCACATCTTACAAATGAGAGGTAAGGTGCCTTTTATAGTTCCATACATAGGCTTTCTATGGGCTTGGGCTTGGACTTGGTTACATGATTAGATAACAAGGCTTATGAAACATAGCACATGACATATTAGCTTGCCAAGTCCAAGGCCAAATGACTAAACTATTACTAATCTTAACAAACGACACAAAGTTACAATATGAGAATGACCATCACTTATATATATATATATATATATATATATATATATATATATATATATATATATATATATATATTAATGCTAACAAGGTATGTCCGAGGGATTGATCGTTCTCTAGGGGAATAGTGTCGTTAGGTTGAAGTGTATGACAATTTAAGCCTAAAGGTGAGGGATGATTCTTTTTGTATTTTTATATTTTATGAAAGCAGATAAAATCTCGGTTTTAGATTAGTGGGCAGAATTAGTTGCTAGTCAACTAACCCAAAAACTACTTATAATAAACAGAAATTAAAATAACAAGAAAGATAAATGTGGTGAGCTTCTTAACACAAATGTATTTACTTAGACTTAATTACTCCCTAGTTATCTTTTATTGAATTGTTCAATGTCACAGTGCAGTTGTTTTAGTTATTGAAGTGTTGTATTTCTTAATACCAGTCGTGGGGATGTGCTACATTCCCCAACTATATAAATATCAATTTCACCTACAACCGTAAGTCAATTACGCAATCATAGGATCATAAACCTCAACTCATGCATTAAATACAACGAGAAAAGCCTAGTTGTACAATAGGTTACGTTTTCTAAGACGTTCAAGCTAGTTACACAAATGGAGGTCAACCAGTTTTCTTAGCATAACATGAAGCAATCAACTAAACAATAGACAACGCAACAATAATTAATAACTTGGTTTCATTAGATCTAAGAAAACACTAATTAACTTAAGCTAGCATGTTAAAACGAAGAAAAGATAAACAAATAATCGAACAACACATAGACATATTGAATAATTAAAAGAAAACTTAACTTCAATTGAACATGGAAGAAAAGAGGTTGTAAAAGCCCTACAAAAGTTGTAAAATTCGTCTAGGGTTTAGGTCTCCAAAGTGTCACCCTAATGAATGAAAAATCAAAAAATATATTTAGATTTACAAAGCTAACGGCGTCAGGTTATAGATTCTGACGCCATCAGACCGCCGTGATTAGGGTTTTTTCTTGTGCAAGTCGACCTTCTGACGCCTTCACTCTATGTTTTCTGACGCCGTCAGGTTAAGTCCTGACGCCGTCATGCTTTAAGCCTTTTGAACCGTCTCTTATAAATTTAACACTAGACGTCCTTCATGTAATTACACCTGACGTCGTCAGGTGTAAAGTCTTCAAAATTTCTCTGAGGCGACGCGTGTTAATTTCCAATGCTCCAGATTCTTCAAGTGACGGCGTCACCTATTAAGGTGTGACGCCGTCAGGTGCATTTCCTGACATGTTTTCCACAACTTTGCCGTTTTCTTCACTTTTAAGCCCAAAACGTCCAAAATGCTCCAAATTCCTGAAATCATGTCCAAAGTATCTAAAATACGAAAAGAAACGATTTGAGGTAATATTCGATCATATTATTACGATTTTAGGCTTAAATAACCCCTTAAAAAGATATCAAATAAATCCTTATCACTAACAAAAAAAACATGACTCCCTGCATGTATGATTTTAAGCTTTTTTCTTTATACAAAATTTGTAGCGCGCTTTTTATATTCTTTTTAACGTAGACACATTTTCGATATTTTGTTTTTCTATTGTAGATAAAATATCATGTGATTTGACATTTTTTTTGGTCAAGTCATTTACTAATTCAGATTTTTACAGCCAAACTTGTATCATACGGATGACCTTTTAAATACAACACAAGTTTTTGATTATGTGTTTCGCAAATCACGATTAACATCCACTCATTATAATTTAAAAACACAGGTTACTTTTGAGTAATATTATACATAAAAGTTGCAACTTTGAAATTTTTATCATCCTTTTTCAATTATTAGAGTTGCAAAAAGTAAAATCTAAAAGTGTTACGGAGTATAATAATATGGGAATGAATAGTATCGACAAGGATGTTTTTAAAGGTTAACTTTGACTATAAATATAACTCAATATTTTACAATTGTTTCATCACCCTAAAATAAAATGGAACAATATTCCATTATTTCTTACGTAGCTGCATGGCTAGCAACGGCTGCACTTTTCTTTGTTGTCCTCAACCTCCGTCGTCGTCCCACCACGAGACTCAACCTACCTCCTGGCCCCAAACCATGGCCCATCATCGGCAACCTCAATCTCATGGGCCCACTCCCTCACCGTTCCGTCTCTGAACTCTCTAAACAGTACGGTCAAATCATGCTCCTCAAATTTGGTTCCAAGCGTGTCGTGGTGGGATCCTCGGTCGATATGGCAAAAGTCTTCTTGAAAACTCTGGACATCAACTTTGCTTGTCGCCCTAAAACCGCTGCAGGAAAATACACCACCTACAATTATTCTGACATCACATGGTCTCCTTATGGACCTTATTGACGACAAGCACGCAAAATTTGTGCTGTGGAGTTGTTTAGTGCGAAACGGCTGGATTCATACGAGTACATCCGCGTGGAGGAAAAAGAGTCGTTTATAAATGCAGTTCATAAGTCATCCGGTGAAGAAATTGTGTTGAAGGATCTATTGGGGACGTTTAGTTTGAATGTGATTACTCGGATGGTGTTGTCGAAGAAATATTTGGATGAAGCGGAGGTCAAGAAATCAATGGTGAGTGGTGAGGAGTTTAGGAAGATGGTCAGTGAGTGGTTTTTGCTAAATGGAGTGCTTAACATTGGTGATTGGATACCATGGATCGGTTTCATGGACCTTCAAGGGTATGTGAAGAGGATGAAGGCGGTGAGCAAGAAATTTGATTTGTTTCTTGAGCATGTGTTAAACGAGCACAATGAGAGGAGGAGGTTGGAGGTGGAAAATTTTGTCCCAAAGGACATGGTTGATTTGTTATTGCAGATTCACGATGATACAACTGTTGATGTTAAGCTTGAGAGAAATGGCGTAAAGGCATTTACACTGGTACGCTAAACCCGTTATCTTATGTTTTAAAGTAATCATTAAAGATAATAACTTTAAGGAGTAATGAGCACTTTCACAGCACCAATCAGCCTCATTAGCTAGGACCATTTGAGCCTTTGACGAGGATATGTCTTCGCTAAAACATTGGCAACATAACTAATTGGTCAACATTTTGGTCAAACGTTTGGCGAGGATATGTCCTCGACGAAAGATTGGCGGGAAAAATGAAAGGGAACTGAATAAAGTAAAGAGTAGTAAAAAACAGCATACCTTTTGGTTAGGATATGTCATTGCCAAAAATTTTGGTCAAAATTTTTTGGCTTTTTTATAAAGTTAAAGTCTAGTCTAGAACTGGCTATTATTATTATTATTATTATTATTATTATTATTATTATTATTATTATTATTATTATTATTTTTGTTTCTTTTGGCGAGGACATTGTGTTCTATCCGGTGCTTCCTATCCTTGTAGTGTTTTAATTTTACAAGACCAACTTAATTAGTATAATGTATTCTAACTTTGCAATGTTTAATGTATAGGAATTGCTTGCTGGTGGAACAGAAAGTTCGGCTGCGGCAGTAGAATGGTCAATTGCACATCTCTTAAAGAAACCGGAGATTTTCAAAATGGCGACAGATGAGTTGGATAAGGTAATAGGTCCAGATAGATGGGTGGAAGAGAATGACATGCACAATCTTCCGTACATAAGGGCAATTGTTAAGGAAACAATGAGGTTACATCCACTGGTACCACTGCTAGGTCCTCAAAGGGCACGTGAAGATTGCAACGTGGGTGGTTATGATATTCCAAAAGACACATGCATTTTTGTTAATGTATGGACCATAGGAAGGGATCCGACGTTGTGGGATAAACCTGAAGAGTTTTGTCCCGAGAGATTCATTGGAAAGGAAATAGATCTGAAAGGTAATCATTTTGAGTTACTGCCGTTTGGTGCAGGGCGAAGGATGTGCCCTGGTTATAGCTTAGGACTAAAGATTATCGAGTCAAGCTTGGCTAACTTGCTACATGGGTTTAACTGGAAACTACCGAGTAAAATGACAGGAGAGGATTTAGAGATGGATGAAATATTCGGGTTCTCGGCTAGTATGAAAGTTCCACTTGTTACTGTTGGGCATCCAAGGCTTCCACTCAAAATGTACTCATTTTGATATTTTGATCATATTTATGATTTCCTGCAGCTAGCTACTGCATGCTGAAAACTGAACCTATAGTTATCGCATGGTACCATATCTTTGTGCAAAGTAACGCTTTATAAATAAACTTGTGTGGCTTGCTGTTCCCGACATGTGGGATGGTCTACGAGTGTGCAACTTAATATTTTCTTGTTCCTAAAATAAAAAAGTCGATATTTCTTTTGAAAGCATGAGTATTGTAGTAATTTAATGAAACCAACTCCATATTACATCACTGATTTCTTAAGTGCAAGAGGTTAGCGGCCGTACTTTAATAAACTTGCGTGGCTTGCTTGATGTACATTTATTCGTTGTGTTGAATAAGGGAATGACGTGTGAAAAAGGATTGTAGTTAAAAGTTGTAATTGACGTGTGAAAGTGATTGCTATTGACTTGCTGACTTTAGAATTATGGGAAGGGACAAAACTTGTGGAAAAAAATGCAATTTATTTGTTGACATTATCATATAAACTACAACATATGCCTACCGAGTACAGACAAACAAGAAGTTGTTACACAATCATGTGGTCACAAGTCTTCACTTCTCACAAGCATAGGGACATTGGGCAAGGAAGGCATTGGTTCACCAAACGGGCCCACCCCATGCAGCAAACCCCTTGCCTAGCTATCTTCTTCACGCGGTGAACACATTTCCAAGCATAAAATTGGTGTTCTAACCATCATTTGCTTTTGTTTAAAAATGAGGACCCACGTTGCATGTAGTTGCATAAATTAAATATGGAATGGAAAAAAATGAACGTCGCATTAAAAGAAAAAAAGTGATTAAAAGAAAAAAATAACTGTTGTGACAAAAAAAAAAATCAAACCACCGCACTATTTATTTTATATAAATATACACAAACCTCATTTGTTTACACAATCTCAAATCAACACAATCTCAAACAACATATATCTCATTCATTTTATTTTCCAAATAAATTCCGATATAATTATGTTCACCGACTCAGAAGAAGAACGAGAAGTTACAAGTCGAAATTTGAATTTTATTGCAAGATCGTTGTCGTTTATTAAAAATAGACGAAAAGCAAATCACCCCGCAATAAAACGCCTTCATCGAGGTGCTCATGAATGTTTAGTTGCCGCCTATTTTTTTGAGAACCCGTTCTACAATGAAGATACTTTTCGAAAGAGGTTCTGAATGAGTCGAACTCTTTTTAACTAGATAGTTCGGGAGGTAACTATTCATAATCCATTTTTTAGTAGTAATGTTGATTGTACCGGGAAAGAAGGCATTTCAGCGTTGATGAATAATCGTAGTTAATGTATTGTGTCTTTAATAATCGTAGTTTATGTAGTTTATGTAACGTTTTAATTTTGTACGTTGTATGTTTTTAAATTTGAAGTTTACGTATTTATATTTTTACGTTTATGTTTTTAATTGTGTAAGTATTAAAAAAAATAGAGTTAAGGTGAAAAACATATCCCTTACACACTAATTAGTGAAGAGTGGTGAAGGGGAGTGAGAGGAGAGAGAAAGCTGACGTGGCGCTGATGTGTATGATCGAAAAAAATACTAACTTGCCTACTAGCCTAATAGTATGACTTTCCTATTGAAGTTCTGCACTTGCACTTTCAAAAAACACCAAATTCAATAAATTTATCATTATCATTCGATCAACAAATAATGGCGTCCTTCATGAAGGAGTTTGAGCATCTTGAAATTAAATTGGAAGATATCAAGTCAGCCACCAACAACTTTAAAGAAAACAAAGTTATCGGAAAAGGCGGGTTTGGGAAAGTTTATAAAGGGGAACTATCTCACTCTGAGGGGAAAAGCATGGTTGCTATCAAACGCCTGGATTGTAAATAAGGCCAAGGAGACCCTGAATTCTTAAAAGAAATCAGGATGCTTTCTTGTTACAAGCATAAAAATCTCATCTCCCTCTTGGGATTTTGCAAGGAAGGGGATGAGATGATCCTTGTGTACGAGTACGCGTCTCGTGGAAGCCTTGACCGGAATTTAAATGATGTCACTCTCACATGGACACAAAGACTAAAGATCTGTCTTGATGCAGCTAAGGGACTAAGCTTCCTTCATGATCCCCACGGGACACAACAAAGAGTCATGCACCGTGGTATTAAAAGTGCTAACATTCTCTACTCGATGAGAGTCTGAATGCTAAGGTGGCTGATTTTGGATTGTCAAAACTAAATAAGCCCAGCTAATCAGAAATACACATTTCTTTTCACCAGCCCAGTAGGTACCTGGCCCTGGCTACTGTGATCCACTTTACATGGACGACTACCAACTAACAAAAGAGTCAGACGTGTACTCTTTTGGGGTAGTCTTATTCGAAGTTATGTGCGGGAGACTGTGTTATGAAAATAGCGACGGTTAGCTAATGAGTTGTGTACCTTATTGGATGAAATGCTACGAAGAAAAGAAGTTAGATGAGATCATCTTTCGAGATCTCATGTCACATATGAACCCAAGTTCGTTGGAAATATTTGTAGAAATTGTATATCTATAACACCCTAATGTCCGGATTACATTTTTTTATATCTACCTAAGTTAATTAAATAAATAAGCATATATCAAACTTTATGTTATAAAGTATAGACACATTATTAACACTTTGTCTTAAACTAGACTTAATTAAATAAATACAAGTTACTAACATTTCCCTAAGCCAATATATGTATACGACACACATCTTTCTTTTGTCCCATACATTTTTTTTTAAATATATAACATGTTCTACATGTTTTGACTCATTCGTTAAGGCAAGATAAGAAAAGATTATTTAGCTACTATTTTAAAAAGATACGTTCATATATATCCTCCTTCCTAAACCATATACGCGCCTTTCCTTTTCACATCACACGTTTGACAAGAAATCATCGTTATCTTGTTTATATATATCCTGCTAATCAATTCAGTAATCGGTCTAAACCAAACAAAAATCGTCCCATGTGTTCTTGATTTATCCGATCAACATACAAACACAAACAAAATATAAACAAGTTTCAAAACAAAACTCTCTCATCAAATATACGAGTTGAGATAGAACCTGATTCAGGTTGTGATCGCGTTTCGGGTGTGTGTTCGTGTACAGACTTCGGTTTCATTGTTCTAGTCCGAATTCGATTCTGGGTTGCTATCATCGTTCGTGTTCGGGTGGTTCATTTTGGTTTCATTCGCTGGAGGTATTCAGTTCGTGATTGGGTAGCAGTTTGGGTAGCGGTTAGCCATTCGGTTACGTCGGAGTTTTGAGTTTCGGTTGTGTCTCGTTGAATCTAGTGTTCGTGTTTTCGGTTTCCATCGTCCTTATCTTGCTTAGATGTACCTTTTTAACTATTATGAAATTTTGTTATAATGTATGCAAGTTAAATTGTAAAGATGAAGAACACATAAAACGTCTATTGAAAATTTTATATAAAAAGATGATGCGATCAAGATGCCATACTGATGAGTATATATAAATTTAACATGCGTAATATTTTAACCCTTAACTGAGCTTGTTAATTGCTTGCTCCTACTTTTTAATTATATACAAAGAGCACTAAACTTTCATGTATTTTGATGTTTCAATATTAAATATATAAGCATTCAAAGTAAAACTGTTTATAATGTCTCATTCATTAGAGCATTAGGTGTAGATGAAGAAGGAGGCTTCGCCGCCCGACGTGGAGCCGTCAACGGCGAGCCGTTCCTCTTCACTACACCATTTGATGCTCGCCGTTCTTCCCCGTTGGCTTCCTCCCCGTCGTGACGACGAGCTTCCAATTCTGACATTCCATTTTTTTTTCCTTTGAATATTGAGATTGTAAAATTTGATGGTTATTAAAATGTATGTTTTTATTTGTGAAAGTAAAATGTATATGTAGTTTCAAATAGATAGTTTTTTTTTTCTTCTAAGAATGTAATATGTAAATGCTAATGCAACTATATTAAACATAGGATTGAAATCACTTGAAACAACATACAATTATTTTACAAATACGATAAACAACTTTAAACTAAGAAACGGAAATTAAAAACCATAAACTACCATACGATAATAAAAACTATGATTCAATAAAATGAATCATCCGACACATATCCCTCGTGACTCGAGTAGGAGGCACTTGAGTCGTCCTCACTCGATGGCACAGGTGGAAGTCCCTGAGCCCAACGCCATTCTGCTCTTCTGTTCTTCCGATCCTGTTTTCCTTTGAGGTACGCCTCACGCTCCCTTTCCTGACGGGCTTGCTCAGCTTCATACTCCAAAAGCACTTTCATATCCAGCTCATACTGTTCTTCCTCAGTCAATTGACGAATGATGGGTTGGTTTTCAGGTGGAAAGTTTGGTGGTTGATTGTTTGGTGGTTGGTTGTTTGGCGGTGGAAACATATCTGCTTGTGGAGTTGGAGGTGGTGGGTTGTCGTACTGAAACACCGGAAACAGATCTTTTGGCGGTGTGTTTTGTTGGGAATTGTCTTCAGGTGATGCGTTGTGAGACATTGTGCTGGAAGAACAAAGGAGAATTCTTTGATGATTGTGGGTGTGAATTGTGTGTGTATTCAGATTTTGAATATGTATTTATAGAATGATTTTTGGAAGTATCCCGCTCTTTAGTTTGAATTCAAATTTTGAAATAATCCCGCTTTCAATTTGAATTCAAATTTTGAAATTATCCCGCTTTCAATTTGAATTCAAATTTTGAAATTATCCCCGCTTTTAATTTGAATTCAAATTTTGAAATTATCCCGCTTTCAATAAACCCCTATTAATACCACTAGACGAGTACCCGTGCATAGCAACGAGATTTTATAGCGACAAATAGTTTATTGATAAAAAAAAGTTTATACGTTATAAATGAAAAATAATAAAAGTTTGAAGATTTGGGAATTAAACATAATGTTTTGAAACCCGGTTCGACCAGGGTGGTTCAACCAGTTGAACCATTCCGGTCGAAAAATGGGTCGATTTAAACCGGGTCAACTTGCTAGGTTTGGTCGAAAATGGGTCAAATTAAACTGGGTCAACCCGCCGGGTTTGAAGCGTCCCGGGTCAACCCGGTTTGTGTTTTAATTGGTTGTATTTAATTTGGTAGATATGTTTTAATTGGTTGTACAATATGAATAAATCATTATACTTTTAAGTAATAGATAATGTTTTGAAACCCGGTTCGACCCGGGTGGTTCAATCGGTTGAACTGTTCCGGTCGAAAAATGGGTCGATTTAAACCGGGTCAACTTGCTAGGTTGGGTAAAAAACGGGTTAAATTAAACTGGGTCAACCCGCCAGGTTTGAAGTGTCCCGGATCAACCCGGTTTGTGTTTTAATTGGTTGTATTTAATTTGGTAGATATGTTTTTAATTGGTTGTACAATGTGAATAAATCATTGTATTTTTTTAAGTAATGGATAATGTTTTGAAACCCGGTTCGACCCGGTTGGTTCAACCGGTTGAACCATTCCGGTCGAAAAATAGGTCGAGTAAAACCGTGTCAACTTGCTAGGTTGAGTCGAAAACGGGTCAAATTAAACTTGGTCAACCCGCCGGGTTTGAAGCGTCCCGGGTCAACCCGATTTTTGTTTGATTGGTTGTATTTAATTTGGTAGATATGCTTTAATTTGGTTGTACAATGTGGATAAATAATTGTACTTCTAAGTATTGGGGTGTTTTAATAAGAGTATTAATTACATTTCACTTTCTCTCTCATTTGACTATTGTTGAAAACTCAACATTTCACTTTTGACCATTTTTCCATTATAGATAGTATAGATATACCATTCAGTTTTTGACACACTTCAATATTTACCATTCAGTTTTACAATGGCTAATCGTTGGTCAGTGGAAGAAGAATACTTGCTAGCAACCGTATGGCTTGAAGTTCACGATTCTCAAGAGCTTGTGAATGAACGTTCTTTTTGGAATGCAGTTACACAAAGGTTCAACAATCAGACAGAAGGTCAGGACCGTAATAAAAATAGTATTACGACTCAATGGAATAGAATGAACCTTGAATGTCGTAACTATAATGCTATTTACAATGAGTTGATGCGTACAAGTGAAGACCCTAATCGTCTCAGCAATGCAAACCGTATTTATTATGAACGATATGGGAAAGGGATTAAATATCAATATGTGTGGTTCGCTCTGAGAAACACGTTCGCATGGGACAGATTCGATGAGTAATGGTGTTTTATGTTAACTAATTATGTATCCTGTGTATTTCTTTTCTGTATTTTAAACGTTTGAATTCAAATTTTAAACGTTTAACCGTCCATTTATTTGAATTTGAATTCAACAAGTTTGAATATTAAATGTTTATTGCACACGTTTTAATTGTTTTTTTTTTTTGAAATTTTGAAATTTGAATATTATCCCGCTCAGGTTTTGAAATTTGAATCTTAAACATTTATACACTCCTATATAAAGCATACATTATCATACAACTTTGCACACACTTCACTTTCTAAAAAATTCACAATGGCAACTCGTTGGTCTATTGATAAAGAATGCTGGCTAGCCGAGATGTGGCAAAACGTTAGCGAATTCCATGCCAACGAAGGACCTTTTTGGCAAGTTGTAACAGAAAAGTTCAATGAACAATCAGACGGTCCTTTGCGTAGCAAAAGCCAGCTAACAGGTAAGTGGGCAAGAATGAACTCTGATTGCCAAAAGTTTCATGAAATTTTCTTGAATTTGCAGCCTACACGTGAGCTAGATGTTCGTGTTGAAGATGCGTTGAACGTTTACAAAGAATGCAATGATGGGAGAGATTTCAAATATTTTCAAGTTTGGTTGATTTTGAAGAGCAACACCAACTGGAACACATATATGAATTAATGGCATTTGTATTCCTGTATCGTGCGTTGGTTTATGTTAAGTATTTCCGTTTCGTTTGTGATGTTATGTCAGTGTAAGTTTCAGTTTGAATAAAAGGCTTAACGGCTAGTTTCTCCAATAAAATTATCTAACGGCTAGTTTCAGTATAAATACCAGCTTTACTCAACTTCTTATTATCAAACAACTGAAACTAAATTCCACACATACACTATGGCTAACCAACCAGCTGAGGTGCAAAGAAGAATACTTACCCGATTGCGCAATGAACAAGAAAATGAACTTAAGTTGATTAACAACTTGTTAGGTGAGATAGCTCAAATTATTCGACAGAGGGAGTCTCGTGCTCCAGAGGTCGAAAGGTTACGTGAGCTACCTCAAGACCGTCCAATAGTCATGGTCGGTGTACAAACCCTTTTAAGAAATGATGAAATAGATTTGGAACTTCAAGTCGCATTGAGAATGGTCAGAGAACAAGTATTGCAAGTTTAGGAAGAAAAGTCAGCACTCATCGATAATTATAAGTCTTTATAAATTATTGATGATGTTGCATATCGTATTTATCGGTTTCTTTATTTTCGTGCCGTATCGTATGTTTTTTTCCGCATATCGTATGGTTTTTTTTACCGTATTGTAACTTTTTATTTGATGAAATAAAATTAGTATGTTTTGTTATTTTTAAGTATTTGTAAAATGAATTTAATTTATTTAATGAAATGAATAAAAAAATAAATGTGTAAGAGGTGGGGCCCTAATGGGGAAGTTGAGGTTTGTTGTTTTGTGAAGGGGGGGGGGGGGTTGTTGTGAAGAGTTGAAGTTGAGGTGTTGGGTGATGTGGCAGGAGTGGGACCCGAATGAGGAGGCTTGCCTCATTCACTACACCTAATGCTCTTATTTGAAAGTATGAAGAGTTGCAAGTTAGATTCTTTTGTGGTCTTAAACGTTGGTCTTTAAAAAGGATTTGAATATGCATATCAAGTGTGAGTTGTTTAGCATGGGTTTATACATATATAATAGAGTTGTAAACGTGGTGACTAAATTGTGGCTTAATATGAGGTCGGAAATATGTAAAAATAATTTATGAAATGGCGGAGTTCTAAATTGTCATTATTAAGCTAATTTACAGTTTAAACCTCCAGATTTGAGAATTTACATATATAACTCTAAACTTTACTAAATTGGCATATTGAACCCTATACTATTATGTTGGTTCGTTTAAACATGAAAAAGTATTTAATTGTCATTTATAACCCTAAAGTATCAACGTACTAATTCAGGAAAGTTACTATCTTTTGAAAGCTGCTATAAATGGAAAGTTACTAAAAATGGAAAGCCGACTAAAATGAGTAATCTGAATAAGTTATTAATAATAAACCGATCATTAATTCGTGTAGATCCGCTGAAGAAGGAGTGACTTCCTATTCTTATATTATGTTATGGTTTCGTTAGCGGTTTAAGGTACAGATATTCTACCCTTTTTTAGTAAGGGTGCTTTCGCTTTCATGACTTTTGATCTTGATCTTTGATTCGTTAGCTCGATATGATTCCCTAAGCCATTGCTATGCTCCCTTCTACTTTGATTCATTGATATGATTCCTTGATGTGATATTGTCGGTTATTCATTTGCTATGATATGATTCAGTTTGATATATTCTGTTGGATATGATATGATGTTGGTATGATATGATATGCTTTGCTTTGCTCTTATGCCCGAGTTTTTATTCTAGTCATGGAGGTACCATGGCCGTGTCATTGAAGCACCAATGGCATGACACTTTCTATGGAGGTGTGATTGATCCACGACGTCCCCATTTTGTAGGATATGATATGAGTACTCTTTGCGCACTTATGATATGCATATACTTGTCATGTGAGCAGGGTGCATATATGTTTTGTTTTGTAGGGGGTCGTATGGATGCATCCTAGGCTTTGTCGGATATGTTGGATATATAATGCGTAGGGTGAATGTGGGTGTGTGCTTTACACTCCTTCACGTTCGGGAGGTCGCTCCTCCATTTGGTACTTAGAGGTCTCCCCTCTTTGTGCATGTCGGATTTGTTGGATATATGATTATGTGGTAGGAGACCTATTCGAGTGGCTCTGGCAGGTCGGCTCGGGAAATCCTATGTTTCTATGTGTCTATTCGAGTGGCTCTGGTAGACACGCATTTGTTCATACGTGCTCATTATTCTCTTATGATTATGCTTACGTTGATATCTCTATGATGTTTCGTTTCCCTTTGACTTATGATATTCATTCTGTTGTACGTTAATCTCTTTTGCATTTGACAGATGATATTCTTTTTAGTAGAAGCTTATGATTTCCTTTTTATTATACTTACATACGATTCAACTATTTGTTTTGCTATATATTTGTTCACTGGGCTTTTTAAGCTTAGCCGCATTTCTTTTCCAGCGGCAGGTTTTAGGTTGGAAGCTGGGTTTGGGTGAAGAGTGCATAGGAGCGTTAGTGGATTACCCTGACGATAGAAGCCCATTTACATCTGGATTAGACTTGGATTTGGATTCAATTAGACTTTGTTTAGATTTGTATTCTGTCATGTATAGAGTTCGTATTTCTTTTGTATCCTTAGAATACCTTTGTAATTTTATGTTTATAAGTCTTCCGCTTGCGTTTGTATGTTCTGATTTGGCACCATAATGTGACATTTTGACCCTTGTCGGGTTGGGGTGTTACAATATCAATGTTTGCACAAATCTCGTGAACAACGGCCAACAACGTCTGTTGTTGTTGAAAACCTTAAGATGGCACTTAACTGTCAGAAGCTTCTTCATTTTAAACCATCAGAGTATGATCAGATAATCCAAGCTGCGGATCCTCCTTTGATCTACAAATCTAACATGGAGCTGATGCAGACTCTTACCAAAGGAGTCTGGGTGGAGCTGATACAGACTCTTACCAAAGAAGTCTGGGTTAATGGCAGCAAAACGGTAATTAGCTAGTTACTTTGTGTTATTTTTATAAAACTTTGCGAATAATAAATACAAAATAAATTTATGTGCTATTAAAGTATTAAGTTTTCATTTACATCCTTTTTTACTTGCTAGCATGGTACCCGGCGGAGCCAAAATAAATATCTAAAGGGGACAAAAAATTTTTTTGTCATATCGAATCCAACGGAAAAAAATGTGTCATTTGTAAACTTAATAATATCTAATCAAATTATAATTTGCTTGTTAAAAATGAGAATACAAAATTTAGAAACACAAAATAAGTTTGAAAAAAATAGAATCTTAAGATATATAAAAATTTTAAAGCATTAGTACATTTCCCCACGTGACTTAACTACAAAATGAATAAAAAACTTATCTATCATCTTCATCTTCTTCACCACCACTACAATTCAAGTTTTTAAAGACTCCATTGCAACACACAAAATATGGTTTGCATCCTAAAACACTAATTTTGCTTTTCAGTTCCAAGAAGACACATTATTTTAGGGGGCAAATCAAGAAAATACCTCAAAAAAGTCAAAAATGTTAAACTATAACATTTTCCGGTGGGGGCACCTGCCCCTTGCTAGCTCCGCCTCTGGTACCCGTGCAAAGGAGCGAGTTCAGAGGCGAATGTTGTTTAACGATTTTTGATTTTACGTTTTTTTTAACGAATTTTGTTTAACGTTTTCCTATTTCTAGAGATTGTGTGTTTGTGTTGTGAGATTGTGAAGAATTAGCGTATCATATTATTGTAAGAAATTTTGAAAAGTTATAAACATGTTAAATTCATTATATTAGTCTTATTATTATTGTAACATCCAATTTAATGTCAAAATTTAATATGCAATTAGTGTATTTTAGAATTTTATTTTAAGAATTACTGATAATAGAAAGTGTGTTAACAAAAAAAAATTAAACTTATAAAGATAGAAAGTTCCAAATACATTATAATAAGTTGAGATTTTATTTTCGGTGTTAATCTAGTAAACGTATATAACCTTACCATTTTCTACTTTGTTCAAACTTTTTTTTCCTTTAAATATAGATGGAAGTATTAAAAGCACCTGTTATGTGTATACAAACCATCCGTAATCAATGACGAAACATATATACAAAATCGACAAACTAGCATAAACTATATCTAAAAATGTCAAATTAAATACGAACTCAAATTCAAATGTAACAAATATTTAAAAGTACGTAATTCCAATTCAAAAGTACCAAAGACAAAACTATAATAAATTCAAAGTACAAAGAATTCCAAAGCCAATAATGTCTATTGATATACCAAACTAACCGACTTATAACTAATCCTAATTCAACTCAAACACAAAATACCAAAATGTGTAATGTCAAACAAATTAGCAAAATTACCAAACAACTCTTAGAATTTAAGTTGGGTTTCCACTTGTTTATACCTGTTTGGAAACACCTTGAAACTTCATACCAAACGGATATTGTTTCACACGAAACATATAATCCTCACCAAATTTTCAAATTCAAATTCAAAATTCCAAAAGCTAGAGATACATGTCTAATCCTAAACCCAAATTCGATTGTGCCGACAAAACAAATGGTTGATTCCCAAATACGATCCAAAACAAAGTTGATCCAAAACAAATGTCAACAAATTCAAAACGAACAACCAAAAGGTAACCGAAAAATAAAAAATGGTCACCAAACAAAACCAAAATGGCTTAAATGGTCTTCAACAACGACAATCAAATTCAAGCAACAAATATAGAAAACCACAAAAGAAGATCCACATTTTCCAAATAACAAAGTATAAAACAAACTAATTTTTAACAACACAAGCCTTTTGGTTATAGGTCGTTGCATTATAATCGACACCCATTTGATTGAAGAGCTTCTCACAGAACAAAGAGTATCACTGGTACACAAGCCTTTTGGTTATAGATCATTGCATTATAATCACGTATTAAATATTGTTTTTATAATCACATATCAAACAAAAATATGTTAAACGATGGATTAGAGATTAGTATAGTATATTCTATTAACTTGAAAGTAAATAGGCATCACCTGTCACATCTACTTATCCGTTAGCTAAACTGTGAATGAAATCAAGAATCACAGGCATAAGTCAACACCTTGGTACAGTGGCCATCACTCTAATCTAAATCGATAGAATCATTATTTAGTTAAGGGAAACAGAGAAGGGATTGATCGACCAACTTGAATAGATCTATAAATCCACAATAGTAGGTGGAGAACGCTGGTCCATAACTACTAACCTTTTTCACAATATATTGAACTTATTAGGCTTAAAACATAGAATAACAGTCAGATCATGTAGCCTTATTGAAGGCGTTGTTGAACTTGGGAGGACCTTGGTGAGTACTTATTTACTCACCTTTTCTTAGCCAAAATGAGACTAAATAATCCAAAAACTAACCCAAATTGCCAAAGAAAGTATGTTTTTATGATTGTGAATATGCAGGTACGGATATTTCATAAAAAGACGTAAAACAACGAAAAACTCGCAAAAACGAGCACGAGAGTGGAACGAGTGTTGAAAGTCAAAGCTTGGAATCTAAAAGTCAAAGTTGAGCTTATAAAATCTAAAGAAGTCCTCAGAGTTTGATAAATGTGCAATAGTGATCCTTGTGTGAAGTTTGAAGAAAGTGTAGGATTGGTCCTTATACTTTTCAAAGTTTGCAAATTTAGTCCTTCAATGATGTTTATGAAGAAAAGTCATCACTAGCCCTTCATCTTTCAAGATTTGGCAAGATTAGACCTTTGATTACATTTTTTAAGCTTGGCAGAATCAGTCCTCAGAATTTTATGAATTGTACATTTGGTCCTTGCTTATTTGTGCTAAATCTGAAAATTCAAATACATTAACCAAATCCATTTCCAAAGGCCTGGTCCAACTTGCAATTAATAAATCCAATACCCAAGCCCATCATCCAAAACCAAAACCCGAGCCCATATCACTGGTACAAAAAGTTGTATTGGTCACGCCAAAAATGTGTGACGATATGCCTATAGTCACACACGTTTTTTTCGTTGTGTGTCACTAAAAGTCCCGCCACCGTAGGTGGCATATGGTCATATTGTTGAGTTCGTGGCCTTTTCCATCGAAAAAGAGTGACCAAAACCCCGAATATGTGTGACAAATTAGGCACAAGTTTTGTTGGATTAGTCATTATCAGTGACCGTAAACACCTTATAGTCACACGAATGTTTTTTGAGAGTGACTATTGTTCGTCCTTTGGCCACATAAATATATAATATATGTGACATTTGAGATGATATATTCAAGTAAATGTGTATTTTGTGTGACTATTGATAATCCAATGGCTACATGAATATACAATAAATGTGACGTTTGTGATGATTTAGTCACACAATGGGTGTTAATTTTTTGGAGTTAGTCACATACAATTTAACACAAAGTGGCCAAAAGTGTGAATAAGTGTGACCATATGCTATTTAAAGTGAAGAAATGTGTATTTTGTGTGACTATTGATCATCCAATGGCCACGTGAATTTTATGTTTGTGTGGCCTTTTGTAACATTTAGTCACACAAAGCATGTTTGTTTTGGGTTTATAGTCACATACAATTTAGGAAACAGTGGCCAAAAGTGTAAATAAGTGTGACCATATGCTGTTTAAAGTGAAGAAATGTGTATTTTGTGTGACTATTGATCATCCAATGGCCACGTGAATTTTATGTTTGTGTGGCCTTTTGTAATATTTAGTCACACAAAGCATGTTTGTTTTGGGTATTTAGTCACATACCATTAATCAAACAGTGGCCAAAAGTGTAAATAAGTGTGACCATATGCTGTTTAAAGTGAAGAAATGTGTATTTTGTGTGACTATTGATCATCCAATGGCCACGTGAATTTTATGTTTGTGTGGCCTTTTGTAATATTTAGTCACACAAAGCATGTTTGTTTTGGGTATTTAGTCACATACCATTAATCAAACAGTGGCTAAAAGTGTAAATAAGTGTGACCATATGCTGTTTAAAGTGAAGAAATGTGTATTTTGTGTGACTATTGATCATCCAATGGCCACGTGAATTTTATGTTTGTGTGGCATTTTGTAATATTTAGTCACATAAAGCATGTTTGTTTTGGGTTTATAGTCACATAAAATTTAGGAAACAGTGGCCAAAAGTGTAAATAAGTGTGACCATATGCTGTTTAAAGTGAAGAAATGTGTATTTTGTGTGACTATTGATCATCCAATGGCCACGTGAATTTTATGTTTGTGTGGCCTTTTGTAATATTTAGTCACACAAAGCATGTTTGTTTTGGGTATTTAGTCACATACCATTAATCAAACAGTGGCCAAAAGTGTAAATAAGTGTGACCATATGCTGTTTAAAGTGAAGAAATGTGTATTTTGTGTGACTATTGATCATCCAATGGCCACGTGAATTTTATGTTTGTGTGGCCTTTTGTAATATTTAGTCACACAAAGCATGTTTGCTTTGGGTATTTAGTCACATACCATTAATCAAACAGTGGCCAAAAGTGTAAATAAGTGTGACCATATGCTGTTTAAAGTGAAGAAATGTGTATTTTGTGTGACTATTGATCATCCAATGGCCACGTGAATTTTATGTTTGTGTGGCCTTTTGTAATATTTAGTCACACAAAGCATGTTTGTTTTGGGTTTATAGTCACATACAATTTAGGAAACAGTGGCCAAAAGTGTAAATAAGTGTGACCATATGCTGTTTAAAGTGAAGAAATGTGTATTTTGTGTGACTATAGATCATCTAATGGCCACGTGAATTTTATGTTTGTGTGGCCTTCGGTAATATTTAGTCACACAACGACTAAAGCAAACAGTGACCAAAAGTGTTAATAAGTGTCACTATATGCATCTTTTAGTCACATTTAAAAAATCAATATATATCAAAATAATTCAAATATATATCAAAACAAATTCAAATACAATAAAATTGGAATGTATAACTGAACAAAATGTAAAATTGGACATCCTTTTATACACCAAAGAGTCCTAGTCGGCTTACAATAGTTTCTTTATAAGTATCTATAATCTTTTCCATAAGCAAGTAGTAACTTCGAGCGGTCTTAATCTCTGAGCAGTAGCAAATTTAACTAGCAGTAGTAACTTTTGTACAAGCAGTAGTAAATACTTGGCCACATTTTCTTTGAAGTTCATGAGCTGCACTAAATCCATCTAAGCAATATTAACACATACATGATCAGCAGTAATTCAAACAACATCATGAAGACTTTTAATCCAAAACAATGAACATACTAATAAAATTTGCAGTTAAACTTACAAGTTTTTCTCCCATTGATCTAATCTCATCATCTGAATGTAAAAGCCTTGAAAATGTAGGCTACTGCATATCAACACATCAGGATGAGAGCAGGACTAGAACATGTCAAAGCTCACAACATAACAGAACTAGATGAGCCACTGGTTCAACTATCTGCACAAACATGATAGGAGAGTTAATACTAGTACCACGTTAGTACTGCTGGAGCAGAGTTACTACTGCTAGTATATATATATATATATATATATATATAACATAATGTATATAAATGAAGCAAATATATATAAAATTGTAATGTCGTATATAATCAAATTCTCAACTATCATAAGTTAAAACCTGTTGACTCTTCGCCGCCTTAGCTTGATTTTGCAAGGTTTCACTAGAGACCAAATGTTTTCGCTTCGTTGGTACTAATTTTAGTCCTGTATTTTGTTCACTAATATTTGGTATCATAGTTGGTGGTGTAACCTGTAGAACCGGTTTGTCGTGGCTTAAGCTTTTTCGTATGTCCGATAGTTTTAACAGGTTCCTATATGTATATATAAAACACGGTACATTAGTCATGTACGTAAAACTAAAAAAATCAAAGGTGGATGTTTTATTACTTACCATTGTTTCCATTACTAGTACGTTTTCCAAAGTTTCAATGGTCATTGGAGTGGTCACCTGCAATATAAATTAAGAAATACAATGGTGTTATCATTAGAAAACGAAATTGTTAACAACATAAAAAGTGGCTTACATCTGAGTCTAATGCCAGTTTCTCTCTGCCAATAAAATATGGGAAAAGTAAGAAACTAAGGCACTAATAACGCTGCATAATATAACATCTGCCAACCATGAAACTGTAAAAATATACATGGGTTGGCTTTGGTGACTGAGATGGAGAATACCCACGCCTCGAAAATGAAGTGTGCCAGAAAATCCATCTGAGGGAATTTTTAGCCAGGCATCCCATGTATCATCCTCACCAGTGAAAATAGCATGTAGCCCCTGCAAGAAACAAGTAACGTGATTAATGCTAACATAAAAGACGACAACATTAGATGTCCCAAATATAAGTTTAGCCTAAAAAACAAACATACGGGTTGCATATCGACTCGGGCAACAAATAATATACAATTGGTTGCAATTTTATGCAGTGCCAAATGTGGAACGAATAAATGTCAAACACATTACCAAGCAAGCAAATCACTAATATTTGGTACAAATGAAACAGTTTGACAAAAAGCAACCATATTTGAGTTAATTTCCTATATAACAGATGTTATGTTAATCTTTTGATAGATAACTTACGCAACTGCGATAAGCAAACTCCAACTGTTCAGCAACATCCTCCCAGAGTGGAAACCAATCAAGACTCCCTTTACGAGCAAAACAGTGGCCTCATAGAACACGTCGATTATCTTCATTCCAATAAACAGGAAAACTATTTCGTCTTAATAAGTCTACCTGCAACGATTACCACCACAGAATTTATAATCAAAAACATGTTTTAGGCTAGTTTAATCCACGTAAATCAATTTAAATCGTTTTATATTCGATTACACATTTAAGAAAATATAAATTAAATATGCGTTTGAGCATACCCGTGAACAGAGTAGGATAGGGGAGATGAGGGTGATGATGGCTCGCCTGTGATGCTGGTGGTTATCTCAAAGCAAACAACCGAAGCAAACAAAGTTTCCCATACAGTTCCCTTGTCTTGATGACGGTGATGGCGTGGAGGAGCGATGGTTGGTGGAACCACGGCGAGATAAGGCGGTGAAGTGTGGCGGTGGTGTGAGTCGGTTCTAAGGAGAATGAGAAGAGATGAATAGAGAGAAGATAGATCTGACTAAGCTAGTAGTGTTAATGTTTTGATTTTGGGTGAAAAAGGGGCGCCATCTATAAGTTCGACTCGAGTTATTGTTGAGTTCTCGAGCTTGTAAGTGATATAAAATATGTTTTTTTTTTTAATATGTAAGTGTACTAAGTGTAATTACTTATTTATGAATGTATCAAGCTTTTCGAGCTGAAGTCGAACCAAATTCAATTCTTAGGTTATATTTCAAATTTAATTTCTGTAATAAAATACATCTTTACAGATAAATCGAGTTTTTCGAGTCAAGCTCAATCCGAGTTCAAACTTTCTTTATCCCGGATAACATATGATCGGGAGGTCCCTGGATACTTGCTTCTTAGTGTCTGTGACAAATGGTATACACCTACCAAGCCCGTGCAACCCATGCATGACCAATGATAATGGCTAATTCACATGGGTCATGGGTTATCACAGGTCACATTCATTAATTAATGGGTATTTGACATCGATCATATGGGTCATATGCATTGGGTGGATAGTTGCTTAGAGTGTCATGTTACGACACATCCATGACTGTTGACAATTGGTAATTAATATGCATTATGGGTCATGGGTCATGTGCATTGGGTTATAGTGGCTTTTAGTGTAATGGAAACCATGCAAGACCGATGATAATGGCTAATTCACATGGGTCATGGGTCATGTGCATTAGGTTATCACTGGTCACATTCATTAATTAATGGGTATTTGATCGACATCGATCATATGGGTCATATACATTGAGTGGATATATAGTTGCTTAGAGTGTCATGTTACGACACATCCATGCCTGTTGACAATTGGTAATTAACATGCATTATGGGTCATGGGTCATGTGCATTGGGTTATAGTGGCTTTTAGTGTAATGAAAACTATGCAAGACCGATGATAATGGCTAATTCACATGGGTCATGGGTCATGTGCATTAGGTTATCACTGGCCACATTCATTAATTAATGGGTATTTGATCGACATCGATCATATGGGTCATATGCATTGGGTGGATATATAGTTGCTTAGAGTGTCATGTTACGACACATCCATGCCTGTTGACAATTGATAATTAACATGGGTAATGGGTCATGTGTATTGGGTTGTAGTGGCTTTTAGAGCAGTTACATTAGTAACGCACGGGGTGCGTTATTTGGCTTTTAACGTGCGTTATTCGTACGTGATTGTTGTGTATGGTCGCGTTAATGGTGCGTTAACACGCCGGGTAATTTGAAATTTTGAATTCAAAACAGAGGGTGGGATAATTTGAAATTTTGAATTCAAAACAGAGGGTGGGGTAATTTTAAATTTTGAATTCAAATAGAGGGCGAGATACTTCCATAAAGCATCCTATAAATACCTATTGGGGTTATGCTGAATACATACACAATTCACACCCACAATCATCAAAGAATTCTTTTTTGTTCTTCCAACAGAATGTCTCACAACACATCACCTGAAAACGCATCGTATTTTATGTTTGATGTTTGCTGTAGTTTGTTGTAGCTTATAACACCCCCAAAATCGATCAATACAGCGGAAGACTTATAATGACAGCGGAAGACTTTTGGGGTATTATATCGTGGATCTTTTTCACAATTATAGAAAACGACTCAAGTGATCGTTTTAAGTTTTATTTAAAATACCAAATATTCATACTTCCAAGAGGTTTCATTATTCAACAACAAGTTTTTATTCAAAGAGAAATAAACGTTTCTTTATTTGCCCACTTCGTGCCTTTGCCGTCCATTCCATTTAGTTAACTGAGATAAACATGCTAAAAGTCAACAAAAGTTGAGTGAAATTCATAGGTTTAAAATTTAGAGTTTGAACACAAGTGATAGGTGCTTATTGTATATCTTATAATATATAAAGCTTATCCCCCTAAATTTAATGTGCAAGGGGGTTTGTGCACAACCATTAGTACGGTACACACAAGTTGATGCATACCGAAATAAATATACACAATTTCATTTATGATACTCTCATATTGAATGCTAATAGTACTGTACAAATCTGCTAATAAATAGCTATGTAAGAATATGAAGTGTTCACGGAGTTCTAACATCCTACAATTACAACCAAAGAGAATACTAACCATCATGGAGTTATAACACACACAAAAAATCTGACATCTATAAATTAGAAGAAACACCCACATTATTCGGTCTCCTTTGCTCTCTCTCTCTACCTTAAGACACCCTTGCTACCCACCACCATTAACCCATTCCCCATCACTGCCGCCACCAATACCCTAATTGCCGCCACCCTCTGGCTGGTAGTTTGTGGTGTGCTTGGTGTTTTTGGGTGTGCTTAATGGTTTGGGTGTCGTTGGTGGCTTCATGAGCATTCAAGATCGGTTAACCACTACAACAACCCCATTTTCCTCAATACTTAAAACGAAAACATCAAAGATTCAATTAAAAGATCCAGGGTTTAGTCATTTCAAGATTATAGATCTTTAAAGATCTTACAACACCCATCATCGATCTTAACAAACCAAAATCTTTTAAAGAAAAAAATAAACTCGAGTAACCTTCTGGAAACAAGAATCCGAGAGGTTAAGTAACAAAACCAAACAAACCTATCACTTACCTGGGTTTATGAAACTCACTGGTTTTATGAAAACATAAGGTTTAGTGTAAAGGGGTATTTGTGATTTGGTTTGTGCAGATAAAGAAGCAAGGGAAAAATTATTATTTTTTCCTGTGGCAGCGTTTGGTTTAGAAAAAATAGTATGACTGCGTTTCATCATATAGAGAAATTAGGGTTGTGAGTGAGCATTATTAGGGATGGTATGATTTAATTATCATTAGAATTAAGCTTACCAATTATGGGCTGGGTATTAGATAAGTGGGTCAACAGATTAATTTCTTCATTTGAATGCTTGGGCCAAAATTGTTTATATCAAACATATAAAACGAAGAGATAAATTTTCATATATTCTCTCACACAAATGTGTTTATTGTAATAAGTTTCTTTGAGTTTTAATGTATATTAATTACTTATGGTGTTCAGAAACAAAAGAAATGTTTAGGGTACTTTTATTTTGAACAAGAAAAAAAGTTGATCGTCAATATTTTTTCTCTTTGAATGTCATAAACGAGTGTACATGGTTTGCGCTTCGCCACGACTATTAGATGTTTGTAACATCCTTTGATCAAATCCTCAAAGTGTTGTCCATATTAACGTTTGCAGTAAACAAATGACCTTATCGAAGTTGTATTATTTTTATTTTGATTATTGGATAAGCACTAAATAGATTCATCACTAACTAGGTTGATGACTAACGATTCAAGATAACACAATATACAACCTAAGTGTATCACACGGGTCTAAACAAATCACAATTTAAAAGTTACCAAACATAATTTAAAAGTTACTTAAGGCACAATGCAAGTAAGAACACAAATATACTAATGATTCACATTAGTGAATTTCAACCTTAAATAAAAAGACATACAAAAAATATTCTCCTTACGGTTATCACCTTGAATAATGAATATAAATGACAAACTACATAATTTTTGCTCGACCCCATTTGTAAATTATATGGAGTAATAACAAATAAATAAATAAAGTTAAGTTTAAGACATAAGCATTAGAAAAAAACCGGTGCAACACAATCAAATCAACTAAAATAAATACAATATATTACATATAATTAATCACATAAACTAAAATAAAAGGACAATAACAATTAGACATATAAGTTCCGCCATATGCTCATTCAACCGTCTGCACCAACATTACGTACAAAACACATAGATATTCAACCAATGACCATGTATCGCACGGGTTGGATAAAGCCTCGTAGATACAAATAAACAAGTTAGAAATCACATTCATTATTGCCTTAAGCTCATGACACTCAACGATTCAACAGACATCAAAATTATCCGTATTAATGATGTGAAATATATAACCCCCAAGATAGGTATTTGCCAGTAACCTATGATATTTAAATAAAGTGCATTTGGTAACTTTCCTCTAGCAACCAAATGGGGATTGTCAATCCCTAATAGATCTATTCACAATTATTTATGTTCACCCTTCAAGTGATTAAGGTTCATGATCGAGGGACTTTTGGTAATAGCTACTTAAGCAATAATAATATCAGGAAAAGACTTGTGTTCGGTTTTTGAGCATGTATCCCCCCCACAAAAATAAGTTAAATGTTGGCTATGAACTCACCTTAGTAGTACAGTAGAACAAACGTAATCTCAACGATGCAAGGCAACGGCTTCACACACAACCTATAAGATATGGCAAGTTTTAGTTTTTAACTCTCGTTTTATTGCGAACGTTTATTATTAAATTCGAATAATCCATAAAGTGCATAGGCGATGTGATTCGTCGTATATAAAATAGATAATGGTTACGTATTGTTTTATCGTCTAGATTTAATTATCGTTATATAAATTTTATACGTATATATATATATATATATATATATATATATATATATATATATATATATATATATATATATATATATAAAGTTACGTTTATTATTTCTATTATTTCAATATATATATATATATATATATATATATATATATATATATATATATATATATATATATATTATATATAAAATTTATTATTTAAAAATCAATATTACTATTAAATCTTTTAAGTTTCTCCAATTTACACATTTTACCCTTAACGGAAAACATTTACGTCGTTAGTCCAAAATTATATATATTTACGTTTTAAGTCCAAGTATATCAATATTTACATTTTTCAATCCTAAGTTTCAATATTAACTGTTTATACCTTTAGAAAACTGTTTTAACACTTTTTACCCAAAGTTTACAAATTTGACACTTTTAGTCCCTAGTTCTCGAAAATTTGCAAATTTAGTCCAAAAATTACCAAATGTAAAACTTAACATTTTTAATATTTCAATAAGCTCAGAATATGTAAATTAGCTTATTTCAACAGCTTATTCGCTTATTTTTACTATTTTTCACAAAATGGGCTTTAACGAGTCCATTTAATGGCCCGTTAACAATTTTCGATCCACGAGGTTTGGGGGAACTTTGAGTTTATCAAAATCCATTACTTTAACTCGTTTAGCTTTAGGCTCGTTTAAGTGATCAAACCAAGTTGTTAGGTCGAATTATTTACCATTCTCGTTTGTATACTAGGTAGACAAATAGTTCGTATAAAAATATTAGATGGTCGTGTGTCGAATATTAAAATGGCGAGGTCAAAGTGTATGGTCAAAGCTCAACGCGTATAACTTATAAAAGTTGAAAAATAATCTAAGTGTTTTTAGTGAAATCGTATGGGTCCAAAGTGACTTAGAAATGTGTGATTATTTTCATGTATACGTTAATATAAGCTTAAGGTTATTATATGTACTCGTTAATGACATAACTAAGAAATAGTATGATACATAAAACGTATATGTTGTTTTAATGTTTTACGATTTATAAGACTCAAGTGATTGTGCACAAACATAACATACGTATGTATATATATAGAAATAGAGTTTCAAGTCCTCACCTCACCTATAAAAGGTTGCGTAAAAACAATTGTAGGGATCGTGTAATGGTACAATAGCTTCGTGGTTCACTTCACGTTCCACCAAGGGTTCAAGATGCTCCAAGCTTGGTCTCCTAGGTTCACTTTCAGACGTGGTTCTCCTAGCGATCCGTATGTCCTCCACAACTTCCTCTCGTTACTATTTTTGGTGTAAGTGATACGTATAAGTGTATGTGACGTTTTAAGTTTGCATGGGAGGCTTATATAGGTAGTTTTGAAGGGTGTAGAGACAAGATAAGCTCACAAGAGGGGAGGGTGCATGTGAGGGCGAATAGTAACGCCTCAACCATTGCCCAATCGATTTTGTACATGGCTAGGATCTTGTGAGATCTTCCCTATTCATTCCTGACGTTTCTTGGATGCACATTGTTAGTTTACTTGTCATTGGAGAGCATGGGTGGTGCTAGGGAATGTCTTGCCACGTTTTGGTATTATCTTTCAATAGTGAGTTTGGTGGTTCACTTAGGTGTTTTCCAGGGTAGTAAACGAGCAAGTGAATGTGTAACAAATATCAATTTTTGTTTCTTTGGCACTAGGGGAAACGAGTTATGTAAAAATATATGTAGGTTATGTGTAGAAATCTTAAAAACATAGGGTGGTTTTGGAGCTTGGTCGCGACAGGGAACAAAGAAAAGAAAAGAAAATAATAAGGGTGCGTTTGGGCCTCTGGCCTGGTGGGCTTATCGTTTGCGTCGGCCCAAAGGAAAAAGAAAAAAAGAAAAGAGTCCGTTTGCTTTGTATTTGGTTATTCGTGGCCCAATGAGTGTTGGGGGCCCACATGGCGTGTATCGAGTATCGTGTCAAAGTTCAAAAATATTAGTGAGCATTCTCGGGAAGTTTCGTAGGTTCGAAAAATATATAAATAGTATACGGTATTTAGACGAAACGTATTGTTATAAATATAAACGTTTTATATATATTTATCGTTCGCAATAATCATAGGTTATCTAAGTCGTGTGTAAGCATCGTTCTTGGGTAAACGATCAATCACAGTTATCGTAGTGGTTCAATATCAAGCCATATCATAAAAAAAAAATCTTGTTACCCGTAAAATGGTATTAAGTTATCATAACATCGTTTTATTTATTCGTGTGCATTTACTAATCGTAAGGGAAATTTACGAGAGGTTACATTACCTACCTCTTACAGGGAATTCCGTCCCGGAATTCTAGTCTAAGATAGTTGCCAAGGGTGTCTTAGGTGAAGAGATGTGGGTATTTGGAGCGAATCTGATCCTCGCGCTCCCAAGTATATTCCGGTCCTCGCTTGGAGTCCCAACGAACTTTGACAATAGGGATACGGTTTTGCTTGAGTTGTTTGACTTCTCTATCCATGATTTCAATGAGTTCCTCGGTAAAGACAAGGTTATCATCTAGTCGAATTTCTTTCAGTGGAATAACGAGATATTCATCGGATAAACACTTCTTAAGGTTTGACACATGAAAGGTGTCGTGAATCTGACTAAGTTCTTCGGGTAGTTCTAGTTTATATGCCACGGGTCCTATCCTTTCCAGGATTTTGAATGGACCGATGTATCTGGGGTTCAACTTTCCATGTTTTCCAAATCGTACCATTCCCTTCCAGGGAGATACTTTCAATAAGACTCTATCTCCTATTTGAAATTCCATGGGTTTCCTTTTTAGGTCGGCGTAGCTTTTCTGTCAGTCTCGGGCTGCTTGTAAGCGTTGCTTAATGATGAGGCGAAAAATGATCCGTTTTTAGGGGGTTATTTAAGCCCGAATCCGACTTTATTTGATCAAATATTGCCCTAAATCGTTCCTTTTGTGATTTTAGGTGTTTGGAGAGTGAATTCTGGAAAAGAAGCTATTTTGGACGTTTTTGGAGCATAAAAGTGAAGAAAACGACAAAGTACCAAAAATCCATGCTGAAGATACAAGGTGACGGCGTCAAGACTTCCTTCTTGACGGCGTCAGACATGAAGAATTAAACACCGTAGCTGGTGACGGCGTCAGATGGATAGATGACGGCGTCAAAGTGGCAAAGAATAAAATACCGTAGGTTGTGACGGCGTCACATAGGCCGTCACAAGTGGATCTAGGGCGTCCGAGGAAGTATATGGCGGCGAGTTGACGGCGTCAGAATTAACTCTTGACGCCGTCAGAGTGTTTTTCCTATATATAGTTTTCTAGTTTTTTCATTAAGAGGAGAGAAGTTTTGGTGAAACCCTAAAGACGATTTTGGTGCCTCTTTTACAGGTTTTTCAAGGGTTCCAAACCCTTGAGACCTTGCATTGTAATTGAGATAAGTATACTCTTAATTCAATCAATATGTCTATGTGTTGGTTGTTTATCTTTTGTTCTTATCTTAATTCTACTATGCTAGGCTAGATTTCCTTTGTATTTGCTTAGATCTAATGAAACCTAGATGTTGATTATGTGTTGATTACTTGTCTATTCTTGTTTTGGATGAATGATATTATATGTTAGGCTTAAGAAAACTGGCAGATCTCCAAATGGTAACATGCTTGAACGTCTTAAGAAACATGAACCGAGGCGTACTAGGTCTTTATTGGTTGTATTTAATGTATGAGCCACTGTTTACAATCCCTATAGTTGTGCTGGGTCATGGTGTAGGAGGAGATAAGAGCTCATAGAGTTGGGGAGTTATGTATGCCACCCCACGAATGGTATTAAGGAATACAATCCGTCATCCATACAAGTGTAACAAGTAATTAACATGTAAAAGATATCTAGGGAGTAATGAAGTCTAAGTAAACACAATTTCTCCAAATACTGCTCACAACCTTAGTCTAATTTAGTTTGATTTCATTTTCATTAGTTTAAATTAATTATATAATAGTTTTGGGTTAGTTGAATAGCAACTAATTCCGCCCACTCTTCCAAAACCCGAGATTTACTTGCTTTTATAAAAATATAAAAATACAAAAATAATCATCTTTCATCTCTAGAACTATTAATTAGGCTTTCTAATCCTAGCGACACTATTCCTAAGCTGAACGATCAATCCCCCGGTACTTGTCACTATACTATACTACAACGATCAGGTACACTGCCTGGTGGGGGTTGTAAGCCTCGCGAGATCCCTCGAGAGGTAAAGCAAGGTGCGATTCCCACGCATCAAGTTTTTGGCGCCGCAGCCCGGGGAATAGTTATTGTCTAGGTTAGGATTTCTTTTTATTAGGTCTACTTGCTAGATTCCTTTCTAGTAAGATTTTATTTTTATTTTTAGGTCTTCTTTAGTCTATCTTATTTCTTCGTGCCTTTGTTCGTAACTCTTTACCATCCGACATCATGGAAGGTGGTAACATCTTTGAACCCATCATCCCACCACAACAAAACCCACCATTAGGAACCCCTTAGGCCCCGAACCTTAGGAGAGTATTCCCGACCTAGCCACCAAGGCTACCGAAACACCATTGAGCTCACCGGAGCCAATGTGACCCCCTTGCGATCCGACACCATCCGGTTGGTGCAAAGCGGATGTGCATTCCATGGACTTCGTTCCGAAGATCCAAACCAACACCTTAAGGACTTCCTCAAAATCGTAGATTCCATAGACCTCGAAACTAGAGAGACTACCCGTTTACGCCTATTCCAATTCTCTCTATGGGATCAAGCTAGTCAATGGCTTGAGCGTTTACCCGCGGGATCCATCACCACATGGGATGATCTCACCACTCGTTTCCTTGCTCAATTTTTCCCACCGGGGAGAACTACTAAGCTTAGGAATGACATCTTGATGTTCCAACAACGTCAAAATGAATCTCTTTATGAAGCATGGACTAGTTTCAAGGACTTACTCCAAAAAGTCCCTCATCATGGCATAGATCTTTGGCTCCAAGTCCAAATTTTCTATGACCATATCGATATCCCCACGAGGCGAACCATTGACCAATCGGCCGGTGGTAAGCTACGTGATCTTAGTGCGGAACAATCATGGGAACTCATAGAAGATCTTGCTCTCTATGACAACGAAAGTTGGAATGATCCCCGTGATTTGAACAAAACGGTCAAGGCAATATCTTTGCCTTCGAACAATTCAAGCACTCCCGACCGTAGGATCATGGAACTTGAGGACCAAGTCAAGTTTCTCATGAAATCTTACGAAGCTCCGAAGCATTCAAGCCAAGTGAACAAAATCACTTCTTCATGCGAATTATGTAGTGGTCCCCATGACACTCGTGATTGTATGGAACTCCCCGGAACAGCTTTTGCGGACTATGCATCCACGTGTACCGACGAAGCGGGAGATAAGTGGTACACTTTCAAGCCCGAGCCAAACACATACGGTGATTCATACAACCCATCATGGAAAAATCACCCAAACCTTAGGTGGAAACAAAATCAACCCAATTCTTCCAATCCGCCTAATCGTTACCAATCAACCGGTCCACCATCCAACCGTACCTTCAACAACAATCCTTCTAACAACTATGGTAGTACCAATAATCTTGAAGGATTGATGTCAAAGTTCATGGCATCTCAAGAAGCCCGCATAGCTAAGTTTGAAGCCGATTTCAAACAAAATCAAAATGAGATGACCAATAGAATTGACACATTGTTGAAAGTTCTCGATGACCGAGAAATAGGAGCACTCCCAAGTGACACAATCAAGAATCCGAAACTAACCGTTAATTCCATATCATCCGTTTCGTCACCCGCTTCGTGTCCACAATATTATTCGGTCAAATCAACGAGCACGTGTTTCAAGCAGAACCAAGTTCCCCAAAAGGACCAATCAACTAAAACTCCCACTATAGAACCGGTCAAAAGTATTGTTGAAACACCTCTTACGCAAGACCTTGACGATGAATTCAAGGAACTTCACCTTGAACGCCCCGTCATTGATGTCTTAGCGCGTGCTCCCTACTATAGCGCCCTCCTAGAAAAATATGAGAAGTGTAAGCTAGGCAAAAACGGGACCGCCTTCGTTCAAAACAAGTTACCTAATAAGCTTGATGACCCGGGTATATTTGTTTTGCCTTGTAAGATAGGAAGATCCGAAGCTTTCGACACACTAGCCGATTTAGGGTCAAGCCTCAACTTGATTCCCTTATCCTTATTCACCACTCTTAAGCTACAAAAGTTAGAGGAAACAGAGGTATTGATAGGGCTAGCGGATGGGAGTATAGCCCACCCGGTTGGGATGATTAAAGATGTAGTTGTTCACGTAGGAAAGTTGACTTTATTAGCGGATTTTCACGTCCTAGACATGGTTAGTGACACTACATGCCCATTATTAGTAGGAAGAGGATTTTTAGCAACCGCTAGTGCCATGATAGATTGCAAGGAATCTAAGATAGCGGTAGGTGAAGGCGATACTTGGTCGGTGTATAATGTTAATAAGCATAGTTATGATTGTGATGATGAACCGACACCGCATTGGGTAGAGATGAATAGGAGACCGTCTAGATATGGACCTTGGATAGAAAGGAACTTCATAGGACCTCAATGCCCATTTTATCTAGAAAAGGATTTCGTTGAGAAGACACATTCGGTAGAACAACTCATAGCTAGAGATGAGGAGCTAGATCCCTTTGAGGACCCCTTAGTCTTTAGAAAAATGATTGAGTTCTTAAGCGTAATGCCTATTAATATAGAGTTGAATAAATGGAAAAGAGATGGAGATAAGTATGAATGGAGGTGGGACAAGCCACCTAAAGAAGGAGACGGATCATGGCACATGAGAATGACCTTGTATGATCCGGATGGAGAGACGTTCGAAAGGTCGTATCATACTAAGAAAACCGATAGAAAGTTGAAACCTAAGTTCGATCCCAAAGATGTCCTCAACGAGGAACTCACCCGAATCACGTAGTAACCCATGACTTTGAGTCTAGCTACAAGACTCGTAAATAAAGAAAAGCGCTTCTTGGGAGGCAACCCATGTTTTGTGTGATTTTATTTGTTTGATTGTTATTTGCTTCCGTATGCATGTTTTATTTTTATTGTTGGTTGATCATGTTTCTCAATTAAAATGTGGAAATACTTTATTATGTTGTTTGGCCTAGTCTTAACTTCAACCTAAAGGTATTTTTGCAAAAGATAAGTGTAAGGGGAAACCCCAAATATGTTTTTAAGAAACAACCCGATCATGATTCTCCACAATATTTAATGAACATGTATATTCGTAATTGTTAGAATCAAATGCTTGTATTGAGTCATAATGAAGTTTTGCAGGATTTTCCAGGAAGTAGGACAAGGTTTTTCCAGAAATTTTCCGGAAACTTAACATAAAGATTTCTGCAGGTCCATTCTGACGGCGTCAGGCTATTGCTCTTGACGGCGTCAGGAGTAAAAAATCTGGAAATTTTACCCGTTTTGTTTTTCTAACGGAGTCTTATGGTTTTTGTGAATTATTAAGTTTTATAATCTCCAGGAAATCTGCAAACTTCATTCCACAAGCATTATATCTTACTTTGTTTTCTAGGATTTAGTAACTTATATAGGATGCCGCCGATTTTACGCGAGGTTGCCTTGTCTACTTTTGTCAGGATTTACAGGTTATTTAAGACAAGAAGATGATTTATATTCTGGAAGGGAAGCTTTGATCGTTCATTTTCTTGGAGGAAGATTTAACCTGGCCAACCTATAATCCATACCGAGCGAATCAGGGGAGTATTTGATTTCATTCTCTTTACTTTTAACTTTTACATTCTTTACTTGAACATTGGGGACAATGTTCATCTTAAGTGTAAGGGGAGGGTAAAAAGATGATACCTTACATATGCACTTTCGCTTGAGTTTGTTTTGTTTGATAGTAGATGTGTAATAAAACTATGAGAAATACTTGTTAGTGTAATTTTAGCGCCAAATTTAAAATTTTTTACAACATTTAGGAGTGAAACTTTAGCCATAGAAAGCGTCTCATGGATAGGAGGTTGTATGACTAGCACATAACCGTATATTTAGAAAAATTTTCCACCCAAAAATGTGAGGTTCGCCTTTAGTTTTGATAGGAAAAGCATTTATTATTGGTGCTTATGAGTGTACCGATAGCATTTAGATTCTAGAACTTGCGTTAGTGATGCATCCCGAGACCGCTAGTGAGACTACATTCGTGTAGTAGGATTTACTACATGATAAGAGGCATTAGGATCACCCTTGTGTTAAACCCGTATTATAATTACTTGACCATTTAAGTCATATTACTTGGCTAGTTAAGTCAACTAATTTTTCCCACACCCTTTGCGTTGTACTCATTTTTAGTACACGATACCCCTAGTACACCCCTCCGAGCCTATCTTTTTGTTTCTAACTTTAAGCATTTTACTTAAAGGAAGAATTTGTTACACCCCACTTAAATGTACAACCAAATCGCCTTAGCCTTCCGTGTATGCGCTCATTTTTAGTGCATTATTGTTATTTGTTAAACCCTAAGTTAACTTTCTAATTGATTACATGGTTGCTAAGTCGAGTCATATCCTTGTACATATTGTTTTGGGACGATTGGGACTCATGGGTAAGTACTTATTTTATGGAGTAATGGGGAAGAACATAATATTATTACCCCCATATGTACGTTAATCTTAAAAGTGCTCCAAGTGTTTTGATTTTCTTAATTCGAGTCATTAGAATAGTTAAATGTAAAGTATGTAAAGATTCAAGTGTAAGGGGATTGCTCAAACCTCTATGATGTATTATTTTGGATGGTAGGGTAAGAGTGTATGCAAAAAAAAAAAAAAAAAAAAAAAAAAAAATCGAAAAAATTAAGAAAAAGAAAAAAAAAATAGAAAAAAAAAAGAAAAAGAGAAAAAACATACGGACTACCATCCCGTTTTCATTCTATGTTCATTTTATGTTTTTGTTATTTTTCATTTATTAGCTTAAGTCGAGTCTAGTCTTGGCTTAGCAACGCCATCTTGTACATGTAATTAACTAAGATTGTTAACTCGCCATCAGTAAAATTCCCTTTATCCAACAAAACCGTGTAATTCATATCCCTACACCTAACGTTATAACCCTTTAAAAGACCTCTTTGATAGTTTATCCTAGGTGCTTACGCCATGTGGTGGAGGTTTGATCCTTTCCCAAGCCTATGGTAATCTATTTTGCTATGACAGGTAGTGAGAGATATCTTCCATTTCCATAATGTTATATTACTTTATTACACCCGAGAGATGTGAGTATCTAAACACTATTTGTGAGGTGCTTGTGTATGACCTCCGTGCTTGTCTATTGGTCTTTAGTGGAACGATTATTTGTTGTAATTACTTTTATATTAGTGTTAAATGACCCCTAACTTGTCTTTTGTGTAGAATAAAAGCTCATTTGCTTGAGGACAAGCAAATCTCAAGTGTAAGGGTATATGATGAGGCGAAAAATGATCCGTTTTTAGGGGGTCATTTAAGCCCGAATCCGACTTTATTTGATCAAATATTGCCCTAAATCGTTCCTTTTGTGATTTTAGGTGTTTGGAGAGTGAATTCTGGAAAAGAAGTTATTTTGGACGTTTTTGGAGCATAAAAGTGAAGAAAATGACAAAGTACCAAAAATCCATGCTGAAGATACAAGGTGACGGCGTCAAGACTTCCTTCTTGACGGCGTCAGACATGAAGAATTAAACACCGTAGCTGGTGACGGCGTCAGATGGATAGATGACGGCGTCAAAGTGGCAAAGAATAAAATACCGTAGGTTGTGACGGCGTCACATAGGCCGTCACAAGTGGATCTAGGGCGTCCGAGGAAGTATATGGCGGCGAGTTGACGGCGTCAGAATTAACTCTTGACGCCGTCAGAGTGTTTTTCCTATATATAGTTTTCTAGTTTTTTCATTAAGAGGAGAGGAGTTTTGGTGAAACCCTAAAGACGATTTTGGTGCCTCTTTTACAGGTTTTTCAAGGGTTCCAAACCCTTGAGACCTTGCATTGTAATTGAGATAAGTATACTCTTAATTCAATCAATATGTCTATGTGTTGGTTGTTTATCTTTTGTTCTTATCTTAATTCTACTATGCTAGGCTAGATTTCCTTTGTGTTTGCTTAGATCTAATGAAACCTAGATGTTGATTATGTGTTGATTACTTGTCTATTCTTGTTTTGGATGAATGATATTATATGTTAGGCTTAAGAAAACTGGCAGATCTCCAAATGGTAACATGCTTGAACGTCTTAAGAAACATGAACCGAGGCGTACTAGGTCTTTATTGGTTGTATTTAATGCATGAGCCACTGTTTACAATCCCTATAGTTGTGCTGGGTCATGGTGTAGGAGGAGATAAGAGCTCATAGAGTTGGGGAGTTATGTATGCCACCCCACGAATGGTATTAAGGAATACAATCCGTCATCCATACAAGTGTAACAAGTAATTAACATGTAAAAGATATCTAGGGAGTAATGAAGTCTATGTAAACACAATTTCTCCAAATACTGCTCACAACCTTAGTCTAATTTAGTTTGATTTCATTTTCATTAGTTTAAATTAATTATATAATAGTTTTGGGTTAGTTGAATAGCAACTAATTCCGCCCACTCTTCCAAAACCCGAGATTTACTTGCTTTTATAAAAATATAAAAATACAAAAATAATCATCTTTCATCTCTAGAACTATTAATTAGGCTTTCTAATCCTAGCGACACTATTCCTAAGCTGAACGATCAATCCCCCGGTACTTGTCACTATACTATACTACAACGATCAGGTACACTGCCTGGTGGGGGTTGTAAGCCTCGCGAGATCCCTCGAGAGGTAAAGCAAGGTGCGATTCCCACGCATCACTTAATCTTAACGATTTTCTCAGTGGTTTCCCGAACAAGGTCTGGTCCTATAAGTTGTCTTTCTCCAACTTCTGCCCAACAAACGGGCGATCTGCTCTTTCTACCGTATCGTGCTTCGAATGGTGCTGCTTTTATGCTGGCGTGGTAACTATTGTTGTATGAAAACTCTGCTAATGGTAAGTGCTTATCACAACCTTTTCCAAAATCGATAACGCATGCTCGGAGCATTTCTTCCAAGGTTTGAGTAGTTCTTTCACTTTGACCATCAGTTTGAGGGTGGTATGCGGTACTCATATCTAGTTTAGTTCCTAAGGCTTTCTGTAACGATTTCCAAAAATGAGAGGTGAAACGACTATCTCGATCCGAGATGATTGAAATTGGTACTCCATGTCGAGTGACAATTTCCTTCACATACAGCTGAGCTAGTGTATTCATCTCATCGGTTTCTTTGATGGGTAGAAAATGAGCGGATTTTGTGAGACGATCCACAATATCCCATATTGTGTCGTATCCGGATGAGGTTCTTGGGAGTTTGGTGATGAAGTCCATAGTGATTCGTTCCCATTTCCACATAGGAAGTTCTGGTTGTACAAGTAGACCTGAAGGTTTCTGATGTTCTACCTTTACTCTTGAACACGTCAAACATTTACTGACATATTCTGCGATGTCAGCCTTCATGTTTGGCCACCAATATAGTTTCTTTAAATCCTGATACATCTTGTCAGAACCTGGGTGAATGGAGTATTTTGACTTGTGGGACTCATACATGATGAGCTCACGAATACCTCCAACCATAGGGATCCAACTTCTGTCCTTGAAACACAGTGTTCCATCGGATTTCTTCACGAAACCATTCTTATTCTCGGGCATGCCGTAAATCTTTCCCTTGGGTCGGTTTTCTTCTTTAAGTGCTTCGTTCTGTGCGGTAAGGATTTGGGATGGAAGGGGTGAGTGAATAGTCATCCCTAGTGATCTAACTCGAATGGGTTTCAATCGTTCTTTTCGGCTAAACGCATCTGCTACTACATTAGCCTTTCCTGGGTGGTAGTGTATCTCACAATCATAATCGCTGAGCAGCTCTAGCCAGCGACGTTGTCTCATATTCAAATCCTTTTGATCCAGAATATGCTGAAGACTCTTGTGGTCTGTGTACACGGTACATTTGGTGCCATATAAGTAGTGCCTCCATAACTTGAGCGCAAACATTGCGGCTCCTAACTCCAAGTCATGAGTCGTGTAGTTTTCCTCATGTTTCTTCAGTTGTCGGGATGCATAAGCTATCACTTTGCTTCTTTGCATCAAAACTGCTCCTAGTCCATGATAAGATGCGTCTCAATATACTATAAAGTCCTCATTTCCTTCTGGGAGGGCTAATATTGGAGCTTCACAAAGCTTTCGTTTTAACAACTGGAAGGTTGCTGCTTCCTTTTCTTCCCAGATGTACTTCTCATTCTTTTGGGTTAGCTTAGTCAAAGGTTTCGCAATCTTGGAGAATCCTTCAATAAATCTTCGGTAGTAACCTGCGAGACCTAAAAATTGACGTATCTCCGTGGGGTTTGTAGGAGACGACCAACTTTTTATAGCCTCAATCCTTGCAGGGTCTATGTGAATACCTTGACTATCGATGATGTGTCCTAAAAATTGTACGGTGCGAATCCAAAAGTCGCATTTGGAGAATTTAGCGTACAGTTCTTCTTTCTTGAGCAGTTCTAGAATGATTCGTAAATGTTCCGCGTGTTCCTCTTCGTTGCGAGAATAGATCAAAATATCGTCGATGAATACTATTACAAACTTATCCAGGTAAGGTTTGCACACTCGATTCATTAAATCCATGAAAACTGCTGGTGCATTGGTCAGACCGAACGACATTACTTGAAATTCGTAGTGACCATAGCACGTTCTGAATGCAGTTTTCGGAATATCCTCATCTCGAACTCTTAGCTGATGATATCCTGATCTCAGATCAATTTTTGAGTACACACTCGATCCTTGCAATTGATCAAACAGATCATCAATTCGAGGCAATGGGTATCGATTCTTTACCGTAAGTTTATTCAACTCCCGGTAATCGATGCACATTCGAAAGGATCCATCCTTCTTCTTAACAAACAAAATTGGAGCTCCCCAATGTGATGAGCTTGGCCGAATAAATCCTTTCTCCGACAGTTCCTTTAGTTGTTCTGACAATTCCTCCATTTCAGATGGTGCTAGCCTATAAGGTGCTTTAGCCACTGGTGCCGCTCCAGGCACTAGTTCAATCTGAAATTCTACTTGACGTGCGGGTGGAATACCAGGTAATTCTTCGGGGAATACTTCAGGAAAATCCCTAACGACAGGAACGTCATCAAGCTGCTTCTCGGATGACTTATTTTCTGTAACTTGAGCCATGAATACCTAACATCCTTCCTTCATGTATTTTATTACTCGCATACATGAGATAATTCCATATCGAGGTTTGCTTTTGTTGCCCTGGACAACGAGTGTTTCATCCTTGAGTGGTATAGGAACGGCCTTTTCGTCACAGTGAATCCTAGCACGATGGTGGGATAGCCAATCCATGCAGATGATAGCATCGAAACTACCAAGTTGAACCGGCATAAGATCAATGGCAAAAGGTTTTTCGGATAGGGTTAGGGTGCAATCTTTCATGATAGTGTTGGTATCTATTAAATTCCCGTCAGCCATTTCGACTTCGTAGGTGGTGTTTAGCTTAGAGGGGGTGACATTAAGTAAAGGGGCAAACGTATCTGATATAAAACTCTTATCGGCGCCCGAATCAAACAATACTCTAGCATTATGATGGTTTTGTAGAAACGTACCGGTGACTACATCGGGTCCGTTTCCATCTCCGAGTAGGTATACCCTAGCTTGGGCGTTGACTGGTTCATTTCCTTTTGGGCAGTTCCTCCGGATGTGTCCTACTTCTCCGCATCCGTAACAAGTGGGTGATATAACCTGTGTGTTGCTTCCTGTAGCTGGAATCCTACAGTTTCTGGTTTGATGACCGATCTTACGACATTTGTCACATCGGACGGTACAACGACCCTCGTGATGAAGTATGCATCGTTGGCATTGGTATTTCTGTCCGTTGTACCCTACACCTTCCGTGGTGGCGTAGACTCGGGGTTTTTTCTTGTCTTTGGTTCTGCTGTTGAGTGTTTCGGTTGTCGTGATATTGTTGGTGGTTCCGATTATTGTTGCGGTGGTTGTTGTTGCGGTGATGACTGTTGTTGCTTTGTTGGTTGTTGTTGTGATGGTGGGTGGTTCTCTTATCGTCCAATTTCCTTTTAAGCTCATTGTATTTCACTTCTCGGTCTAGAAGTTTCTGAGCAAGTTCCATTGCTGCTTCCAAGGTTGGCGGGTTTGCTGAGGTGACATTTCCTTCAATACTTCTTGGGAGTCCTTCGACATATTTCTCTAATGTCTTCTCATGATCGGGTACCATGGTAGGGCATAGTATCTTGAGTTCTTGAAATCTCCGGTTGTAACTTCTCAAATCAACTCCTTTCACTATTAAGGCATGGAACTCATCCTCGAGTTTTCGTAGTTCGGAACGGGGACAATACTTCTTTAGTATTTTAGCCTTGAATTCAATCCAAGTAAGTTGATGTGCTGCCTTTGCTCCTAGTGTTTGAACGGTAGAATTCCACCAGGATAGAGCGTCTTGCATCGGTGTTCCCGTTGTGAAGCTTACCTTGTTGTTTTCCGAGCATCGACTTCTTTGGAAAACAGTTTCACTTCTTTCAAACCATTGAGCTAATTCCGACACTCCTTCAATTCCTTTGAAATACGTTGGTTGGCACGCTATAAAGTCCTTGTAAGTGCAGTAGCGGGGTGCAGGTGCATTTCCATCTCTATTACGAGCTTGTCCAGCTAAAACGGCATTGACACCATCAGCAATTGCTTGCTGGATCGCTGCCGGGGTCATAACTTCAGGGTTCGTTGGTGTGGCGGTCGTGGTTGTTGTTAGCCTTGCTATTTTATAAAAGATAACGTCACACATAAAGAAATGGACTAGATATCATACAAATAGTACTTTAGGGACTATTATTGTAATATAGGCAAACATGTGATGTAATGAGCCTATAAATACCCCTCATGACTCTCCATGAGGGGTGTGGGAAAGTGTGTGTAAGTTTTGCTTCATTTCATTTTAATATAAACCCTTTTCTCCACCTTTCTCTCTCTACTTTCTCTCTCTAGAACAATGGTGTATTTTGATCAACCGCGACCTCCGGAACGTGTTTCTTGGTCATAACAAGTGGTATCAGAGCTAACCGGGGGCGAATCGTAGTGTTTTTGGGTAAAAAATCGTGTTTTTGGGTGAAAAATCGGATCTGGTACTGTTCATCGCCATTGTTGTCGAGTTAGAAAAATTTTCGAGTTAGGAAATGTTTTCTATCGAGTTTGGATCCATTTTTATCGAGTTTGATATTTTCTTACCGAGTTTGAAACATTATTACCGAGTTTGAAATTTTTCTTACCGAGTTTGAAAAAATTCTTACCGAGTTTGATGACGATTACCGAGTTTGAAAACTCTTACCGAGTTTGAAAACACTTACCGAGTTTGAACACTCTTTCCGAGTTTGAAAACTTGCGAGTTAGGATTTTATCGAGTTTGATATTCAGGGTTTTACCGAGTTTCGTTTTTGGCGAGTTAGCCATTTCTGCCGAGTTAGGCATTCACCTTATCGTTTATCGAGTAAGGTTTTTTATTTGGTTAACACTAAACGAAACTCTGCCAAAATTTCTCTAGCCTTACCGAGTTACCAAGCTTATCGAGTTAGCCAAAAAAAAAAAAAAAAAAAAAAGAGTATTTTGGCGGGAAAATTTGAGTAAAATTTATTTTTGAGAGGAGATTAAACGTTCAATTTTTATGCGAAATTCAAAATTTGATATAACGTTGAAAATTTTGGCCCGAAATTCAAATTTTTAGGCCAAAATTCAAAAATTTCGGTGAAATTTGGCATAAAAATTTTCAAAACTCAAATTTTTCTGGTAACCTTATAATTGCATTTCATAGTGATTCTCAAATTATGGGCGACAAATTTTTCCAATTATATTTTTGGAGGGAATATACGGAATCACTACGAATCAACCGAGATGGAATTTCTAGCTTCACCAAAAACACACCACGTTTTGCTTAAACGATCCTGATCAAGAATCACATTCAAATGACAACGGCTAGTATCAGATTTTTGTGACTACGGAGTTTTTGTACGATATTGCTTATTTGGGTTTAAAGTTCATTTCACAGACATGTGTACTTATTTATCTCAAAGTCTAGGGGTGGATGGATGCATGACTTTCGGAGATACTTGTTTGGGCAAACACTGGTAGAGATAGTGATTAAGACTTGGATTATCTAGTTATACCCGATGTAAGGAGTTACATTGTAGTACTCACGGGTTATAGCTATCACTTTAAGGAGTTACGTTGTAGTACTCAGTGTCACATGAAGTTGTGGAGATTCCAAGAGGTGGATATTTCATATACTGTTTGTTGGTTTGGGTATATGGCACTACCTATGCTTAAAGGAGTTACATTGTAGTGCTCAGTATAGGTTCTTAGTCACACCTTCGTACAAGATTAAGTCACATATCTATGAGATGTTTACTTCATTCTCAAATTGGTTATATTGGGTTCTCTTCATACAGTGGTCATTTACTAGCTGGTTGGAATTTGAAGAGGTCGCTTAAAGGTTGAAGAGAAGAGAAGAGATTGTAGAATAAAGAGAGTCATATCCTATCAGCATATTCTCACAAATTATGCTTTCATGGTCTATCTACATTGCATCAGAAGTGTAAAGTACGGGTAATTTTGGCATGAACACACAATAGTATGATGATTTCGATACATCGCAACCATCAGGAGGGAGAAGAACATGCCAAAAGAAGTAGTGCTTCATCGCTAGTACGTTGGTTGTTCGAGGGAATTGTGCTTATACTAGAACCGAAGAAGTACTAATGATGTGTACATCGGAGCGTATTACCAACCTTCTGTGCAATACTATGTGAGTTATGCTATGATGCTCCCAGAACGACAACCACGGTGCAAACTCATTAGTATCTACCTTATCCGCTGCGAGATGAGAAGAGAGTTGTCTGTTCAGGAGGGAGCAGAAGAAAAAGAATAAAGGCTCACTAGTTAGGAGGGAGTAATAACCTAACTAGACCATTACAGTTGAAGTTCAGAGCTACAAAGACCTTTGCCGTCAGTGTCAAAGATCATACACCGAGATCGTCGGAAGAGAGAACTTCAAGTCTGCCTCAATATCTAGACTACAGAGACTCTGCGCTTCAACAACATCAACATAGTTTACTATTGTTGTAATTTACATGTTTATGTGTTTATAGGTCTCATTGTATCCATTCATGTGTGACGATATCTTGGAGGGAGATTGTTAGCCTTGCTATTTTATAAAAGATAACTTCACACATAAAGAAATGGACTAGATATCATACAAATAGTACTTTAGGGACTATTATTGTAATATAGGCAAACATGTGATGTAATGAGCCTATAAATACCCCTCATGACTCTCCATGAGGGGTGTGGGAAAGTGTGTGTAAGTTTTGCTTCATTTCATTTTAATATAAACCCTTTTCTCCACCTTTCTCTCTCTAGAACAATGGTGTATTTTGATCAACCGCGACCTCCGGAACGTGTTTCTTGGTCATAACAGTTGTTCTCCTAGTTCTAGCCATGTTGCTATTATAAAAGAAGGTATATCATTAGAACATTTATAATAATCCTATCACGTTGAAAATACATATCGAGTAATAAATAGTAGATATAGGTCGTAGTTACAATGATTCGATCATTGAAAAGGTTTAAGTCGTAATTATCGTATGTTGGAATGACACACATTACGAATAAGTTTGACCTGCATGAACTAATATATTACGATATAATGTATAAAGTTTGCAACGTAAATAAAGATAAAATAAACTTCCATAAATCAACGTCAAGGTGTTACAACACTTATTGATACTTGTGCAAATGTTTACAAAACACGACAAGATACTCTTATTTGTAGGACATTGGTTTCACTAACAAGGCGATGGTCTCATGGTTTTCCTAAGGCTTTGTCTAGGCGGTTTTGGAGTTCTTGAATGGCAATGGACATGGTTTCTATGGTTTGATCTCGAGTCCTTTCCTTTTCTCGAGATTTTAGCAGGGCTTGCCTAAGGCGTAGGTTCTCAGTGTTGATCTTTTCAAGTTCTCGGTCTAAAGTTCCCATCATTATTTCTGTTGAAGTGTTAGCCCCATGATACGTGGGAATCGCACCAGGCTTTACCTCTCAAGGGATCTTGAGAAGCTTACAACCCCCACTAGGCAGTGTACCTGATCGTTGTAGTATAGTATAGTGACAAGTACCGGGGGATTGATCGTTCAGCTAGGAATAGTGTCGCTAGGATTAGAAAACCTAAATACTAGTTCTAGAGATGAGGGATGATTCTTTTTTGTATTTTTATATTTTTTAGAAAGCAAGTTAAAATCTCGGGTTTTGAAGGATTTGGGGCGGAATTAGTTGCTAGTCAACTAACCCAATACTAAGATGCAATCAAAATAAAATACTAAAATGAAAATAAAACTATATTAAACTAAGGTTGTAAGCAATAAGTGGGAGAAATGTGTTTGCTTAGATTTCACTACTCCCTAGATATCTTTTACACGTTAATTACTTGTTATAGTTGTGTGGATGACGGATTGTATTCCTTAATACCATTCATGGGGTGGCGTACTTACTTCCCCAATCCTGTGAGTGCCTACTTCACTCCTATGTCGAGCCTGCAAGAAGCTCCTAACATGGGATCATTAGAATTTACTCATGCATTAAATACAACCAATAAAATCTAGTACACATCGGTTCATGTTTCCTAAGACGTTCAAGCATGTTACCATTTGGAGATCTGCCAGTTTTCTTAAGCCTAAAATTGAAATCATTCATCCAATACAACCATACACAAGTAATCAACACATAATCAACATCTAGGTTTCATTAGATTTAAGCAAACACAAGATAAATCTAGCCTAGCATGGTGAAATCAAGACAAGCACAAGATATAGACAACCAACACATAGACATATTGATTGAATTAAGAAAAGACTTATCTTAATAACACATGTAAGGATTCAAGGGTTGAAAACCCTTGAAAAGCTGTAAAATTCGTATATGGTTCGGCCTTAGGATTTCTCCAAACTTGTTCCTCTCTAATGAATGAAAATTAGAAAACTATATATAGATATTAGAGGCTGACGGCGTCAAGAACAAACTTGTGACGCAGTCATCTCGCTGCCAAAATAATCCTCGGACTGCCTTGATCTACATCTGACGCCGTCATGTTGTCCATTTTTGCAGGCCGTCACACTTTTAACTCTTAACGCTCTACTTTGTGACGCCTTCATTTCTGTACTGGGTCGTCATGATCTTTACTCTTGACGCCGTCAGGAAAGTACTCTTGACGCCGTCACACACTGTTCCCAGCATGGAAAATTAATTCTTTGGCGTTTTCTTCACTTTTATGCTCCAAAAACGCCGAATTGCTTCCTTTTCCAGATTTCACTCCCAAAGTACCTAAAATCACAAAAAGGAACGATTTAGGGCAATATTTGATCAAATAAATTCAATTCCGGGCTTAAATGACCCCCTAAAAATGGATCATTTTTCGCCTCATCATATACCCTTACACTTGAGATTTGCTTGTCCTCAAGCAAATGCGCTTTTATTCTAATCAAAATACATGTTAGGAGTCATTTAACACTAATATAAAAGTAATTAAAACAAATAATCGTTCCACTAAAGACCAAAGACAAGCACGGAGGTCATATACTAGCACCTCACAAATAGTGTTTAGATACTCACATCTCTCGGGTGTAATAAAGTATAAATTACAATATGGAAACGGAAGATATCTCTCACTACCTGTCATAGCAAAATAGATTACCATAGGCTTGGGAAAGGATCATACCTCCACCACATGGCGTAAGCACCTAGGATAAACTATCAAAGAGGTCTTTTAAAGGGTTGTAATGTTAGGTGTAGGGATATGAAATACACGGTTTCGTTGGATATAGGCAGTCTTTACTGGTGGCGAGTTAACAATCTTGGTCAATTACATGTACAATATGGCGTTGCTAAGCCAAGACTAGACTCGACTTAAGCTAATAAATGAAAAATAACAAAAACATAAAATGAACATAGAATGAAACAGGATGGTAGTCCGTATGTTTTTCTCTTTTCTCTTTTTTTTTTTTTTCGATTTTTTTTATTTTTTTATTTTTTTTTGCATACACTCTTACCCTACCATCCAAAATAATACATCATAGGGAATGAATACTCCCCTTACACTTGAATTTTTACATACTTTACAATAAACTAATCTAATGACTCGAATTAAGAAAATCAAAACACTTGGAGAACTTTCAAGATTAACGTACATATGGGGGTAATAATATGATGTTCTTCCCCATTACTCCATAAAATAAGTACTTTACCCATGAGTCCCAATCGTCCCAAAATAATATGTACAAGGATATGACTCGACTTAGCAACCATGTAATCGATTAGATAATTAACTTAGGGTTTAACAAATAACAATAATGCACTAAAGATGAGTGCATACACGGAAGGCTAAGGCGATTTGGGCGTACATTTAAGTGGTTTGTAACAAATTCTTCCTTTAAATAAGATGCTTAAAGTTAGAAACGAAAAGATAGGCTCGGAGGGGTGTACTAGGGGTTTCGTGTACTAAAAATGAGTACAACGCTAAGGGTGTGGGAAAAATTAGTTAACTTAACTAGCCAAGTAATATGACTTAAATGGTCAAGTAATTATGATACGGGTTTAACACAAGGGTGATCCTAATGCCTCTTATCATGTAGTAAATCCTACTACACGAATGTAGTCTCACTAGCGGTCTCGGGATGCATCACTAACGCAAGTTCTAGAATCTAAATGCTACCGGTACACTCATAAGCACTAATAGTAAATGCTTTTCCTATCAAATCTAAAGGCGAACCTCACATATTTGGGTGGAAAATTTTTCTGAATAGTACGGTTTTGTGCTAGTCATACAATCTCCTATCCATGAGACGCTTGCTATGGCTAAAGTTTCACTCCTAAATGTTGTAAAAAAATTTTAAATTTGGCGCTAAAATTGCACTAACAAGTATTTCTCATAGTTTTATTACACATCTACCATTAAACAAACAAACTCAAGCGAAAGTGTATTTGTAAGGTATCATCATTTTACCCTCCCCTTACACTTAAGATGAACATTGTCCCTAATGTTCAAGTAAAGAATGTAAAAGTGAAAAAGTAAAAAGAATGAAATCAAATACTCCCCTGATTCGCTCAGTATGGATAATAGGGTGGCCAGGTTAAATCTTCCTCCAAGAAAATGAACCATCAAAGCTTCCCTTCCAGAATATAAATCATCTTCTTGTCATACATAACCTGTAAATCCTGAGAAAACAGACAAGGCAACCTCACATAAAATCGGCGGCAATCTACATAAGTTACTAAATCCTAGAAAACAAAGTAAGATATAATGCTTGTGGAATGAAGTTTGCAGATTTCCTGGAGATTATAAAACTTATTAATTCAACAAAAACTTTAAAACTCCGTTAGAAAAACAAAACCGGTAAAATTTCCAGATTTTTACACGTGACGCCGTCAAGAGCAAGCTCATGACGCCGTCAGAAGTGACCTGCAGAAATTCTTATGTTAAGTTTCCAGAAAATATCTGGAAAAACTTGGTCCTACTTCCTAGAAAATCCTGCAAAACTTCATTATGACTCAATACAAGCATTTGACTCTAACAAATACGAATATACATGTTCACTTAATATTTTGGAGAATCATGATCGGTTTGTTTCTTAAAAACATATTTGGGGTTTCCCCTTACGCTTATCTTTTGCAAAAATACCTTTGGGTGAAGTTAAGACTAGGCTAAACAACAAAGTAAAGTATTTCCACTTTTTAGTTTAGAAACATGATCTACCAACAATAAAAATAAAGCATGCATACGGAAGCAAATAACAAACAAACAAAATAAAAATCACACAAAACATGGGTTGCCTCCCAAGAAGCGCTTTTCTTTATTTACGAGTCTTGTAGCTAGACTCCAGGCCATGGGTTACCGTGTATCGCTTATGCTCACATAACCAAGCGTGAGCCACCTAATGGTCGCCTCATCTTTCTTATAATCATCTCCTAACTCTAAACATCCACGATAGTATCTTTTATTCTTTTCATGAGTATATTTAAGCCCTTTTCTCTTATCATTCTCACTTAGCATTTCTATGGGCGGATACCTACTACATTTTTCTATGGAAAAATCCTTGAACCTAGGGTGTGCACGGGTCATTTGGTAGACAAAATCTTCATCCCCATCCGAGAATGTAATTAACCCTTCTATAAGTTTTTCATCAAGGTTGGTCAACCTTTTGAAGGGTTTTCCAAACATAACTTGGGTTAACTTATCATCAAAAAATTCTCCTAGACTCTCCATAACCACGAACTCAACAAGATAAACCAAACTTCCTACAAACACATGCAATGGTATTGCCCTAGCAATAATATTTTCCCCTTTGTATTCTAACTCATCTACCATGATTTTATTATATTCATTACGCGAGATTATGTTCATTGGGAGAGATGAGTTAAGATAGGCGTTAAATCTCCTAAATCCGATCTTACAAGGAAATTGCATGTTGAATGAACTATCACACTCAATCCTTGTTCTAGGGTCGACATACCTAAGAGGGTTCACTTCCTCTTCCATCCTATTCTCATTAATCACATCACCATCATCAAGATCCTCATCGGAGTTTGAATAATAAAAAGGACTAGCCCTATGGTCATCATCATGATCAGACTCCTCTAACTCAGAATTATTGTCAAAGTGGTGGTTGGGCGAGAGGTTAGGTGGGTTCTCATTCTCCACTAAAGGGATTGGGGCGGGCATTTGGAAACTCCTACGACGAAAAACACGAATAACAGGAATCAAACGATCAATGTTACTGTTATTCATCGAGAAAATTTACGAACAAAGGAAACAAAGAAATAAGATAGACTAAAGAAAACCTAAAAATAAAAAATAAAATCTTACTAGAAAGGAATCTAGCAAGTAGACCTAATAAAAAGAGATTCTAACCTAGACAATAACTATTCCCCGGGCTGAGGCGCCAAAAACTTGATACGTGGGAATCGCACCAAGCTTTACCTCTCAAGGGATCTTGAGAAGCTTACAACCCCCACCAGGCAGTGTACCTGATCGTTGTAGTATAGTATAGTGACAAGTACCGGGGGATTGATCGTTCAGCTAGGAATAGTGTCGCTAGGATTAGAAAACCTAAATACTAGTTCTAGAGATGAGGGATGATTCTTTTTTGTATTTTTATATTTTTTAGAAAGCAAGTTAAAATCTCGGGTTTTGAAGGATTTGGGGCGGAATTAGTTGTTAGTCAACTAACCCAATACTAAGATGCAATCAAAATAAAATACTAAAATGAAAATAAAACTATATTAAACTAAGGTTGTGAGCAATAAGTGGGAGAAATGTGTTTGCTTAGATTTCACTACTCCCTAGATATCTTTTACATGTTAATTACTTGTTATAGTTGCGTGGATGACGGATTGTATTCCTTAATACCATTCATGGGGTGGCGTACTTACTTTCCCAATCCTATGAGTGCCTACTTCACTCCTATGTCGAGCCTGCAAGAAGCTCCTAACATGGGATCATTAGAATTTACTCATGCATTAAATACAACCAATAAAATCTAGTACACATCGGTTCATGTTTCCTAAGACGTTCAAGCATGTTACCATTTGGAGATCTGCCAGTTTTCTTAAGCCTAAAATTGAAATCATTCATCCAATACAACCATACACAAGTAATCAACACATAATCAACATCTAGGTTTCATTAGATTTAAGCAAACACAAGATAAATCTAGCCTAGCATGGTGAAATCAAGACAAGCACAAGATATAGACAACCAACACATAGACATATTGATTGAATTAAGAAAAGACTTATCTTAATAACACATGTAAGGATTCAAGGGTTGAAAACCCTTAAAAAGCTGTAAAATTCGTATATGGTTCGGCCTTAGGGTTTCTCCAAACCTGTTCCTCTCTAATGAATGAAAATTAGAAAACTATATATAGATATTAGAGGCTGACGGTGTCAAGAACAAACTTGTGACACCGTCATCTCGCTGCCAAAATAATCCTCGGACTGCCTTGATCTACATCTGACGCCATCATGTTGTCCATTTTTGCAGGCCGTCACACTTTTAACTCTTGAAGCTCTACTTTGTGACGCCTTCATTTCTGTACTGGGTCGTCATGATCTTTACTCTTGATGCCGTCAGGAAAGTACTCTTGATGCCGTCACACACTGTTCCCAGCATGGAAAATTAAGTCTTTGGCGTTTTCTTCACTTTTATGCTCCAAAAACGTTCGAATTGCTTCCTTTTCCAGATTTCACTCCCAAAGTACCTAAAATCACAAAAGGAACGATTTAAGGCAATATTTGATCAAATAAATTCAATTCCCGGCTTAAATGACCCCTTAAAAACGGATCATTTTTCGCCTCATCACCCCACATAGTGCTCCTATGAATTCCATTGACTCCCAAAAGAGAGAATCCAACTTTTCAACCTTATCTTCCATAGCAAGATGACCAATTATGAGACTGTTCATATCATCTTCAAAAGTTTCTAGATGTTCATGTGGAATCTTTTTTAGTATACTAGCGATGGAATCAAGTCGATCTTCGTGGCGAACCATTCTTGCAGCTAACAATGGTATGGTGTGATGTATGGGTTCCCCAGTGACTGGAAGAATTCGGGAGGTAGAGTAAGAACTTTCCCCAAGTTCCCTTGTTGTTGGTGTTCCTTCTTGAGATCTCCAATATCGCATGATGGGCAACAAGAACGACCATTTACGAGCATCCACTCGCTTGTGGGTCCTTCGGCGGCTGCGGTGAACACAAGATTCTGAGGTGGTTGAGCGGATTGGGTAAGTCCTTCGGTGAGGTGATATTGGGACACTTCGGTAAGGTGCAGGTGGTGATGCTAGTGGAGGTGATACTATGGGTGATGGTGTTAGTGGCACAGTAGTGGTTTGGCTGTAGAAGATAGTAGGTAGTGGTGGTATCACAGGTGGTGCAGGTGGTGGTGGCACAACTGATTCAGGTGGTATGACAAGAGCTGGTGCTGGTACAACAGTACTTTCTTCATACGGCTGAAGTTGTCTAATTTGCATAGATCGGCGAATCGGACCAGATGATGCCAGAGGAGAAGCCTCTGTGTCAGATGATGGTAGAAATTGCTGGCTTTGCATGTATCTGTCGGTAGCAGGAGACATAGGCATAGGTGAGGTAGCATAGGCTGAAGTAACATCTTCAGTTCCTGAGTTTGAGGACACGCTGATAGGGTGGGTGTTCGAAGACATGACACTGTAATAAATTTCCCGATCAGTAAATGTAAGCATAATTATAATCAATTTAAAATGCTATAAAGTAAATTATACTTTTTACCAATTTATTGGAATGCTCAGGCACGAAGGGCGTAGGATGGTATTTTATAAAAAATTTGTCCCGTTTAAAGTGTAGTTATAGTCCAATGTTCCGAAAACACTTGGTTCACTATAACCGTAGCTCTGATGCCAATCTATAACACCCCCAAAATAGATCAATACAGCAGAAGACTTATAATGACAGCGGAAGACTTTTGGGGTATTATATCGTGGATATTTGTCACAATTATAGAAAACGACTCAAGTGATCGTTTTAAGTTTTATTTAAAATACCAAATATTCATAATTCCAAGAGGTTTCATTATTCAACAACAAGTTTTTATTCAAAGAGAAATAAACGTTTATTTATTTGCCCACTTCGTGCCTTTGCCGTCCATTCTATTTAGTTACCTGAGATAAACATGCTAAAAGTCAACAAAAGTTGAGTGAAATTCATAGGTTTAAAATTTAGAGTTTGAACACAAGAGATAGGTGCTTATTGTATATAGATACAAATAAACAAGTTAGAAATCACATTCATTATTGCCTTAAGCTCATGACACTCAATGATTCAACAGACATCAAAATTATCCGTATTAATGATGTGAAATATATAGCCCCCAAGATAGGTATTTGCCAGTAACCTATGATATTTAAATAAAGTGCATTTGGTAACTTTCCTCTAGCAACCAAATGGGGATTGTCAATCCCTAATAGATCTATTCACAATTATTTACGTTCACCCTTCAAGTGATTAAGGTTCATGATCGAGGGACTTTTGGCAATAGCTACTTAAGCAATAATAATATCAGGAAAAGACTTGTGTTCGGTTTTTGAGCATGTATCCCCCCCACAAAAATAAGTTAAATGCGGGCTATGAACTCACCTTAGTAGTACAGTAGAACAAACGTAATCTCAACGATGCAAGGCAACGGCTTCACACACAACTTATAAGATATGGCAAGTTTCAGTTTTTAAGTCTCGTTTTATTGCGAACGTTTATTATTAATTTCGAATAATCCATAAAGCGCATAGGCGATGTGTTACGTCGTATATAAAATAGATAATGGTTACATATTGTTTTATCGTCTAGATTTAATTATCATTATATATATATATATATATATATATATATATATATATATATATATATATATATATATATATATATATATAAAGTTACGTTTATTATTTCTATTATTTCAATTTATATATATATATAAAATTTATTATTTAAAAATCAATATTACTATTAAATCCTTTAAGTTTCTCCAATTTACACATTTTACCCTTAACGGAAAACATTTACGTCATTAGTCCAAAATTATATATATTTACGTTTTAAGTCCAAGTATATCAATATTTACATTTTTCAATCCTAAGTTTCAATATTAACTGTTTATACCTTTAGAAAACTGTTTTAACACTTTTTACCCAAAGTTTACAAATTTGACACTTTTAGTCCCTAGTTCTCAAAAATTTGCAAATACAATCCAAAAATTACCAAATGTAAAACTTAACATTTTTAATATTTCAATAATCTCAGAATATGTAAATTAGCTTATTTCAACAGCTTATTCGCTTATTTTTTCTATTTTTCACAAAATGGGCTTTAACGAGTCCATTTAAGGGCCCGTTAACAATTTTTGATCCAAGGGGTTTAGGGGAACTTTGAGTTTATCAAAATCCATTATTTTAAGTCCTAATTACATTTCAAAAGAGCTTTTTCACCCAGCTTATTTGAATAAGCTAAAACTAGCTTGTTGGGCTTATCGGCCCACATAAGGTTTTTAATTTCTGAAAAATCTTATGAAAACTCGTTTAGCTTTAGGCTCGTTTAAGTGATCAAACCAAGTTGTTAGGTCGAATTATTTACCATTCTCGTTTATATACTAGGTAGACAAATAGTTCGTATAAAAATATTAGAGGGTCGTGTGTCGAATATTAAAATGGCGAGGTCAAAGTGTATGGTCAAAGCTCAACGAGTATAACTTATAAAAGTTGAAAAATAATCTAAGTGTTTTTAGTGAAATCGTATGGGTCCAAAGTGACTTAGAAACGTGTGATTATTTTCATGTATACGTTAATATAAGCTTAAGGTTATTATATGTACTCATTAATGACATAACTAAGAAATAGTATGATTCATAAAACATATATGTTGTTTTTATGTTTTACGATTTATAAGACTCAAGTGATTGTGCACAAACATAACATACGTATGTATATATATAGAAATAGAGTTTCAAGTCCTTACCTCACCTATAAAAGGTGGCGTAAAAACAATTGTAGGGATCGTGTAATGGTACAATAGCTTCGTGGTTCACTTCACGTTCCACCAAGGGTTCAAGATGCTCCAAGCTTGGTCTCCTAGGTTCACTTTGAGACGTGGTTCTCCTAGCGATCCGTATGTCCTCCATAACTTCCTCTCGTTACTATTTTTGGTGTAAGTGATACGTATAAGTGTATGTGACGTTTTAAGTTTGCATGGGAGGCTTATATAGGTAGTTTAGAAGGGTGTAGAGACAAGATAAGCTCACAAGAGGGGAGGGTGCATGTGAGGGCGAATAGTAACGCCTCAACCATTGCCCAATCGATTTTGTACAAGGCTAGGATCTTGTGAGATCTTCCCTATTCATTCCTGACGTTTCTTGGATGCACATTGTTAGTTTACTTGTCATTGGAGAGCATGGGTGGTGCTAGGGAATGTCTTGCCACGTTTTGGTATTATCTTTCAATAGTGAGTTTGGTGGTTCACTTAGGTGTTTTCTAGGGTAGTAAACGAGCAAGTGAATGTGTAACAAATATCAATTTTTGTTTCTTTGGCACTAGGGGAAACGAGTTAAGTAAAAATATATGTAGGTTATGTGTAGAAATCGTAAAAACATAGGGTGGTTTTGGAGCTTGGTCGCGACAGGGAACAAAGAAAAGAAAAGAAAATAATAAGGGTGCGTTTGGGCCTATGGCCTGGTGGGCTTATGGTTTACGTTGGCCCAAAGGAAAAAGAAAAAAAGAAAAGAGTCCGTCTGGTTTGTATTTGGTTATTCGTTGCCCAATGAGTGTTGGGGGCCCACATGGTATGTATCGAGTATCGTGTCGAAGTTCAAAAATATTAGTGAGCGTTCTCGGGAAGTTTTGTAGGTTCGAAAAATATATAAATAGTATACGGTATTTAGACGAAAAGTATTGTTATAAATATAAACCTTTTATATATATTTATCGTTCGCAATAATCATAGGTTATCTAGGTCGTGTGTAAGCATCGTTCCTGGGTAAACGGTCAATCACAGTTATCGTAGTGGTTCAATATCAAGCCATATCATAAAAAAAAATTTTGTTACCCGTAAAATGGTGTTAAGTTATGATGCGTGGGGTTTGCACCAGGCTTTACCTCTCAAGGGATCTCGAGAAGCTTACAACCCCCACCAGGCAGTGTACCTGATCGATGTAGTATAGTATAATGACAAGTACCGGGGGATTGATCGTTCAGCTAGGAATAGTGTCGCTAGGATTATAAAACCTAAAGACTAGGTCTAGAGATGAGGGATGATTCTTTTTGTATTTTTATATTTTTTTAGGAAAGCAAGTAAAAATCTCGGGTTTGAAGGATTTGGGCGGAATTAGTTGCTAGTCAACTAACCCAATACTAAAGATGCAATCAAAATAAAATACTAGAAATGAAAATAAACTAAATTAAACTAAAGTTGTGAGCAATATGTGGGAGAAATATGTTTACTTAGATTTCACTACTCCCTAGATATCTTTTACACGTTAATTACTTGTTATAGTTGCGTAGATGACGGATTGTATTCCTTAATACCATTCATGGGGTGGTGTACTTACTTCCCCAATCCTATGAGTGCCTACTTCACTCCTATGTCGAGCCGGCTAAGAAGCTCCTAACATGGGATCATTAGAATTTACTCATGCATTAAATACAACCAATAAAACCTAGTACACATCGGTTCATGTTTCCTAAGACGTTCAAGCATGTTACACAATGGAGATCTGCCAGTTTTCTTAAGCCTAACATTGAAATCATTCATCCAATACAACCATAAACAAATAATCAACACATAATTAACATCTAGGTTTCATTAGATCTAAGCAAACACAAGATAAATCTAGCCTAGCATGTTGAAATCAAGACAAACACAAGATATAGACAACCAACACATAGACATATTGATTGAATTAAAGAGAAGACTTATCTTAATAGCACATGAAAGGATTCAAGGGGTGAAAACCCTTGAATTTACTGTAAAATACGAGCTAGGGTTCACAAAGTTCGGCCCTAGGGTTTCTCCACACAAGTTCCTCTCTAATAAATGAAAAATAGAAAACTATATATAGATTTTGGAAGGTGACGGCGTCAAGAACAAATGTCTGACGCCGTCATCTCGCCGCCAAATATTTCCTCGGACTGCCTAGATCTGGATCTGACGCCGTCATGTGTACACCTTATGCAGGCCGTCATGATTTTAACTCTTGACGCTCTTGTTGTGACGCCTTCAGGTTTCTTCTGGGTCGTCATGGACTTTACTCTTGACACCGTCAGGATTTCCTTCTTGACGCCGTCACACACTGTTCCCAGCTTGTAAAATTAAGTCTTTGGCGTTTTCTTCACTTTTATGCTCCAAAAACGTTCGAATTGCTTCCTTTTCCAGATTTCACTCCCAAAGTACCTAAAATCACAAAAGGAACGATTTAGGGCAATATTTGATCTAATAAATTCAATTCCGGGCTTAAATGACCCCCTAAAAGTGGTTCATTTTTCGCCTCATCAAGTTATCATAACATCGTTTTATTTATTCGTGTGCATTTACTAATCGTAAGGGAAATTTACGAGAGGTTACATAGCTTGTTTAATGTATGTTTAAATTTGAAGTATTAATATAATTAAGTTGTGTTTTATTAGTTATTAAATGAAAGATAAGTTTTAGTTGAGGGTTGAATTTGAAAATAATTGAGTTAAAACTTGGGAAAGGGAAATGTAAAGAAGATCAATCCCCCCAATTTATTGGGTAATGATCCATTACCCACTATTGGGTAATGGTTTATTGCATTATGCTTTGCCAATCATATTTTTTCACTACCTTTCCCATTCTTCACCCCCTATAACCCTCTACCAAGCATTAGGGGTGTTCAAAAAACCCGAGAAACTGACAAACCAAGCATTCGGTTTCGGTTTTTACTTTTAGATATCCATTGTTAACCGAACCGAACCGTATATAATATAAATAAATTACCTGCCCCGCGATGGATAGTTAAAATTTTCCAACTAACCGAACCGAACCGAACCGCCCTGTGAACACTCCTAGCAAGAGTATCAAACACACTTCATTTACACTTCTACAGTAATATATATATATATATATATATATATATATATATATATATATATATATATATATATATATATATATATATATATATATATATATATATATATATACACACACTAGATTTCGAAGCTCGCCCGATGGGCGGACATGACTTATAATTATTCTTTTTATGGTGTTAGTTAATAGAATTTTTTTAAGGACGGGGAGTTTATTTTTTATGGTATTAGTTTATGTTAAAAAAATTTAAGAAAAGGTGAGCTTGACGTAAATTTTAATTTCTTTTTTTTAAAGGAAGAAAAAGTTTCAAAGAGGTACGTAAGAACAAAGTATAGCCCGCCCAGTGGGTGAACAAATCTTTTGAATATCGTTTAAAAACTAAAGTTAACGAAAAATAAGCTATGAATATACCAATTTTTTTTTTAAATGTATTAAGAACGTAAAGAAATAAACGGTTATCGAACATGAGAGGGAAAAAAAAGTTTCAAAGTGGTACATGAGAACAAAGTATCAAAACATAGCCCACCCGATGGGCGAGCAAGCCTAATGAATATCATTAAAAAACTTAAGTTAACAAAAATAAATTATAAACATACCTAATTATTTATTGATTACATTAAGAACGAAGAAAAGGCAAACGTTTATTAAATATGAGAAAAACCTTGACATGTGTCACCACTTGATCTGTGCCTTGCTTTATAAAGTTGTAAACATAAATGATATAATAAAATGATAAAATAACATTTGTTGAATTGATTTATTATTATCCTAAAACAATTTAAAAATGCATTAGTTGCAGAATGAGATGCATTCCGATTGAAGACATATATATTCCGATTGAAGACATATATACCTGATCAAATGTGAAAGAATGAAAGCCATCCATGTGATCAACATCCATCCATACGATTTCGGTTTCAAAGTTGGAAACATCCATCCATACGTGCCTTGCTTTATATTTTCCTTTTTAATATAAACTTGATTTCGGTTGCAAAGTTGGCAACATAAATCATATAATAAAATGATAAAATAACATTTGTTGGACTAATGTATTATTATCCTAAAACAATTTAAAAATGCATTAGTTGCAGAATGAGATGCATTCCGATTCAAGACATATATATCTGATCAAATGTGAAAGAACGAAAGCCATCCATGTGATCAACATCCATCCATACGACATCACAAGGTATACCTTTTCCCTAAATTTACGTCTTCACAATCTGTGCTCTATGAAGGAACTTAAAATCATATGTTCACAATAATAACATTTAGAGCCACATCTAGCAAAGTTTAACATACCTTACGAACTCGCAAATCATAGTCATAACAACAACGATGGTATCCCAGTGACCACATCGTAAAATATTTTTAGAGTGAATAAAACAGAAACACCCTTGGCCAAATACAGATAGGTGGTAACACAAACTCGAACTCACAAATAATCGTTAACACAATAGACATATTAACATATTTTTCTTTTCAGTATATGTAATAGTGCCTAGTAACTCATTCAACTGTAATAACGCATTGTAGTGAGTGTGTTTCAGTTTAATTAAGCCCGCCGACTTGTAATGATAATTTGGATAGTTTTAGTTAACGTAAATTATTGTGCGTGTGTGTGTGTGTGTGTGTTTTTTTTTTTTTTTTTTTTTTTTTTTTTTTTTTTTTTTTAATGTTATTGAATGGATTAAGAAACAAAAAAATGTATGTTTATCGCATAAATATGATGACATCAAAGCATGAAGCTCTGCTGGGTGCGCTGTTGCCTCAGTTAAGTTCGAATCAAGCCAGTGTTAGAAAGAAGACTGTGTCATGTATTGGTAAGTAAAAAGCTTGTACCTAGAAATATAGACCGCTCATTATTTTCTGCATATACTTAATATGTTCGCATTATAGCTTCCCTTGCTTCAAGCCTGTCAGATGATCTGCTAGCAAAGGGTACCATTGAAGTTGTTCGGATTTTGAAGAGCAAGGGAACAAAACTTGAAATGACCCGTACAAACATTCCGATGATTGGAGCTTTAAGGTTTGTTAGCCTTCTCTATGGATAATTATTAGTTGATAGCTTCTTGTTGCCTTAAACTGTTCTAGTGTCACTTGGGGCTGTTTCATATTTGTTGATATTATTTATGTCACATATTACACACCATACCATTGACCAGGTTGTTATGTTTATATGCTAGCCGTGTTGTTGGTTATTGGTTTGGTCCACATCTTAGTGATACAGTTCGAGTTCTAATTCAATATTGCATGAATGCATCAGAGAATGACGAGGAGCTTCGTGATATAGCTTGCAGGTAACACACTCTTAGAACAAAAGTACTGTGGGTGTTAAACAAAGAAAAAAAACTAAAAGTTTAATAAACCTTTTAAGGAGTGTTGGGCTAAGCTTTTTTGAGGAGCTTAATATCTTATTGTAATTTAGAAAAAGCTTTTAAGCTACTTGAAGGTGTTACTAAACGCGCAACTCATTTCAAAGAGCTTATAGCTTTTCTCTTAGTAAAATAAACAATGGCTAAAGCCCTTCCTACAGGACTTCTTGTGAATGTATAAACTAATAAACTATTAAGCTAAAGCTTATCCAGACACCCCTTAATATTACTACACAACTATATAAAAAGGAATATGTTATTAAACCTGAACCCCAAGGGTATTTTGAGTAGTAACAGCACTGATCGCGATGGACCAGTAGACTCCACGTACACAAAACAAATCAAAATGCAAATCCTTTCTTAATCACTACTAATGTCCTACACTGCAAATTGTCTTAAAAGTCCCCACTATCATAACATGTAATCCTACTCAACTATGCATGATATACACTTACTGATTAAAAAAATTTAGCTGAATGCTGGCGTAACGTATGTATATGTCATAAACTGGTCAGCCATGATTTGACTATCAATTTCTCTAAACTTTTTTTTGTTGGTTGTAGCAGGAACTAAAGAAAAAACTATTGTTCCAGCATCACGCTATAACAGAACCCAACGTGCCCAGCAAACTCCCCAATGAGTGAAGTTATCTGGTGTTTGGAGACTAACTTCACTATCTACAGGTTTAAGAGACGTTTTTTTATCGTCAATCGATGCTACAACAATACTTACATACCCTTATACTATATATTGTAATTGTATACTTCAACTGTTAAACATTGCCAAACGCCCTATACATCATTAAAAGAGAACATTACAGCTTTGAGCAACCAAAGTAGAGTTTTCTACCTGTTTTACATGTTAAATCCAAATTGGCGTGTTCCCCCATTAGCTAATTCGACCCATCTTACCCGTTTTGCCATTTTTTTTTAACCCAGTATGTCCATACATGAATAAATGGCTCAAAATTGTCACCTCTAATGTTGTCATTTCTTTCTGGGATTTTGTATACCTTATCTCTTAACATGATAACATAATGTGTGTAATTGCATTCTGTCATATAAATACAATCCTTTCTAAGTGGCTCACTTTCTATAATACTTTAATTGTACTGATACAGTTCTTTGTCGTTGACATTTGCCGAGTCTGCCCCTGTACAAAATCAGGCTACAGCACAGAAACTTCTCCAGAAAATGAACAATTATAACCGCAATGAAGGGCATTCTCGAGGTTGGAAACCAAGAGGAAGGGGTAAGGATGAATCAATTATTTCTCAAATTAATCAAATTCATTCAAATGATTTGACATGGTTAATCTATAAATTGTCCAGGAGGCAAGAGGTCCTCATGTGATAGAAGCAGATGATATAAGAATGGGCATGTTTAGCTTTGACAGAGATGATCATGGAGGTCATAGTAGGGGAGAATTCAGAGGGCGGGGAAGGGGCAGGGGAAGAGGCAAAGGAAGGGGACGTGGCAGAGTTGGCTAATACTTGCCCTTAATCTGCACTATTAGGTAACAAAAGAAATTAGATGGGTAATTAATCCTATTTGTTGTTCAAAATAAAAAATATTGCTGCAATTTATTAAATGTGTCATACATTCGCAGGTTGCAAAAATCAGGGGCTACTTGTGAAGGGATCTTCCTTTAAGCTCATACTTGACTACAACATTGTGAACCTTCCCATGTTTGGGCATTTGAATCTTTAGTGCCTTCTTAGCTGAAATGTTTGTGTGAGTTCCCTGTTCAGTTGACATGTGTATCTTTCATGATCAGTAATGATAACCAATTGTTTTCTCGTTAACATCCAAAGAGATCAATGAGTTGCATGCTCTTTTGGTGTCTTAATTTGTTCTTGGCATCATATGACATCAGCCCAGATGAACTGGCATCATACGACATCAGCACACATGAACTGACAATGGTAACTTAATTTAAAATGTGCTGTAACAACATCAACCACTTACTATAACCAAACAGCTGTGAATGAGAGACATTCATAACATAATCACTTCTAAGCTGTGGCCACTTTCTATTGGATCTAATGGCAGGTCAAAGATACATATAAGCAAATGATATAAACGCTCAAGATGATACAAACAACTCACCAGGTTACTTTTCCTTGCAAGACGTGGCCGCTTGTGGATTTCAGATGGAACGACAAAAGCTGTTTGGCATATCTCATCTGAAACCCAAATAAAAATTATCATAAACACTCGTTTCGTATACCAATTTACAGATAAGTAAGTCACATATGTCAGCTGACAATTTACCGTTCAGTTTTCTTTTATAACTGTTAGTATTGGCAACTGATATTGTTTCACTTATGTGATGTGGAGCAGTTTCAGAATACAATGCGGCCATATCTTCAATGACAACACCGCTGTTGTTCCAAAGTCCATAGCTGCAAATACATGTATATATTTATCATCATAACCTGCTAGTAACATATACCTCGCTATTTTTCAATAACATTTCCTTCTATTTACTAATAATACAGATGCATAGGTGTGGTACCAATACCGGAAAATAGATTGACAGGCCCACGAACAATACCAAAAGATTGTTTGACAATCAGTTTTCTATTGTTTGACAAATTTGACTACATACACCTGCATCATATAAACGGTTATTACATCTCCTTCACATATATGCACCGCATCCATATACATACAAACATAATTGCACATAGAAACATGATAATACATATATACAATTGAACATGCAAAATTTTGTACCCGTGCCACAACTGATGAATCGGTATGATTCTTTCCCAGGTCAATCCATATAAGCACAACAGATGCCAACATTATCACAAATATTAGAATAGTAACATGTTAAAAGAATCGTGAATAAAAATTATACAAATCAACATATGTGACTAAAAGTTCCCTCTTCTACAGATAAAATAGATTTATCAATATCTAAGTAGCTTGCATACCAATATCAAAACTTGTTAACGGCTACATGAGACGTACTTTTGTTTTTTGTCCAACCAAACTTCATCAAAAGCCTCCGCCATAGTTCTACAAAATAAACAAACATAAAATCATGAGGGTTTTGAAAAAAGGAGACATACTCACATACTAATATATAGACTGCTCACAAAATAAAAAATTAAATGTACGCATGAAAGCTCACCATGGAATCAGAATATATAGAAAGCACACTATGTCGGCTTGTATCAGTAGTTACCTTACAGATGCTCACATGGATTCTGAATAAGAATATAAACATACAGATCTCAATGTCTGTAAAAACAAAAATACAAATCAAATGAACAATAAAAGTTCTAACCTTGTATGCACCCTGGTATTCTCAAACCTGCACACACAAAAAGAAGATCAAAGTGAGATTGAGAAAAAAAGGCTGAGGAAAATACGAAATTAGGGTTTGGAGAAAAAGTGAATGAACTGAGATTTCTTTTTGCGTGAGATAAGGGTTTTCAATAAAAAAAACACCGGTATTAATATTTTGTTAACATTATATTTATTGCTTTGCAAGATATAACTCAAAAATTAAGTTGGTCTAGTGGTAAGATAGTTATTAATGCATCAAAACATCCTAGGTTCAAATCTTGCACATTTAATTTTTAAACCAATTTAATCCGGGATTAATTAAATACGAATTTTAATATATGGCATTAAATGTGATGACTGGGCAGAATGTGATGACATGGCTTGATGTGGAAAATGCAAATAAAAAAAATTAAAAAAATTACTTACATGGTGACAATCTGATGACATGGCTGTTAATGAATTACTGGGCAATGAGGTGGCATATTCTTCAAATGCCTCCTGTTATATATATATATATATATATATATATATATATATATATATATATATATATATATATATATATATATATATATATATATATATATATATATATACAAACTTATCAAACACACTTCACACATTTCCATAATCCTCTATTTCTCTCTCACACTCACAGTTACAACTCACTCGGATCTAGGTTTTGATCCCAAATCTCAAAATGCTGATAAGATCACAAATGAATATAATCCAAATACCCCCTTAGAGCTATTTATGCTTAGGCTTAGGTTGATTATCTGTTATAAGAATTGCGTTGCATTTGTGTTGATAGAATAAGGAAGAACATGTTGTGTTGTTTTTGTGAATAATTAGAGCAAAAGAGATATTAAGGTTTGCTTGAATTAACTTATTTTATCTTAGGATTAGGTTGACTATCTGTTATAAGAATTATGTTGCATTTGTATTGAGAGAATAAGGAAGAAAAGTGGTGGATGTGTGTGCGAATATTTTGGCTAAAACATTCAAGTATCAAAGATGGAAGAAGTATCAATGATGGCTGGACAGACACCACTTTCAAGTATGAACATAAACTTGTTCTGGTGTTGTCCATCCATTATTGATTCATCTTTGCTCTTTGTCAAAATACAGAAATAATTATTAAGTATAATTTGTATTGATAGAAAAAGTAAGAACATGATGTGTTGTTTTTGCGAATAATTAGAGCAAAAGAGATATTAAGGTTTTCTTGGATTAGCTTATTTTATCTTAGGATTAGGTTGAAGTACAATAAACATATCAAGAACTTAAAGAGTTTTTTCATGTATTTAGTTACAATGAAAATATTTTCATTGCATTGTTGATATAAATTTAATATGATTTCATTGATTCATGATTAGCTCTCTAATGTCGTAGGACCTACATAACTAATATGTATGTTCGTCACATTTAAGTGAGCAATATAAATGACAGTAAGAATTTGGTTGCTAAGTACTTAAAGCTCAGTTATCAGGGCATATCTGTCTAACGATGTAGATGGGTTCTATCGCTTTTATTGGACCCCATTTTCTAACGATATTTAATGGTTCTTTCAATAATCAAGATTAAACATCGTTAGAAAACGGGGTCCAATTAAAGCGATGGAACCCATCTACATCGTTAGATAGATATGGCCTGATCATTGAGACGTCTTCAATGCGATAATGATATAGTGTGTATTGTTCATGACAGACCACACTCCTTCATTATCGCATTCAAGATGAGTGATGTTACTTAGACTCTATTCTTAACTCAACATTTGTAGATTGTTTGTATCACTCTGTTTGCTTTATATATATGTATGATGTATTTTTGATATAAGAATTATGTTGCATTTGTATTGAGAGAATAAGGAAGAAAAGTGGCGGATGTGTGTGCGAATATTTAGGCTAAAACATCCAAGTATCAAAGATGGAAGAAGTATCAATGATGGCTGGACAGACACCACTTTCAAGTATGAACATAAACTTGTTTTGGTGTTGTTCATCCATGTTGATTCATCTTTGCTCTTTGTCAAAATACAGAAACAATTATCAAGTATAATTTGTAGGTTCGATGCTTGAATTTAGCGTCTTCGTCTTCCAGCATGTTGGTAGGTTAGAGATCCAAGGCTGAATAATATGTTGTTGTTGGCTAGGGTAGAAAGGATGGTAGTTCATTGCATTGTTAATATAAATTTTATATGATTTCATTAATGCTCAATTAGCTCTCTAATGTCGTAGAATCTACATAATTAATATTTATGTTCGTGACATCTAAGGGAGCAATATAAATGATAGTAAGAATCTGTTTTCTAATAACTTAAAGCTCAATGATTAGGGCGCTCTATCTAGCGTTGTAGATGGTTCCATTGCTTAATTTGGAAAACTTCTACTACCGTTTGTGTGGTTATTAGACGGTACTGCAACGTTAGATAGATCGATCTGGCCTGATCATTTAGACGTCTTCAATGCAATAATGATATAGTGTGTACTGTTCATGACATGCCACACTCCATTATCGCATTCAAGATGAGTGATGTTACTTAGACTCTATTCTTTACTCAACATTTGTAGATTGTTTGTATTACTTTGAGTCTGGAATTTCAACATACCTTTCCATTCTAACTTCCCATACAGTTTCTTTTGTTTTTTCAACAATCTAGCAATGCGGCTGGTGCAGTCCTTTGCTCAAAGGGAGTTGAAACGACAAAAGGAGCAGTAGTGGGAAGTTAGAAGGGTTACGTATGTTGGTTTATTGCATTCCATTATTTTTTATGATCTAAAACCAACCATCCACCAGGTAATGTGGCCATTGGAGTTCCAAGAACAAAGGTTGTTTCAAACACACCATGAATTGCAGCATTATCTTTTATTTCATTTACACTATATTTTTTTATAAAATTTTAATATATTTTTTAATTTTTTTGCAGCAAATCCATGGTCAGACTACATTCCAAAGGGATATTTGGATCAGGTCAATCATGAAATTTTGCAGATTTCTTCAAGTCAATCATGTTCCATTGTGACTAGTCTTTGTTGGCGACTAATATGTATATAGTTCTGTCAAGAGTTATATATAAGCATTGATCCCTGGCAAACGCTCGTCCCAATGGATCATGATTGGCCCGAAGATGTTGAAAAGGTTCAAGCCACCTGTGGAAAACATCAATCCTTTCCTGCATTAAACATAGGTATTTTGGTTTTCCCATATCCCCTTTTTATACTCGTTTCCATGTGTATCTCAAATCACAAATCCTAGTTTATCAAATCTCTAAACAAAAACCTGCAGGAAGTATTCATAAACAATGTCTGCAAACAATAAGAGATCAGCACAATGGGTTGAAGGAGAAGGTTCAAGCAGGTCTGCTTCAAAAAAGAAAGCGGCAAAAAGTGTAAAAAAATTTAAATTGGATGGAAATACGTGGTACAATTGGTTGGCTGCTCAAAGAAAGAAAGAAGGAAAAACACAATCTATCAAACAACATGCTGAGGATGAAAAGGAGTACAAAGCAACAAAAAAACCATCTCTCAAACAACATCCCAAGGCATACAAGACATTGGATGATGATGATTTGTCTGATGTGGAGTTTGATGGGTTGAATTACGAAGATGCACATGTGGCATTTGACCCGGAGAAATCTCCAAAATTAGATTAGTAGATTTTTAGAATGTGTAACTTTTATTTCCAGTATTTTTGTAATTTTACATTTCAAGTTTTAATGGAAAATGTTTAATCTTAATTCCAGTACTATTGTCATTGCTCAATTTTCTCATTACTTGTTGATATTAATATAATGATTCACCCTTTGCATTATAAAAAGATTCTGCTGCTAAGAAAACGTTACTGCAACTGGTTTTGTACATTATTTTGTAATTTTTCATTTCAAGTTTTAATGGAAAATGTTTAATATTAATTCCAGTACTTTTGTCATTGCTCAATTTTCTCATTACTTGTTGCTATTAATATAATGATTCACCCTTTGCACTAAAAAAGATTCTGCTGCTAAGAAAACGTTACTGCAGCTGGTTTTGTACATTATTTTGTAATTTTTCATTTCAAGTTTTAATGGAAAATGTTTAATATATAATTCCAGTACTTTTGTCATTGCTCAATTTTCTCATTACTTGTTGATATTAATATAATGATTCACCCTTTGCACTAAAAAAAAAAAAAAAAAAGAAAAAAAAAAGAAAAAAAAAAAAAGGTCGACTGCTAAGAAAACGTTACTTCTGCTGGGTTTGTACTGCTAGAACTGAGAGTGCAGGGGTGGATTGGTAAAATTACACTTAACGGTTTAAATCCCAAATCAAGTCGATAATTCAGTTTCACGCACACATAATTTCTCTATAATCACAAACACTAACATCTTTTATCAATAATTTTCAAAATCCCCAAATCACAAAACCCTAATTCAAGATGGTGTTGCCAATTGAATCAAAACGCACATTTGTTGACAGACACAATATGGTTGCTTTTTTGAAGAAACCAGATGGTTCTGAAGGATTCACACAGATAATCGATTTCTTGAATGCTACCCCTATTAGGTATGCATTAACTGTGAATCCTCCTATATGCATTTCTTTTATTAAGCAGTTTTGGGCTACTGGTAAGGTCATAACTTTTAAGGGAGAAAAACATATTAAGGCTAAGGTAGATGGCCAACATATACTCATAACTGAGTCATCTATTAGGGAATCTCTTAACCTACCATATAATGAAGTGATTGTGTGTCTTGAAAATGCCGCCATTTTCAAAGGTTTGAAAAAAATGGGGTATGAGAAGAAGAATGATAGATTAAAATTTTACAAAGGTCTCTTCTCATCTCAGTGTAAATTCTTGATTCATACTCTCTTACATTGTTTGAGTCCTAAAACAACAGGTTCGAATGAGTTTGGTACCACCATGGCATCAGTAGTGATATGCCTTGCTAAAGGAAAACCTTTCAATTTTTCAAAAATGATTTTGGAGGGTATGATCAAGACCTTGGCTGATGATGGTACTTCTTTATTATATCCAAGGTTTTTGTAACTTATTATTCAAAAATAGTTGACTACCTTTAAAAGACATAAAGGAACTTATGCTGCCCCCTCACTACAAAAGAAAGTATTTTCAAATCTGAAAAATAATGGCAAGGATTTTTCAGGAAAGCTTACACCACTTTTTCCATATATGGTGAACCTTCCACAAAAAAAAGGGTGAGGATGTCATGGGTGTGGAGCAAGCCAGTGGTAACATATATGAGAGTGAGTATACACCCATTGATTCACCTCTCAGGGAAGGTAACACATCCAGAAGTGATGAGGGTAGTTCTGAAACAAATGAATTGATGGATTCTGGTGAGAATAGAATGAAACTTATACAGGATCTGAAGGCCTGTTGTACCCAGTTAGAAGAGGATATTCTTGGCCTCCAAAAGCGCTTAACAAAAAATGGTGCAAAGATCAAAAGGTTGAAGCTGAGTGTTCGATATTTGGAAGGTCGAAAGTGGTCAAGAAAAGCTCAGTTCAGAAGGTTGAAGAAGGTGGGCACAGCACACAGGGTGAGTTCTTCTAAGGCTACTCGTTTGGAGGATGCACCCAAATAGGTGACGAATGAAAGCAGAGTCTCAGGGGAGGAAACAACAAATGCTGAAGGTGCTTGTGCAGATATGCATGTGGATATGGATATTGGGATTGATAGTGATGATAATGTGGATGATGATTATTTAGTTGCTGACAAGGGGGGTTATGAGGTGGTTTTGGAAGATGTAAATAAAGAGCAGGTAGTGGAAACTAATACTAGTTTGGGAGAAACTGCTACTAATAGTAATGTTGAAGAAATGGCTAAGGTGGTACAACAAGATGTTTCTGCTGCTATAACAAATCAAGTTTCTACTGATGAAGTTGCTATAGATGAAGAGGTTGCAAAGATAGTTGATGAAGCTGAAATAGCTAACTTTATGGATGAGAATAGGAGAGATAAAGTGTCTGAATTTGAAACAGATGAGCAAGTAAAATTCAGACTTGAAGAAGAGGAGAAAAAAAGAGCTCATGGAGAGCAAATGCAAGCTTTTATTGATGTGGATGAAGTTCTACAGGCTAGAATTAAAGAACTTTACACAGATGAGACTGTAAATGGGGAAGACAAAGTACATGAATTAACGTCAAAGTCAGAAGAGGAAAAGAAATCCTACAAGGTCTCAGCTCATCAGTGAAATGAAGATATACATACAGCATCAAGGTGAGTATAAAGCTTCTCACCTCAGGGGAATGACATATGAACAAATTGAAAGTCTATACTACCGACTCAAGAAATATGTTGAAAACTTTATCCCCATGGGTACAGAAGAAACACCATCAAAGAAACAAAAGATCATTGAAGACAAACCTGCTGAGAAGAAGAATGATTCACAAAGAAAAGAAGACAGCTCTTCTCATGATCAGATGATGGTGATTGTTCCTGAAACATTATATGTTGACCTTATTCAAGCTAGACATCCAATCATGGACTGGGAGATTTACCGAGATAAATTTGGAAAGGCTTGGAAGATAATCAGGGCTGGTGGAGGATCAGCAGTGTACAAAAGGTTTGAGGATTTGATAAGAACAATTGACAGAGTAGACTTAGACAGATTATGGGAGTTGGTTCAAGAAAGAATCAAAACAGTCAAGAAGCTAGATGCAAAAGAGCAAGATTTGTGGGTTGAATTACATAGGTTATATAAACCTGATCCAGCTGATATATGTTGGAACTTCCCATGCCATCATTTCTCAACTTCATGGAAGTTTTATGATAGCTGCAATGTACATCACTTATCAACACAAGGTGGAATTGATGTTTTTATGCTTGCAGAAAAAGAATATCCTTTGCCTGCTAGTTTACTTGCTGTGATGACATCTACAAAGATCATATGTGAAGAACGTAGAGAGGTAGTTAAATATCTCATTGAAAGAATTCATGCTCAGTATAAGAGAGCATTGTATGATGTGAAGAAAACAAGCTGATAATTAGGTGTTTGGAGGTAGCAGGGGTACGTACTTTAGCTTATCTGTTTTCATTATGTTGTTAAAAACCTTTTGGTAAGTACTATATAATTCACCTTTTGTGAGATTACAACTCTGTTGTTTGTACAAAAGTTACTACTGCTATTACAATAGTTACAACTGCTATTACAACTCTTGTTTGTGTAACTCAATGTGACTAATATCAAGGTTAATGATAACTGAGTTCATATTTTGCTATAAATAATAGTCACATGAAATTCACAATGTGACTATTTTGAATGTATTGGTCACATATAATACCTTTATAACGTGGCGATAATCATGATTTAGATACACATTTGTGATATGGTGTGACTATTGTAAAGCCTATAGTCACATGATCGTGCTACAATTAAATGTGACTATACACATTAGGTTGTGGCAAGCAAACATACACTAGACTTTAGACACGCATATTAACTTACGTGACCATATGTATCAAATTTTGGTTACACTTAATCATGTATGTTTATGGTTTAGTGTGACCATATATGACATTTGGTCACACTCTTCAAGTGTGTGACATATATTTGTCACTTTTAAATGCATATCGTGACTAAGGCTTCAAACTTACTTTTCAGTTGTCACACATTTCACATTCATATGTGGCTAAATATTCAGCAAAGCTTAGCAGTCACGTTTAAATAATGTGTGACAAACTTGACTATATAATTTAGACACATACACAATTACTTCATGTGACCATATATGGATTTTGGTCACACTGTTCAATTGTGTGACATATATTTGTCACATACGCATATATATAGTGTGACTAATGTTTCAAACTCATTTGTATCTGTCACACGTCCCAAATTATAAGCGACTAAATAATCAAAAAAAAATCCAGTTACCTCTAGTCACATAAATATTCAAATGTGTGACAATAGAATTCCGAAATGGTCACACAAGTCGGATCAAGTGTGGCTGTTTATTTTATTCTGGTACATTTAGTCACGTATAAATGTTACAGTGTGACATTTCAAAATCGACCATGCGTGACCAATAGAACTTTTTGTACTAGTGTATCCACCCTCGGTCAACACATACACACCCTCAGTCAAACTTAGTTAAATAATATTAACCCCTCCCTCCACCAATCTTACCCAACCCAAAATTACATGAACCCTAGTTACTATTCCGGTCTAATTACAATAATTAAGGGCAAAAGGGTCAAATTAAGGAGCTTCTAGAAGATCTCAGACGTGTCAGATGGTGTCAAGGATTAAGAAGCACACTAATGGCTTAGGTGGCAGTATTTGATTGGCTCCTACACGTCATGATTGCTTGATCTTACAATTGAAATGATTGGGAAAGGATCTGAGGGCTTAGATGAGCTTCAAACTAACATAGGGCACACGGATTGCCAGCTTGGTAATCCATGACTCCCCTTCTACTAGAACCATCCTCCTCATGCTATAAATAGAGGATGAGAGAGCTTATTTTGAGTAGAGTGTTTAGGAGTAGTGTAGCTCCACCAATTTTATTTCTCAATTGTATTAGTGTAATTCATTTTTAATTGTACTCCTTTATTTCTTAATAAATTCAGCTTTCCTTTTATAAATTTAGCTTATTGTTTACTTCTTATTGTTTAGCTTATATCTCTTTATTATCAGCTTATTTTTAGTTTAATCTCATTTTGTACACTTTTACAATTCCAATTTAGTTTTCATTTCATTCAAAAGTTTTTATAAAAATCAGAAAATAAGAAAAGTATAAAAAGTTGTTTTGATTACTTCATTCAGCTTGCAAACAAGCTATTTAGTAGTATAATACAGCTCATTTTAGCTTAATAGCTATTGTGAGTTTGTTATTTAGTTTCAATCAGTAAAAAAGTTCAATTGTTTCTACAGTCAATAAAAGTCAATCATAAGTGTGATTCATGATCCATGGTGAATACTGATAAGCCAAATAAAGAAATGGATGTGTTTGAGCCTGTCTAAAGATAGGCTAGCTCAGTGAATCCCCTCTTTTCAAGCTGAGGGGAATTGATTTGTAAGTTTTGGTTCTAAATCCTAGTTTATGATTTCATCAATTAGTTTCTGTCTAAATCTGGATGAGTTTGTATGATCACTGTTCTTATCAGTTGATTTGGTTTATGTTTGAGTGATATTGAATAAGTTTTCATCATAGTTGAAGTGTTAGGTTAGCTATAGTAGATTGATTGATCTTCATAATCTGTCATATTGAGCATTAAGTTGAATTTGTGTACTCAGTTGGTTATCTCTGTGGATTGGAGTCTTTTACAATATATTTGATTCATATAGGAGCTAAGGTGTTTGAATTTAGACTTAAAAGTGGTAGTTGCTTAATAGAAATTGATGACAAATAGTGTAAGGGGTGTTTGAATCTACTACTTATCTGGTGTTGTAGCTGTTAGATTGATGGTGTTTCTGAATTAGTAGTTCGCTTTAGGGTAGAGTAGGATTATTATAGCTTAAAATCAGTTGGTTAGTTACTGGGAAGTCAAAGTTAGATTTCATCTTAGCTTACTATAAGTTTATTCAATTTTAGTTAGAATAATTGATATGCCTGTTGCAATTTAGTATGATATAGCTTAATTGAGTTTTATAACAGCTTTACATAACAATTAGGAGTAGAATATAGTAATAGAAATTGGAATTGGTCAAAAAGATTGTTCATCAAAAAGGTCAACTGTTTCAGGTTTAACACCTCTACAGGTTGCTGATGTTTGTTTCAATTAGAATAGCAATTGAAGGTTAGTGATAGGGCTTTTTGGTTTTATAGCATCTTGGTAGTATCAGGTTGCTTTTTCCCCTCTTAGTCTGTACTTCAGAGCTTATTTCAACTGCTTATTATTGTTTACAAATAAGGTGTTTAGAACTAGTTCTGTTGATTTGAATTAAGGCTTGCTAGGGATCAATTAGTCTTTTACCTGAGTTTATTTGTTGTTTCAGAGTATCATTGAAGTGCATAGTAGCGATTTACATAAGTCTTTTACCTCTGGCTTATTCTAGTATACTACTGCTTATTGTGAACTGATTGGTGTCCATATCTTGTGATTCTATGACTCTTGTGGTCTAATTTGAGTTTCTTTGAGCCTATTTGAGTATATTGCATCTGTGTTATAACTTTCATTCAATTTGGTTACAAGTGCTTATTATTAAGCACTTGTAATAAGCTGTTTCTAAGGCATTAAGCGCTTCTCAGCTTATTTTTCTACTTTTCTTATTTTTCTTAGATTACAAATAATATTCTAGAATTTTGTAAAAATTTCATATTTTTCTGAGTTGGTTTGCTATTTTTCTCATTTTATTTTAGTTTTTAATCATTTTTAAATACCTTTTAAATAAAGAAAAATCAAATAAAAATTAGAAAAAGTGTGAAAAATTCCAAAAATATTTAAAATAATTCTTTTCTGTTATTTTAGATTTTTCAAAGTTTATTTTGTATTTTTCACTTTTATTTTCACATTTTCTCTAATTTTTAATTCATTTAAAATTACAAAAATAGAAATTAAATCATATAAATTAAATAAAAAGTCAAAAAAATATTTTTCTTTTTCTCAAAATTATGTTTAGTAGTTTTAGATTTTTAGAAATTTATTTCACATTTTTAGGTTAATTTTTCATTAATATTCACTTTTTAATTCGTACGCGTAGCATATAAAATTTGCGTTTGATTTTCCTTTTTTAGTTTTTAGATAATTGTGCTATAGTAACTTGTACCTTATGCATATTTTGTGATTTCTTTTCTTAATTTGAATTCCATAATCACAATTTTACTTTTCACATTTTCACAAACACGATTTCACGAATCGAATTTCACGATTCCAGTCACTCCTTCACGGGAAACGAACTCGGAATTTGTATTTCTTGCAAATTCTTTGGAGTATTACAAATATATATAATTTGATCTTCATCAAATTTTTGGTGCCGCTGCCGGGGAAGGTTTGAAGTGAATTTTGAATTTCGTTTTTAAAATCGTGTTTTGAAAAACCTTCCTCTTATTTGTGAATATTTTCTTATAAAAATATAAAAAGTAAAAAAACCAAAAACACTTTTCCTAAAGTGTTTTCAAAAATCCAAAAATAAAATAAACATCCTCACTCTTGAAGGAGTGTTGTAAACCATTCCGAAAGACAACAAAAGAAACCGAGAAATTATACGTTATCGGACTACTCTTTTACTACAACCAAACAAACGGGGAATACGGAGGTCTTGACATTAAATTGCAGACCGAAGAGAGATCCACTCTTCTCTCCCGCTCCGCTGCGCGTAGTATTAGAGGAAATGATTACGAATAACGTAAAGGTTACAAAAAGAAAATAAAAGTTTTTGTGATTTGTTTTTCAATATATTAAAAAAGCCAAAAATAATTCCCAATCAAAAATACAAAAAGATTTTTTTTTCTTTTTCTTTTACATTTTATTTTTGGTGTATGAACACCCGCTCATCTTCTGAAAGTCTTATTTCTCCATTTACAAATCCCGAAAGGGTAATACGTCATAATCACCGGGTTCATTTCCCAATCGTTGAGAAAATGAACCAGAACGATCAAAACATGGGACCCCCACCGATGGGTGGTGCTCAAAACAATGGGATCCCTCCAATGGGACCCCAACTGGCTTTTGATTTACGTCTGATGGAGGAACAACTCCAATCACCATTCAATGGTGTGAGGAGAGCCATCGTGATTCCCGATATCACTGCAAATCAATTTGAGATTAATCACGGGTTACTCAACATCATCACGAGTATCTCCATTCACGGGTTTAAACATGAAGACCCATATGTTCACATAAGAAATTTCACCGACATCGCTGAGACTATTAAGATCAATCAAGTCCCTTACGATGTGGTGAAATTGAAATTGTTTCCTTTCTCCCTTAAAGGGGAAGCCCGGACTTGGCTGGAAAAGCAACCACCGAATTCGATTCACACTTGGGCAGATTTAGCTTCCAAGTTTGTGAATCATTTCTATCCTCCTTCTAAAATCTCTAATCTTCAAAATCAAATCTTTCGATTCCAACAAGCTTTCGATGAATCGTTCAGCGAAGCTTGGGATCGGTTTAAAGATTTGCTTGAAAAATGTCCTAACCACGGATTCTCACCCTTGCATCAGATTGATACTTTTTATAATGGGTTGTGTCATGCTGATCAAGACTCACTCAATTCTGCTACAGGTGGGAATTTGTTGTAACATACAAGAAGCCTTCATAATTATTGAGAATAAGGCTCGAGTGAGGATGGCTAGAAGCAAACTTCAAGCTTCGAATGCTAGTAGCAAAGCTAATGATGAAATCATGAGTATGCTAGCCGCCCTCAACAAAAAAGTTGATGCTATGTCTATTGCTAAACCAACTCAACAAGTGAATGTAGTGAACAATAGTTGTGAAACTTGTGGTGGTCCACATCCGTATTACGAGTGTCCGGCAACCGCTGCCTATGCTCATGAGAATGTGTATGCTGCAAACATGGGTGGTAACGGTTACCCACCTCAAGGAGATTGAAACCTTCTCAGCTACCATTCGAACAATTATCTTGGACCAACCGGTTTCCAAAATCAGAGTCATAATAACAATGTGCAAAACCGTAATCATCAGGTCAATCAAAATCAAAATCGAACAAATCAAGGTTTTCAAAATCAAAACCAAGGGGTTAATCACAATCAGAATTTTCAAGGGAATCAAAATCAAGTCCCGAATCAAGGGAATTTTCAGGGAAATTTTCAAAACGCTAATCATGGGAATTTTAATCATGGAAATCAGAATCATAATCCGGGTTTTAATCAAAACAACCGAGGGCAAAATTTCAATCAAAATCAGAATGTGGTTCAAAATCCGTTGCCCTCGGATGAGATTCTTAAGCAGATAATGAAAACTCAAGAAATTTTGGCTAAGGATGTGACATTTCAAAATTTTCATGTCATTAATCTTAATATTATTTAACTATTCTATTTTTAAATAATTAACTTCGTCAGAAGTTATCCGCGTTTCATCATAACACGTTCAATTCATTCAACCACAATTAGACTACGTCCATTCTACACTTTTTATGCATTTCTGGTTCCTTACAATCCTATTTTAAAAGTCACTTTTCAATTTTTTTTCATTTTTACGTAAACCGTGCACCGTTATGTTTTACCCTATTTAAATTTACGTTTTAAGGTTTTAACAAAGTGAACTGATGCGTGGGAATTGCACCAGGCTTTACCTCTCGAGGGATCTCAAGAAGCTTACAACCCGCACCAGGCAGTGTACCTGATCGTTGTAGTATAGTATAGTGACAAGTACCGGGGGATTGATCGTTCAACTCAAGAATAGTGTCGCTAGGATTAGAAAACCTAAGAACTAGGTCTAGAGGTGAGGGATGATTCTTTTTGTATTTTTATATTTTATGAAAGCAATTAAAAATCTCGGGTTTTTAGAGGAATGGGTGGAATTAGTCGCTAGTCAACTAACCCAATATCTAAAGATACAATCAAAATAAAAGGACAAAAATGAAAATAAACTAAATTAAACTAGTGTGGTGTGAAAAATATATGGGAGAACTGTGTTTACTTAGATTTCACTACTCCCTAGATATCTTTTACAGGTTAATTACTTGTTACAGTTGCGTGGATGACGGGTTATATTCCTTAATACCAATCATGGGGTGGCGTACTTACTTCCCCAATTCTATAAGCTCCTACTTCACTCCTATGTCGAGCATGCAAGAAGCTCCTAACACGGGATCACTAGAATTCGCTCATGCATTAAATACAACCATAAAAACCTAGTACACATCGGTTCATGTTTCTTAAGACGTTCAAGCAAGTTACACAATGGAGATCTGCGAGTTTTCTTAAGCCTAACATTGAAATCATTCATCCATTACAACTATAAACAAGCAATCAACCTATAATCAACATCTAGGTTTCATTACATCTAAGCAAACACACAAAAGATCTAGCCTAGCATGTTAAAATCGAGACAAGCATAAGATATATTCAAACAACACATAGACATATTGAATGAATTGAAGGAAAACTTATCTCAATTGAACATGAAGGGTTCCAAGGGGTGAAAACCCTTGAAAATACTGTTACAAACGAGCTAGGGTTTATAAAGTTCGACCCTAGAATTCTCCACACAAGTTCCTCCCTAATAAATGAAAATTAGAAAAGTATATATAGATTTTATGAGGTGACGGCGTCAAGAGTAAAATTCTGACGCCGTCATCTCGCCGCCAAAAATCTTCTCGGATTGCCTAGATCCAGATCTGACGCCGTCATGTGTAATCTTGTTCTAGGCCGTCACTAAATTTACTCTTGACGCCCTTGTTCTGACGCCATCACGTTTTCTCTGGGCCGTCATCCATTTTGCTCCTTACGCCGTCATCTTTTCCTTCTTGACGCCGTCATATACTGTTCCCAGCAAGGAAAATTAAGACTTTGCTGTTTTCTTCACTTTTATGCTCCAAAAATGTCCAAAATGCTCCCTTTTCCAGAATTCACTCCCAAAGTACCTAAAATCACAAAAGGAACGATTTAGGGCAATATTTGATCAAATAAATTCCAATTCCGGCTTAAATGACCCCCTAAAACGGATCATTTTTCGCCTCATCATGAACCAACCCTATACTATGATAATTCACATATTTTATGAATTTTTAAACTATTTCATGTTTACTAAAGAGTTTTATATTTGTCGTGTTATTTTTATAGCTTACGTCACTTTTATCAAGAACCGGTGTCACCAAACGTGTATTCGACTCACGGTTTCATTTTTGACGACGTTTAAACACTCCGATAAACCCAAGGCTCTCATGAAATATTAAAATTAGCCATTTTAACACTTCATAACAACTTCATAATATTTTTACAACACTTTTCTAAAATTCACGTTTTTAGGTCACCTGGTATTGTGTAATTCGCGTTTTTAAGACCGTCCGCTTGATTTAAACCTCACAAACACACTAATACACCAAATATTAATCAAATATCAATAAAATCTTATTTTGTCTTGCCTTGGGACCCCCAAAAACGTCCACCCCTTTATACCCCAACATATCACACACTATCATTTTCAAGAAGATCACTCATTCATTTTTACATGCAATCTCACCAAACTCAAAATAACCATCCATCTTCTTCCTCCTTACCCCTTGCTGTCGAAAATCCACACAAAAACACCCTCATCTCATCAAGTTTTTAATCACAAAATCATCTCCACAACATTCTCTTCAAGGTCCTTGCAAAAGATGGTGTTTTGATTCGAAGTTTAGAAGATTTTCTTGAAGTTTTCATAGAGTTTCTTGGTGTTTTTCTTCAAGACTTGATTAGGGTTTTGTTTAATCAAGTGGGTAATCATTTGTGAATATTGAAGTGAAGATTCCACTTGTCTTGGTGTCATTAGGGTCGTTTCCAATCCAAGCCCTAGAAAGGTTATTCGTGATTTATCACTCCTTGTAAGCTAATCTCATAATCTTCTTTGATTTTTGTCACATGCAAATGGTTTTTGTTATTTAATTAATTATGGGTTTTTTGATTTTGATGAGTTTTTGTGTATGAGATATGTTATAAGAGGTTTAGATGGCATTGCATGGTATTGGATAGTGTTAGATTGATGTTTGGATGGATTTTGAGGTTGATTATAGGGACTATTTTAGACCAGCAGATAAAATGAATTGGTGTGCAATATTTTTGGCTTATGGCCTGCTGGGAAATTACATTTTTAGGTAGATATATGTCTTAGCTTCATGTGGCGAATTGAAGGGTTTATCAATTCCTCCGAATGAATGAGTTATGGCCGTTTTGCTAAAATTGATCAGTTCTGAACTACTGTTGTAAAAAGGAGTTTAACTCCAGGTTTTTACACTAAAAGTGTTGGAATAAAAGTTGAGACCTGTAGTAGACATCTTAGGCTATCTCCATGTGAAATCACTTTAATAGCTATCACGGTTTGGGAAATACGTTAAAATTAGTGTTTTGTAGGAAAAGTTGGGACTGCTGCAGACCAACAGCATATATGGGTTAAGTGCAGAAAACTTTTGGCCTAAGAACGTCTATATTATTTTATGGGATTATGGAAATAAGTTTAAGGTACATGTGTCGAATTGGATAGGGTGATATCTCCTCCGGATGAGTGAGATATGATCGTTTTATGGAAACATGTCAATTCTAGAGCTGCTGTTGGAAAACATGTTTTTGCTCTAGATTTTTGTACATTAAGCTTAGGTTTTAAAACATTTTTCAACACTATACATTATAAGCTTTCACCTCTAATTGGTTTCAACTTAATAGCTATTATAGAACAGTATTTATGACCAAAACCGTAAGCGTTAGAATTTCAGCGAACTTTCTGGTTGGATTTATAGTTAGTAAAAACTCACTTCCCGTTGATTGGTAAATGATTTGATTGAATGGCCTAATGTTTTGGAAACTAAACTTAAGTATATTTCCAGGGGTGAAAGCCCCATCCTTGTATCTTTTATAGGTTAAGAGATACGATGGTGTGGAGTTGACTAAAATTCAGCAACATGGTTTTTACGTCTTGTCTTGAAATCTAAAAAATGTAGATACATATAGGTGAAACAAGAATTGAGGAATGAAACTTAGTAGGTATTTTATTACCTATAAGATCAGGTCACAAACCATATTGGGAGTAAAAATACCTTGGGTTAAGTCTTAGTGCAATGCCATGCTTATCTCGGAAACATATCTCGTGATCATTTGAATTACTTTTTCATATGGCTCTTCTTTATCATTCTAAGTCGCGTCACGTCTTTTAGGTTGTGCTTAGACGCTTCGCACTCGTACGAAGATCCATTTTACTTCTGATCTCATTGCTCTTAAGGTGAGTTCATAGCCCCACCTTTTACTTCAATTGTTTTACAAACTCCGTGGGGGAGATACATGCTACTTATTTTTATTAGGATCACAACTGATTTGAAAACTGTATTCTAAACTGAATGTATTATTGACATTAAGTACTACTATTGCCATGAAGTCCCCACATCATGAATCGTTAATCACTATGAGTAGTGAGCGCGAATATTGTGAATAGATCTATTGGGATTGAACTCTCCCGTCCGGAGAGGATGTACTATATTTGAGGTCTCTAGGTGCTTGGCAAGGCACCTACCGGGGCAAATTTACATACATATTTCTTAAGGCGTCGTTGTCATGAGCTTAGTGTAATAATACGTTTTATGGGCGTATAACAACGTAGCCCATCGTTTCCTTAAATTGAATTATATTGTGATCAACTTATTCTATAAACTCTATGGATTTACTCAACCTTTGTGTTGACTTTTTAGCATGTATTTTCTCAGGTATTATTTGCTAGCTGAGCATTGGGAGCAATCGGAGTCGCATGGATATCAAACATTGAAGGACTTGTTTTCTTCACATTCGATAATTATTTTCTTTAAATATGCAAATGAGTCATGTTTGAACTCTTGTAACTTAAGTTTTAAATAGAAATTGTTGGGACCTTTGTACTCTGATTTATCAAATCGAATGTGACATTTTATTAAACGTCTCTTTTGAGGTCGTTTTTCTGTAACTTGTGTGTATGAACTATGAAGTGACACCCAAATCGGTATTCCGTTGCGTTGTAAATTTTGGGCTTAATTATTTCTATTTTAGTTTTTCCCGACTTTTCTCGTGTTTCTTGCCAAAACCGCGTCAAATTAGTGTTTTTTACAATTTTTAATATTTTGACTAAGTGTTTTAAAACAAATATTGTAGTATAAGTGTTTTGAGAAAAAAAAATTAAAAATGTAATTTGTAAACTTAACATGTAAACCAAACACCCCTTTTCTTTTCATTAGCTCCTACAAAACATACAACCAAACACTCCCTTATCTATTTTATGGACTTGACTTAAATAACCCATTCAAAAACACAGATACCAAACAACACATAGATAACAAAATATATATTTTTTTTCTCTGCTCTCCCTCCTTCCTGCTCACGACATCACACACCAAATCACCATCCCCATTCATCAAAATTCTCCAACTCACTTCCAAATTACTCTAATATCATTCTTAAATAAAACCCCATTAATCTTTTCCACTAAAATTCACCATGCATCAAGATTCTGTTAGAAATCAAATACCATGACAATCATATAAATCAAAGTGCACACGTATGCGGAAGCGTAGGATCAAGTATAACACATAAATATTAACTAAAACATAAATAAGAACGTACCGTGGTGATTCTAGCCCGAACAAGAATCAAAAGCAATTGTCTTTAACAATATGAAGAACCCTAATTAGGGTTTATATGGATCAATGATTAACCCCTTACCGTTTTGTTAATCGATCCCTTGATAACAACAAAAGTATGTTGTTACCTCGTTCTTGTACACACAAACTACCAACGAATAAAGGTTTGATGCAAGTAAACAAAACACTTATTTTTAGCTTATGGAAAATCGATCCAAACACCCTTGGGGAGGGGTTGTACGATCGGCCAAGAAAGAAACCACAAGGAGGAAAGATTTAGGGTTAGTGTGTGTGCACAAAAGATGTGAAACCCTAATTCTTGACCTTGTATATATACTAGAGGATTTCTTGGTGACCAAGACAAGCATGGATCGACCCATATGGGTTGGGTCGACCGGCCTAGCACTCCCATGGGGTGTTCTAGATCTTTCTTGACTCCCAAGTTACACTCTAGTCCTTATCTTTCAATACTAATGATAGTTAGTCCATACGGTTAATAACTAACGACCATTTAGTCCATTAAGTGTTTATAAATATATATATACGATACGTTTAACATATATATATTTATTATTCATTATTCTTGTTTGTAAAGTGTGCAATCCCGAGGTCTCGGGTTCGATACTAGACATTTACATATTAATATTTATCCATACCACTTGGATATCTATTAATAGTAAAATGACATTGGTTAGCGTCTTGCAACACTCCAATGCCCCTAGTTCAATCCGAGCTAGGTTTTCTGGAAAAAAACCTTTAATGATTCATCATTATAATTATCCTTTTGTTTCTAATACCACATTAATAAAGATGTGAGGTTCTTTATTAAATTTCTGTTTCTCGTCTCTTTATGATTTAACAAAATTACCAAAACATCTGAACGTATTCCAGATAGACTTTGGGCGTGGCCACGCAAACATTTTGTCAACCTTACGAGGGGCCCAGCAGTATTAAACTTCTGAACAAATCAGAAGGAACAAATTCTTTCTTGACTACAAGAATAACCCATGAACTTTGCAACACTTCTGAAAACAACCCTTATGACTCTCTGTTACGGTGAGCGGTAGATTGCTTCACAAAAATGCACTACATCCATGACACTTATCTGGTATCTCAAGTCTGAGGATAACTTTAAATATGATTCTCACATTAAATATTAAATCATATTATTGGGATAAGTCCAATATTAAATTCATCTAATATCATGTGAAATTGGTATGTCAACACATCAATATACTTTCAAGTATATTCTTAACCAATACTCAGATTTGTCTTAGTTTAATGATATTCCCATATCATTAATCGACAATGGACAATTTAGAACAACATAAGTTATTCACGGATTTAAACATGCAAATATAGGACACAATTTATTATTAATGAAACCAAACGTACTAAGTACTTTAATTCATTATAAATAATAATTGCTTAATGTCCTTTATCCAAATACCAAAATAGATCAATGCATGATAATTCTAGTTAATGAATTATGCCTTAAGTCATGTCATTCATACTTGTTGACAAGGCATAAATCAACTAACCTTGATCTAAAGGAATTTTGAGAATACTTATTTCAAGAATTCAATAAGCGAGATTCTTGTATGTGTTCATCCAACTTTCTTGATATAGCCACATAATATTCATAAATGGTGTGACATCCTCAATCACTAATTTATGATAATCAAACTTTCAAACATTTTAAAGTTTAAAGTATTCTAATTCTTTAATGTGTAATGCAACTATGCTCTTAGTTGAGCACAACTAGTTTACATGGCCATTAACAAGGATAAAATCCTACCATGACTAGTTATTGAATGTCATCTCAATTAAACCAGCATCATTGTATATAATCACAATATGCTTTTTAAAATTTTCGTAAACTCAATATCCATTGTGTAATGTTTAGGAGCTATTCCAATTTGAGGATCATTATTCTAATTTCAAACATTTTCCATTAGAATATCTATTACACAAGTTATATAATAACTTGGATATCAAATATTGTCAAATCATTTAAGCACTTAAGCATGATACAACAATAATATAATGCTCATGAAAATCCTTCAGTCAAACTTAGATTTTATTCCTGTTTGATCTTTACAAATATGTATATCCATTTAGTCATCCTAAATAATATATCATATTCTATTTAGAATTTATTTACCGCACTTGTTTATTTAATAATAAACTTTTGTTTCAAGGTTGTATGTTATATTTCCTAAATCTTTCAAGTAACGTTTCATTCCAAATTAAGTCTAACCTTTTACTTATATGGAATGTTACTCTTATATGTTATACAACATATATGATTTAGTAAATCATAACATAATACTCCCACTAGCTTTCTGGAATACTTAGAAATTACCTTATTTTAATTATAAACCTAAACATAGATTTAATAATTTATCATAAGAATAATCTCCTAGATGCATGCATTTATCCATTCATGGATTATTGCATTTTATACACTTCCAAAGATTTTCTTGAATTCATAAACTCCTTTTTGATTACTTATCGTCCTCGCTCAAGTAATTATTCAAGAAAGAGTTTTTGATATTCCATTGTCAAATTTCACATTCATGTAAATATGACAGTTACCATCTTTATATCTTTAATGTACTTAAGAAAGAATATTCAATCATAGTTAATTGCTTAAGTATGATTAATAATCTTGTCATAAGATATTCATTAAGATATGTGTATAATTTTTGTCCATATGATTATTTCACAAAGATTTAAACCACTAGGGTTACATTATCTTTGAATAAACTCATCATAATTCTCTAACTATTAAGAATTAAGATAAACCAAATTGTAAATTTGAATATCTTTATGAACAGCATCTATAACACTCATAGTATGAGTAATTTACCCAATTCATTATTTTGGTAATACTACATCATATTATCGTCAGTATATTCATTAAATATATGAGATATCCAAGTGGATCTATGAATGATAATTCCATCATCTTGAGGTTTATCATTTACATGTTAAGCCTCATCATGATTTTAACTAGTGTGGTTTTAGAAGATTATGTATCTTGTAATTCTATCTTTCAAGATAAAACTCCCACTTGCCTTTAGTAATATATAGGATATAAGTACTTAGCAATTAGAGCAACAATCCAATTTTCTCTTTTAGGACATTACAAATACACATTGATAGTTCCTGATATTCTTTTGTTAACAACCTTCTTATAAGTAACTTAACAAATTCAGAACTTCAATTTAAGACTTAATGTGATTCATCACAACAACGTCTTATTAATCTTCTAGGAGTCTAATTGAGTATATTCAAGCCATACTCAATTTCTAACCTTGATAACTTTCGGAAGAAAAGAAGTCATAGTTATCTTTAATCAAACAATACCAATAGAGTTTGATTCTTTCTAATTGAACACACAACATACTTGTAGTATTTCATTAGAAGTAATATTGTAAGACAATCAAACAATATGTAAGATAACCATATATCTTTTAGCTTGTCTATTTACCAACTAAATCAACTTAATGGTATAATAGTATTTTCAAGCCAACTGCATGCTTTATAACACAAGTACTTTTTAATCAAGTCACTTCATGTTTATGTTGCATTAAAACATAAACGTGTTATAATCCCACTGTACGTTACTAATCATTGATGACTTCTTGTATACGTCTTAATTAAAGGCCATAACAAGCTAACGTCTTACTTTATTATAAGTCTTGTAATACTTAGAAGACTTCATGTTTATAACTATACAATAAAATATAAACATGTATAATTAAAGTAATCATGAACACCATCATTTGGTTTCAATAATATTTTCAAGTTAACATACTGCTTCATGTTTATTTATGTCATTCTAAGAATACATAATTATTGAAGTAGTATTATATTACTTCATGCATTTATGTCATTCCAATAATACATAAATATTATAGTTGAAGTTGTCTTGTTATCATATTGACACATGTTCTAATAGATATCTAATTTAGAAACTGTAAATTATCCATGTAGGTCTCACGCATGCATGGAAATTCACCTTGTTGTTAATATTTAGTCTGCGTCTCACGTTTACTAAATTATAACACCAAGTGTTTCTTAGATTAGATGTATTAAATCTAATTAGAATTATAATCTCTTACTTGCAGTTAAGAGAATCCTTTAAATCATATTCTTAAGAGAATCCTTTAAATCATATTCTTATGTGTTGTACTTTGCACACAATGAAGATTTCTCCCACTTGTGCATTGAACAACACCATGTTACATTTAAACAACACGCACGCGCTTGTCAATGTGAACAATATGATTTGTGTCATTAGCATAACTAGTAGATATAGAGTTACTCAATCAATCAAGGAAACGTACATGACTATCCTTGAAAATATTAGTGTCTATATTTGGAAAGTAATTACCTTGAGATATTCAAAAGATAATCTAAGTTATAATCAAGACAATAAGTCTTGTAACTCCCACTGAATTAGAGAACATAATAATAATCCCTTATTCATTCATAAGAACACAATACTCCCACTAAATTTGACAACATTGTAAATGTTTCATTAATTAGTGAAAGAAATAGTGTACTATTTACTTTCCTACATCTTTTAAGAAAACCCATTCAAACAATTATATAGGTTATAAAAGGATGTAATTTACTACATAAATGTGATTCATCACATTCCAAATTATTAACTTGAAAAAGCTGGGCATGCAATTTCTTCCTGTATAGATCTACCATTCCAACAATTGTATGTAGTATCTTTAAATGGTCAAATCAAAACAACTAGATAAAATAATCTAATTTGTCTTTTACCATTATGCAGTAATCAGTCTAGTTTCTAATTTAATAACTCATAAGGTGCATATACTCTTACTATTAAAGTTTGCTATGAGTTATGTATTTAGAATTTAGACAATTCTAATCATCCTATTATACCTTTCTCATTCATGAAAAGGAATAGGATTTAAGTCTCACACTTCTCGTAATGGAAAGAAGACTATATTTATTCTTTTAGTAACATTGACTCTAACCAAAAAAACCCAAACGGGTGTAGATCAATTAAAAGAATAACTTACGTTTACGGTTTTGAGTTGCATTAATACATTTAAAGAATTTACAAAATTCAATTTTAGTATTTTCGATAATTTATATTTCCAAGAAAATATAACACCCAAGGATATATTCATATAACCAACATATTTTCTTGAAAATCTAGGATCCAACTTTACATAGATTCCACCACATCAGTTGATCTGCTAGTGGTGAAAGTATAAAAGATGGTAATCTGTCGAACAATAATTGGCAAACACTTTTCCAATTCCTAGATCATTATGGGATTTACATCAAATTGATTCATCAATTTGTCATGTAAGCATGTTTCATCCCATCTCATGCCTTAAGCTCTAGGTCTCACGCATCAACTTAATTAAGTCGTCTAACTTAGAAACTGCAAATTCTCCATGTGTGGTCTCACGCACACTCGGAAATTTACCTTGTCATTAAAATTTAGCTTGCGTCTCACGTTTACTAAATAATAACTTCAAGTGTTTCTTATAGTTAGATGGCATGTAACTTAAATTTTTAAGGGTATTTAGTTTGATGTGAAAATCAAAACATGTACAAAGATGCATGCACTCATCTTTGCAACACAAGTTTTCATAAAAACTTTTTATATCCAATTCGTGAAATTAATACACAAAGTTTTACTTGAGGTTTATGCCAAAACCCTAAGATGACTTTCTACAGCATATGATTTTAAAAGTAATTCTTTTAAGACATATTCAAGATTGTGATAACCAAGGCAGACTCTAAGGCCCTTTTCTAAGCCTTCAAATCACGGTTATGAATATCATCTTAAAAGACTTAATTTTAAAAGCATATTTGCACAAAACATCAATCAAGCAAAAGTTTATGGATTCAATCTCAAAATAGTAATAAAGTTTGAATTTTGCTAGTCTCGCCTGGGAGCTGATTACCGTGCGAATCGGACCACGATTGGCAATAAGACCTTGCAAGATTCTTACTTTATCATGTTAGGGTTTCACAATTATTAGTCCGTATTAATTTTCTTTATAAAAACAACCCTTTTATTGCTTACAACAAGTCCAACTAAAACAATAAAACAAGTATCAAAGAAAATCAAAACAACCAATAATTAATAAGTGAAACAATTAGCCACATGCAATCCGTATAAGAAAAGATCCTAATAAAATCAATTCTAGGTATAATAATGCATGCAATCAACTAAGGCCTTCTCTTCTTGATGGAAGAGAGTCACATACATTGACGAATCAATTGCGTAGGCCAAAGCTAATAAACATACCACATAGCATATATAAATCGATTTTAATATGTATTGGAGTTTTCCCCAATTTAAGATCTATCTTAACATGTGAAAATAAAAAAAACAAGATCCATGACGAACATGCATGTAAGTCACGGATTAAAACCTAACAATTAGCAATTAGGTCACAAGATACGTTCAATAACCGGTTAATGACCTAGGGTTTCTAGTGATTACACATAATCCAATAAAACCACAAAACCCTAATTAGGGTTTCATGGAAAAAACGACCCCCCCCAAATTAGGGTTAGGGTTTCGAATTTAAAAAAAATAGGAAAAACCCTAGATCAAAAAACATGTATCTAAAACAATTAAAGATCCAATTTTTATTACGTTTTAGTAATCAATTACATGTTATACATGGCTCGTGATGCCACTGTTAGAAATCAAATACCATGACAATCATATAAATCAAAGTGCACACGTATGCGGAAGCGTAGGATCAAGTATAACACATAAATATTAACTAAAACATAAATAAGAACGTACCGTGGTGATTCTAGCCCGAACAAGAATCAAAAGCAATTGTCTTTAACAATATGAAGAACCCTAATTAGGGTTTATATGGATCAATGATTAACCCCTTACCGTTTTGTTAATCGATCCCTTGATAACAACAAAAGTATGTTGTTACCTCGTTCTTGTACACACAAACTACCAACGAATAAAGTTTTGCTGCAAGTAAACAAAACACTTATTTTTAGCTTATGGAAAATCGATCCAAACACCCTTGGGGAGGGGTTGTACGATCGGCCAAGAAAGAAACCACAAGGAGGAAAGATTTAGGGTTAGTGTGTGTGCACAAAAGATGTGAAACCCTAATTCTTGACCTTGTATATATACTAGAGGATTTCTTGGTGACCAAGACAAGCATGGATCGACCCATATGGGTTGGGTCGACCGGCCTAGCACTCCCATGGGGTGTTCTAGATCTTTCTTGACTCCCAAGTTACACTCTAGTCCTTATCTTTCAATACTAATGATAGTTAGTCCATACGGTTAATAACTAACGACCATTTAGTCCATTAAGTGTTTATAAATATATATATACGATACGTTTAACATATATATATTTATTATTCATTATTCTTGTTTGTAAAGTGTGCAATCCCGAGGTCTCGGGTTCGATACTAGACATTTACATATTACTATTTATCCATATATTTAACAGATTCTTGAATTCTAAATTTTTATTAAAATCTTGATTTTAGGGTTTTGGTATAATTAAATGCAAGAAGATCATCAAGGGTATAAAGTTAAGAGTTTTTAAGCAAATTTTGGTGAATCAAATCAAGGTTTTAGGTTCTCTTTGGGTCTTTGTGGTGCTCGGCAGATTCATCAAACCCACAAGGGTTTATGTTTTGATCATCTTGTTATTTATTTGCTCTTGTAAGCTCTTGTTCGCTCTTTTTATTTTTATCTTGTTTAGATATATGCATGCATGTTGAAATCTATGATTAGGAATCCATGGGTAAATAGTTAGAATGATGATTGTTGAGTTGGGGATGATTGAGGATGATCAATTAGGTTTAGGTAGTGGAGATTAGGCTATTTTAGGGTTGCAATGCTTGATCGTCGTTAGGAAGTGTTAGAAATTATATAAAATTTTATGGCAGAAATTTGTGTTGATTTTGGCTAAATAAAAGTTTTTATAATCTGATAATTGAGAAATAGGATGTTAGAGGTTGTTACAAGGAGCGTGTGGTAAAAATCGGGGCTTCTAACTCTTTATAACAAAAAAAAAAAAAAAAAAAAAAAAAAAAAGAAAAAAAAAAGATACGTCCATTTCAAGTTAGAAAATGTTTCGTCAAAAACTCAGCAAGTGTCTCTTTTTGAACCAGAATTTTGGTCCAACGTTAGAGCATTGTAACTCAGTCATCCCAATAGCTTTTCTAGGTTTTCAGGACCCTATCAATAAGTACTTTGAGTCTACTATCCAACAAGCTAGGCCTCGTCGATTATCATAATCTAAAAGTGGGTCAAATTGTTGTTACAGAAATAGTTGTCAAACCTGAGTTTGTGAGTCAGAATTTCAAATGCAAAGATGTGCTGTGCAGGCGGGTCAAAACTTAATATTTTTGGCTGAAATTTAAACTGGAACTTTCCCAAGATATGTGTGACCTGCTGTATTTTTTTTAGAGTTTCATAATTTGTTTTAGGGGGTCTGCTGTAGCCAAACTTTTGCAAAGTCCAGCAGACCTTGTTTTAGAACAAATTACATTGGTGCGTCTTTCATGAAAGGTTAGGATTACCTATGGTTTATGGGTTAGCTACTGTAGCTAATATACATATATAGGTGTGTTATCCTAGAGGGAAAGCAACTAGTTTGACCATCTAACGTACATTTTGGTGTGTCGACCGACTAACTAAAAACGTTATAATTTCAGAAAATGTGTAATCAAATAGAAACAATAAGTGGTAAGTCTTATGGATTCCTAGTTATAAAATGTCATACATATTCTATATATATATATATATATATATATATATATATATATATATATATATATATATATATATATATATATATATATATATATATATATATATATATATATATATATATATATTCGTTATGGTCATTATAAGTTTCATATCTTTACATAAGAATCGATCGTGATCGCGTGTCATTATAATATAGGTAACGGTTGAATTTTGGCGTTTGTTCCTTCTACGTTGATTTCTAGATTGGCACTACTTCTCGGTTGTGCTTAGATGCTTCCCACTCGTCCGGAGATCCATATTACTTCTTTTCTTCATCACTTTGCTTCGGTGAGTTCATAGCCTCGCCTTTACTTATTTAAATGTTTTATAAACCCTCGCGAGGGGGATACATGCTAGTTTTTACAAACTGAATAAAAGTAGTTTTTGGTATGATGGACCAGATTACATGATTATAGTGATTGAATGCTTCTTGCCAATTAAGTCCCCATCCATGAAACCGTTAATTCCGTAGGGAAACGCTATTATTATGGATATGCATATTAGGCTTGGCTGGCTTTGACCGGGTGAGCAGCGCCTCATACATAATGGTCACATAATATTGAGAGTTTGGGGTAAACTGGCAATTTTTACCTCGGGGCACAAAATCATGGTTAAGGTTCGGTTTCATAAATCTCAATACTATAATCTTATTACCCGACATGTATTTGTTATATGTCTATTGATAAATAATACTTGTATTCAACTTATTACTTATTTAAACTCTATGAATTCACTCAACTTTATGTTGACTTTTTAGCATGTATTTTCTCAGGTTTTATTTGCTAGCTGAGCATTTGGGAGCAATCGGAGTCGCGTGGATATCAAACATTGAAGGACTTTCTTTCTTCACATTCGATAATTATTTTCTTTAAATATGCAAATGAGTCATTTTTGAACTCTTGTAACTTAAGTTTTGAATATAATTGTTGGGACCTTTGTACTCTGATTTATCAAATCGAATGTGACATTTTATTAAACGTCTCTTTTGAGGTCGTTTTTCTCTAACTTGTGTGTATGAACTATGAAGTGACACCCAAATCGGTATTCCGCTGCGTTGTAAATTTTAGGGGTGTCACAAAGGAAATTCTTGATATTAAGAAGTCTTTAAATGATCGACCCTCGGGTTCGGGTACTCTTCCAAGCAACACGATCGCTAACCCGAGAGGCGATGTAAAAGCGAGCATGACTAGGAGTGGTGTTTCATATGATGAACCAACGGCTCCTACTACCTCTTCTTCTCTTCCTCCTAAGGTAGTCGACCGTGAAACCGAGGTGACAACGGATACGGAAATTCCTATTAATAATGGAAAGACCGAAAACATCCAACCTCCGGTAGTCCAAACGTCGAAAGGAAAAGAAAAAGTCGTTTACGAAGCTGAGAAAGAAATTCCCGTCAAAGCAAAATTGCCTTATCCGTCACGCTTAAATGAACAAAAGCACCGTGAGAAAGTTAATAACCAGATGGAAAAGTTTTATCAGATCATTCAAGAATTGCATTTTGATATAAGCCTCGCAGATGCTATACTTTTGATGCCAAAATTTGCTTCAGTGATAAAAAGTCTTTTGAATAACAAAGAAAAATTGTTTGAAATGGCTAAAACCCAGATGAATGAGAATTACTCAGCGGTTCTTCTTAAAAAGCTTCCCGAAAAGCTTGAAGACCCTGGCAAGTTTCTTATTCCATGCAATTTTACGGGTATGGTTCAATGCTTCGCCTTGGCCGATCTAGGTGCTAGCATTAACCTCATGCCATTGTCGATTTGGAAAAAGTTGTCTCTTCCCAACTTGACACCGACTTATATGACCCTCGAGCTTGCTGACCGATCTACTTCCCGACCAATTGGGCTAGCCGAGGATATTTTCGTCAATGTGGGGAAATTCAATTTCCCTACCGATTTTGTGGTTGTTGATTTTAATGCTGATCCACGGGTTCCTCTCATTCTCTAGAGAGGATTCCTAAGGACTGGTCGTGCTTTAATTGATGTTTACGATGAGGAGATTACCTTACGTGTTGGAAATGAAGCTGTTACATTCAACCTCGATCAAACCGCGAGATACTCCTCTAATTACAATCATATCTCCGTTAACCGAATCGATGTTATTGATGAAGCTACGGAGGAGTATTCTCAAGAGCTTCTGGGTTTCACAAATAATGCTTCGAGTGGCAATCCCACTCTTTCTTCAGAACCAATCGTCTCCGATTCTTCCCTTTCCCTCACTCCGTTTGAGGGAAGTGATTTTGCTTGGGAAGAAATCAAAGCTTGTCTTTCTAATAAATCGATTTCACCGGAAATTGATAATGCAGATTTTGATCGGGAGGGGGATATTTCATTACTTGAAAAACTTTTAAATGAAGACCCGATTCCTTCTTCCCCTCCGATGGACCTAAAAATGGCAGACGTAAAAGAAGTAAAGCCGTCTATTGAGAATCCTCCGGAGCTCGAGCTCAAGGATTTACCTCCTCATCTCGAAGACGCGTACTTAGAAGAGAAAAATAAATTGCCCGGCATCATTTCGAAAGACCTTAAAGATGAGGAGAATACCCGACTCTTAGATGTGCTTAAGAAGCATAAAAGTGCTATTGCTTGGCAAATTTCCGACATAAAGGGAATTGACCCTCGATTCTACACACATAAGATTTTGCTTGAAGATAACCAAAAGGCATCCGTCCAACAACAATGACGGGTTAATCCACAAATCCATGAAGTGATAAAAAAGGAGGTCATAAAACTCCTTAACGCTAGAATGATTTATCCAATCTTGGATAGCTCATGGGTTAGCCCGGTTCATTGTGTTCCCAAAAAGGGCGGTATTACCGTTGTGAAAAATGAAGATAATAAGCTGATTCCAACGAGACTTGTGACCGGATGGAGAGTTTGTATAGACTACCGTAAGTTGAATGACGCAACTCGAAAGGACCATTTCCCGCTACCTTTTATGGACTAAATGCTAGAACGTTTAGCGGGAAATGAGTTTTATTGTTTTCTCGATGGCTTTTCCGGGTATTTTCAAGTTCCCATTGATCCCCAGGATCAAGAAAATACCACTTTTACTTGCCCTTATGGAACGTTTGCTTATCTTCGTATGCCTTTTAGCTTATGTAATGCTCCGGGTACGTTCCAAAGGTGCATGATGGCCATTTTCTCCGACATGATTGAAATAACCATGGAAGTATTCATGGACGACTTCTCCGTCTATGGAAATTCTTTAGATTCTTGCCTGTCCCATTTAGAAAATATGTTGAAACGGTGTGAAGACACCAACTTGGTTCTAAATTGGGAGAAATGCCACTTCATGGTTAAAGAGGGCATTGTCCTCGGCCATAAAATCTCCAAATCTGGGATCGAGGTAGATCGTGCCAAAGTTGATGTAATCACTAAACTACCTTATCCTACTACCGTTAAAGGAATCAGAAATTTCCTTGGTCATGCTGGCTTTTACCGATGCTTTATACAAGATTTTTCTAAGATAGCCCGGCCTCTGACCCATCTTTTAGAAAAAGATGCTCCTCTTAACTTCACAAATGAATGCATTGATGCATTTAATTTCTTAAAGAAGAAGTTAATGGAGGCACCAATCTTAGTTGCCCCCGATTAGGACTTGCCATTTGAGCTGATGTGCGATGCGAGTGATTATGCTATTAGTGCAGTCCTGGGGCAACGAAAAACAAAATACTTTCAACCGATACACTATGCAAGTAAGACGATGAATGACGCTCAATCTCATTATAAGACTACTGAGGAAGAGATGTTAGCCGTTGTCTATGCTTTTAAAAAAATTTGACCTTATTTGCTTTTGAAAAAGTGCATAGTGTATACGGTTTGTTGGGAATTATATTAATAGTTACCACGGCTAAGTATGAAGATTACAACTGCTGAAGAATGCACTAGCAGTGGAAACTCATTACCACTGCTAGTACATATTATTACCACTGCTGTTAGGATAACTGTTAGGAAACTTGTAAAGATAAATATATAATAGATATTGTGTATATCTTATTCTATTAGAGTTATACGTATCTTGTAGAAGAGGACTCCTTGTGCTATAAAAGGAGGTCCTAGGTTAAGGTTAGATATACGTTTTTCTTAGAGCTTCAAGGTGTAACCCTAGTGATACAAATATCACTCGTATTATTATTATTAATAATATTGGAGCTAATCGTTTGATACATACAATATTCTCATTCATATACAACTGTTTCATTCACAGTCAAACTTCTAAGTATTACTAAGTAGATTCCGCATACTTAGTGATATAACTCAAAGTATCATACTAACACATATAAAGGTGTTTAGATCCATCAAGTGGTATCAGAGCTAGGCTTTGATACTTTGATTTAGAAGACTTCAAGTTCACTCAGAAGATTCAATGGAGACAGAAACTAGTCAGTCCAACATTGCTGCTAAGCTTCCCAAGCTTAAGTTGAATGACTATGAGATGTGGAGGCTTATGATCGAACAATTCTTTATGGTGCAAGATTGTGCACTTTGGGAGATCATTATGTTTGGAAACTCTTTCAAACCTGGTACTACATCAGAGACAATTGATGGCAAGGTAGTACTAAAGACCAACACTGGACTAGTCACAAATGATGAAAGACTTCAGATGAAGAATGATCTGAAGGCCAGAGGTTTGTTGCTGATGACCCTTCCCAGAGATCAAGTTCTAGCATTCAGCAAGTACAAGACTGCACAGACCCTGTTTGAGGAGATCTGCAATCTTTTTGGTGGTAATGATTCCACCAAGAAGACTCAGAAGACCTTGTTGAAACAGACTTATGAAAACTTAGGTTCAACAAGTAATGAATCTATTGACAGCATCTTCACAAGGCTTCAAAAGATTGTTACTCAACTCACTGTGTTTGGAATTGAGGTAGAAAGGGAAGACCTCAATCTAAAGTTCTTAAGAAGTTTACCCTCTGAGTTTGGAACAAATGTTGCAGTATGGGAAGACAAGCCAGATTTGGAGACTATGAAGCTTAATAATTTGTACAATAACTTTAAGGTTATTAAACAGAGGTTGAAGAAAGCTGGCAAACTAAGTACAGGATCAGGGAGTGTAGCACTCATATCATCATCTGTTGATGATAGTTCAGATGGAGAAAGTGATAGTGATGATGATGATGCTAACATTGTTGTTTCCATTGGTAGTGGAGGTGTTTCCACTGCTAGTTCAAAAAGACAGATTGCTGGACTTAGTGATTCTACTTTTTATGCCTTTCTGTCAAGTCAAATGGGTGGTTCAATTCTCACACATGAAGACTTAGATCAAATTGATGAGGATGACATGGAAGAGATGGACATTAAATGGTAGGTTGCATTACTAAGCTTAAAGGCAAAGAAGTTCTGAAGGAAGACTGGTAGGAAGATCACCATAAATGGCAATGAAACTGTAGGTTTTGAGAAAAAGAAGGTGGAGTGCTACAATTGTCATAAGAAGGGGCCCTTTACCAGGGAATGCAGGAAACCAAAGAAGCCTGATAACAGGTCAACTTGGTATAAGCAGGACAAGAATAAAGAACCTACAACTGAAGAACCAAAGGTGCTATTGGCCATTGATGGAGTGAGCTATGATTGAGCTATATGGCTGAGGATGAAGAAGATGATTCAGAGACTGCAATGATTGCTACTGAGCTTGCACTTATGGCTTTTTCTGACTCTAAGGTACAAACTAATAATGCTTGTTCTAAAACTTGTAAGGCTTTAAAAGATTATGAGAAACTTAAAGAACAATATGATGAACAATTGCTAGAGTTAAATCAAACTAATTATAACTTAGCAAATCATAAAAGAGGTCTTGCTGTTTTAGAAGCACAATTAGAGCATTATAGAGCCAATGAATCTAAGTTCAATGATGATATTGTTGTTTTAAAAAGAGACTTAGATTATAAGATTGCTGTGAATCAGGCTCTTAGAGAAGAGTTAGAGAAGGTTAAAAGGGCCAATGAGAATATTCAGATAACTTGTAATACACTAGATCATCAATCCAAGTGTATTGACAAAATTTGAGAGGCCCAAGTTGTAAACAAAGCCAAATCAGGAGTAGGATATAAATCAGTTCCACCACCTCTAAGAAGTGTTCCATCACCTCCTGGTATTGACTTAGCACACACAGGATTAGAAGAATTCCAAGAACCAACCATGACCTATGGACCAAAATTTATTAAAGAAGCTGCTATTAAAAAGGTTCAGGTTGAGGTTGACACTTTTGATAGTGCTAGTGACTCATCTCTTAAAGATGAAAGTTTGAATGTTGAGTCCAAAACTAGTGTTCCTGAGAATGTTCATGTGGAAGTTAAAAAGGATATTCCTGAAGTTGTCAAAGAGAAGCCTAGGACACAAGCTAATTACTCTAGGCCCACTACTAGATATGCTGAGATGTACAGAAATAGGTCAACAACTCCTAGGGGGAACAAGAGGAGTTGGAATCATGTTAAATCTAGGCAATTTGGTAGTGACTTTGTTTTTAACAACAAACCTTGTTACATATGTGGTAGTTTTGAACATCTTCATTATAATTGTAACTATCACATGGGTAGAAGGGAAGTGTTTGGGAATACTAGGGTGAATGGAAACAATGCTAATAACTTTACTCACCCAAATCCACTAAGCAAGATGATTCCCAGGTCTGTTTTGCTTAACTCTGGCATCAAATCTCTTTCCACTGCTAAACCAGCAGTTGCCACTGCCAGAAATATAAACAGAGTTTACCCTAAGTTCCCTGTTAAGAGTGCAAAACCTATCACAACTTTTGTTAAATCTGCACAAACAGGGAAAAAGACCTATTTTGAAAAGAAAGTTTACTATAACCACAAGTGGGTACCTAAAATTGTAAAACCAGTCGTTGCCACTGCTAAGCCAGCAGTTACCACTGCAAGGCCAAAAGTTTCCACTGGTAGTTCTGTAAACAATAGAAGGTTAAATGTGGGAAATGCTGTTAAGTCCTCAGCACATTGGGAATGGAAACCAAAAGGATCTATCACCTCAAACAATCCCAATGGTGTATCAATGACCTTTGACATATATAATTATATTAATACACGAGGCAGATCCATGTCATTTGTGGCTTGGGTCCCTAAAAGGAACTAATTCCTTTATTTTATGTGCAGGAACATTCAAAGCCTAAAGATGATCAAGGATATTCAGACAGTGGATGTTCCATGCACATACTGGCAATAAGTCCTATCTTTCAGATTTCAAACCTTATGATGGACAATTTGTCAGCTTTGGAGGTGGTATTGGTGGCAAAGTTTCTGGCAAAGGAACAATCAGGGCTGGAAACTTGGATTTTGAGAATGTGTATTATGTGAAAGAACTCAAGTACAACCTTTTCAGTGTGTCACAGATGTGTGACAAGAAGCATAGAGTTCTATTCACAGAAGATGAATGCTATATCTTATCTAAGGATTATAAGCTCCCTGATGAAAGTGACATTTTGCTTAAAATCCCTAGAAAAGGCAATCTATATAGCATTGACATGAAGAATATAGTGGCTAAAGATTATGTCACTTGTTTGCTTGCAAAAGCCACTTTGGATGAATCCATGCTTTGGCACAGAAGACTTGGTCATGTTAACTTCAAGACCATTAACAAGATTGTGAAAGATGGTCTTGTCAGAGGTTTACCAGAGAAGAGATTTGAAAATGACCAAGCATGTGTTGCCTGTCTTAAAGGTAAGCAACACAGAGCTTCATGCAAGACCAAGGCATACAATTCTATTGATCATCCACTTTACATGCTGCATATGGACTTGTTTGGTCCTACATCAGTGAGCAGCATAAATTTGAAGAAGTATTGTCTTGTTGTGACTGATGACTTTAGTAGATTTACATGGGTTTTCTTTTTAAGAACCAAGGATGAAACCACTAGCATCCTTAAGACATTTATCACTGAAGTTGAAAATCAAGTTGAAAAGAAGATCAAGATCATCAGGTGTGACAATGGGACAGAGTTCAAGAACAAACTTATGGATGATTTCTGCAGAGACAAAGGTATTAAGAGAGAATTTAGTATTGCAAGAACTCCTCAACAAAATGGAGTTGTTGAAAGAAGGAACAGAACACAAATTGAGGCTGCTAGAACCATGTTAGCTGATTCAAAGCTACCAGTGACTTTTTGGGCTGAAGCAGTTAACACTGCTTGTTACATTCAGAACAGGGTTTTAGTGGTTAAAACAAAGAACAAGACACCTTATGAGCTATTCAGAGGAAGACCCCCAACTTTGGAATTAATGAGGCCATTTGGATGTCATGTCACAATTCTCAATACCATTGATCATTTGGGAAAATTTGAAGAAAAGTCTGATGAAGGCTTCTTTGTTGGATATTCTATGGTTAGCAAGGCTTTTAGAGTCTATAATTTGAGAACAAAGAAGATTGAAGAGAATTTGCATGTTGAGTTTCTTGAAAATAAAACTAACATAGCAGGTTCAGGACCAGAATGGTTATTTGATCTTGAGACATTATCAAATACAATGAATTATGTACCTATCACTTCAAGTACTGGAGTCAATAATCTTGAAGAGACAGAAGAATTCATTGATGAAGATGAATCTTACAAAGATGATGAAGATGATAAAGATCAAATTGTTATGCCAATTTGGGACTTTGTTGACAAAAATGAAAACTCTCAACCTTCAAAGGATTCTGAAAAGGAAAGTGATGCAAAGGCTGTGAATTTTGATGTTTTGAATACAGATATTCCTACTAGCAGTGGTAATCAAATTCCCACTGCTGCAGCAGAAGTTTCCACTGATAGTCCAATTGTGGGAAGTTCTTCTCAGGAATCACCTAGTGATGATGTTGAGATCTCAAACATGCCAACATCATATGATATTCCTAGCACATCACAGACTTCAATTCACAGAGTGCATCCACTTGAAAATGTTATTGGTGAGCTACAATCAGGTGTGAAGACAAGAAGGCAGACAAAGAAAGATGATGTTCATGGGTTCATTAGTGAAGTTTATGAGTCCAAGAAGCATAAGAGCAAGAATGAATGTTTGTTTTTCTGTTTTCTATCACAAGTGGAGCCTAAAAATGTTTATAAGGCTTTAGAATAATCTAGTTGGGTTGAAGCAATGCAAGAGGAGTTGTTGCAGTTCAAACTTCAAAAGGTTTGGGTTCTTTGTGATTTCCCTGATGGTATGAAGGTGATTGGTACTAAATGGGTTTTCAGAAACAAGAAAGATGAAAGAGGTATTGTTATCAGGAACAAAGCTAGATTAGTTGCTCAAGGATACACTTAAGAGGAGGGTATTGACTATGAAGAAGTTTTTACTCCTGTTGCAAGAATTGAGGCTATTAGATTGTTTCTAGCCTATGCATCCTTTATGGGCTTTACTGTCTATCAAATGGATGTTAAGAGTGCCTTCCTGTATGGAACGATTGATGAGGAGGTCTATGTCTCTCAACCTTCAGGCTTTGAAGATCCTCAACACCCTAATAAAGTGTATAAAGTTGTTAAGGCTCTTTATGGCATCAGGCTCCAAGGAAGTGGTATAAAACCTTAGCTAATTATCTGTTGAATAATGGGTTTCATAGAGGAAAGATTGATCAAACTTTGTTTATCAAGAAAGACAAGGGTGATATTCTACTTGTTCAAGTATATGTTGATGATATCATCTTTGGATCTACTAGACAAGAGATGTGCAAAGAGTTTGAAAAGCTGATGAAAGATGAATTTCAAATGAGTTCTATGGGAGAACTTACATTCTTTGGATCTTCAAGTACAACAAAGGAAAGATGACATCTTTATCAGTCAAGACAAATATGTGGCTGAGATTATAAGGAAGTTCAAATTTACTGATGCAAAACCTTCAAATACCCCTGCTGATAAGACTACTCATCTATTGTTGAAGAATACTAGTGGAGCAGATGTTGATGTGCACACTTACAGATCTATGATTGGTTCTCTGATGTATCTCACTTCATCAAGACCAGACATTATGTTTGTTGTATGTGCTTGTGCAAGATTTCAAGTTACTCCTAAGACATCACATATGACAGCAGTAGAGAAGATTTTCAGGTATTTGAAGACATATCCTAATCTAGGATTGTGGTATCCAAGAGAATCCCCTATGGAATTGATCACATATTCAGATAGTGATTATGCTGGTGCAAGTTTGGAAAGATAGTCAACTACAGGTGGATGTCAATTTCTTGGATGTAGATTGGTGTCATGGCAGTGCAAGAAACAAACAATGGTGGCTACTTCAACCACTGAAGCAGAATATGTAGCTGCTGCTAGCTGTTGTGCTCAGATCTTATGGCTTCAGAATCAATTGTTGGATTATGGGTACAATTTCATGAACACCATTATCTATATAGACAATAGTAGTACCATATGCATCATTAAAAATCCTGTGCAACACACTAAAACTAAACATATTGAAATCATACATCATTTTATTAGAGATTGTTATGAGAAAAAGCTTATTCAAGTTGTCAAAATTCATACTGATGACAACTATGCTGATTTATTAACAAAAGGGCTTGATGTGGGTAGGTTTCAGTACTTGGTAACAGATATTGGAATGCTAAATCCATAAATCTTTGATGTCTACTAATTTTTAGTGTTGCAGGATAGTTTTTAGGTACTAATATTGTTTGTATATGGTTGTATGGTTTTCTACTAACTTGTATGCAGAGAAATTAAAGCATAGTGGAAAGATATGCTCTTTCAGTGACAAAATCTAAAAGTACTTTTATTGATTTATTCAAAAGGAAACAAAGTACATCGATTCAGAGAGTCTAAACACAACCATAAAATCACAAAACACAAGGTCTCACAACCTAACACCTAAATCTTCAGACCAACTACTCCATGGGTTTCTTCCCTTTACCCTCATAATCATGCTTGCCCTTGGAAGCTTTCTTTCTCTTGTCATCAAAAGAAAGTTGCTTTCTTGGACAAGAAAGGCCCAGAACTTGCTTGGGAGGCTTTGGCAATTGTGTAGGCTGCTCAACAGCAGGCCACTTCATGTTGACTATGGCTGACTCCAAAGCTGTAGTGAGGGCTCTTGGAAGTTCCTTGGACAAGGTGTAGGTTGGATCATCATCATCAGAGGAAGAACTTGTATAAAACTCTAGAGATGGAGCAGGAGCAGCTGATATCTTCTTGTTAGGCTTCATGTTGGAGGATGTAGCTATTGCAGCACTTGGAGGAAAATAATCACTCCATCCAGTTGAAGGTTCTTCTGAGTCAGAGCAATAATTGATTTCCTCATCAGAGGAATCATCTGATGATATGTAGATCAATGGAAACCAGCTCATGATGTTTTGGAGGGTTTGTGATATTGGAGATTTGTTTTGATGAAAACTAAAGTGTTTTTAAGCCCCTTTTATAAGCAAAGTCAAGGTCGAATGATAATTAATGAAGGTTATTTACTCTTATCTGTTTTGGTAGGTTGGAGGAGTAAATTTGGATATTATCGGGTTGACTTTGGAGAGATATTTTTATGACTAGTAACTTGGTCAAAAGGTTACTTTGGATTAAATTATATTGGTTATACTTGGTGTTCCTTACTTATGCAGAATACACACCAATATTGTTTGAGACATTGGGTTCTAAGGTGTGTATCTCAGACACACAACAAATGGTTATTGTTTCACCATGTCTAATCAACATAAGAATCAACTAGTCCAGAGCAAACGGCTACTGGTAAAGACTTCTCAAATCCGTTTATGGTTGATAGTTTACCAAAAACTATATGGTTATCAACTCACCATATTCCATGTGATGAAGAGTTGGCTAGTCCATAGCAAACGGCTCATGGTAAAGACATATCAAATCCGTTTATAGCTGATAGTTTGCTAAAAACTTTGATTAGAGCAGCAAATTTTACATGTTTTACTTACCACTGCTCTTTGATATTTTGTGAAAATTTACCACTGCTAGTTCACTAGTTACCATTGCAAGTGTAATTTTTACCACTGGTGAACTAGCCGTTACAACTGTTGTGTCAGTAATCTATTTTTTAACTAGCCGTTGTAAAATAACCGTGTTTCCTTATTAATAGGGTAACTTTTTGTGAATTATCCACTTACCAATTTAAGTTTATTCTTTTTCCAAAGATAAATTCTTTCTTAAGATAATTCACATTACGCATACTCCTCAAAACCCTATTAGTATAAATCATTCATCATACGGCTTGATTCTCATTATCGATTACTAACACTTTTATCTTCCTTTCACAAAATCATGGCGATTCTCAACTTTGTTGAGGAGCACAACCAAGTGGCCTATTTACAAAAGTCAAATGAAAAGAGTGGCCCTGTTTTCCATCAGATTGTGGATTTTCTCAATACAACCTTTATAAGGTATACTTTAACTGTTAATCCCAAAATCTTTGTTTCTCATATCAAACAGTTCTGGAACACTGTGGAGTCCATAACTATTGAACAGGGAGACACACAAGAAACTGTGGAAGCTCTTAGAGCCACAGTGGATGGGGGTAACCATTGATGTTACTGAGTCATCCTTGAGGAGAGTTCTCCAATTGGATGATCTTAATGGTATCATCACATTACCCAATTCAGGTATTTTCAAACATATTGCTTCTATGGGGTATGATACATCTGATCAAAAATTTACTTTTAGAAAAGGATGTTTTTGTCCCCATTGAAGATTTTTAATACATACTCTTTTACATTGCCTAAGTCCTAAGAAAACATCTTATGAGCAATTTGCATCAACCATGGCTTATCCTTTGGTTTGCTTGGCTACTAATAGGACTTCCAATTTTTCAAAGTTTATTTTCAATAATATGAAAGGCAATGTAAAGAGTTCATATAAATTCTTGATGTATCCAAGGTTTGTGCAAGCAGTGTTAAATGAATTTCAACTGCAAACCCACAAAAGAGTTTATGAAGCCCCCTGTCTTAAGCCAAAAGTTTTTCAAAATATGTGTAAGGCTTCTGAACTTTGGAATGGGGAGGTTCACCCACTTTTTCCTGAAATGCTTTCAAAGATTTCACAGGTACAGGGTGAAGATGCAACTATCCCAGTTGTATCCCATTACACACCCACTATTGTAGTTCCATCTATTCAACATACCCCTGCAGTAACTCACACATATGAGAGGAGGCCAAAATAGCCAACTCTTCTCATCTCAACATTGCATGTTGCTGAACCTTTTTGTTTAGGAACAAGCAGTGGTGGTTCAAGGCTTCATTCTAGTCCAACTAGAGAAGAGCCTGAATCAATGCCCTATGATTCACCTCTCCCAACAGGTAACACAGTTGGAAGAGTTGAGGGCAGTGTGCTACTAACTGAATTGATGGAATTATGTACCAAATTAGTCAAACAGGTTCAAGCTCTGGAGAAAGATCTGGCAAAGACTAAACAACATCATGACACAGAGCTTAATCAGATGAAGGCAGAGATTAAAAGGTTACAGGATCAAGTTGAGAGCCTAAAGAAGCCAAGATCTGCCAAAGTTGTTTTTTCTTCTTCATCTTCACCTCAAGATGATTTATCTGCAGGCTTTAGTGAAGGTTTGGTAGATTCTTCCAAACAGGGGAGGAAAACAGATGCTGAGACTAAGGGGAGGAAGATAGATTTTGGAGAAGATTATTGTTTGGATGCTGATTTTGATGATACAGTTGGAATTACTCAACCAATTTCCACTGCTGAGTTTCAAGTTCCCACTGCTAGACAAGATGTTCCCACTGCTAGTCAACATGTTACCACTGAAGAAGAAGAAGCTGCTAGAATTAGAACAGAAAAGGGTAAAGCAGTTATGACTAGTACAGAACTAGTGCGGCCAAGAAAGGTTTCAAAGAAAGATCAAGCTCAGATAGATCATGATGCAGAATTGGCAAAGAAATTAGCAGCAGCTGAGATTGAAAAGAAGAAAAAGCAAGAGGAAGATGAGATTGCAAGTTTCATGGAAGCTAAGAGGTTGGACAAATTGGAAACAGTGATGGAATAACCACTTTATGTTGTTCCACCAACAATATTACATGAGAAACCTCCAATGTTCACTTATGTGCCTACAGAAGAAGAAATTGAGTTCATGATTGCAAATGATCCAGTGATTAGAAAGAAGGCAATTGAACTCATTGCAAATACAACTCTAGATGAAAATCAAAGGTCTGCTCAATTGAAGGACTTCATTCAGATGAAGAATCAACAAGCTCTTGATGACATCATTGGCACAGTAAGAAAGGGTCAAAAGAAACCAAGACAACCTACAAAGACACAAATTATTGCTGAGATGAAGACCTATTGTTGTCATGTTGGTAATATGAAGATGGCACAATTCAAAGGAATGGCACATGATCAGATTGAAGGTATTTACTACAAGGTTAAAAGACAAGATAGTAATTTTATTCCTATGGATAAAGAACCTGTAGCAATAAAGTCAAAAAGTTCAGGAATGAGTCTTGGATCCAAAGATGCAAAGAAATTGAAGACTCAGGAGTCATCTCAAGCAGAAGAAGGTGTTAGCAAGTTGACTGAAGAACAAGTTACCAATATGGTGTTTATTGAACCTGATGTGCTTAACATTGAACCTTTACAAACGAAATATCCAGTAGTTGGTTGGGAAATCTATTTTGATGATTTTGGTGTAGCTTGGAAGATTATCAGAACTGGTAATGTCACAAGTATTTGCAGAGATTTTGAAGATGTTGTTAGATCTTGTGATAGAGAAGATTTGGATACTTTGTGGAGGATTGTTCAAGATCAGTTCAAGAAAGATGAACTTGTTGATGTCAAAGCTCAAGAGTTGTGGGTTCACTTTAGAAGATTATATGAACCTGACCCAAGTGACAGGTATTGGAGATTTGAAGCTCACAATATGAATACTCTGTGGAAATTCTATGATTCAAGTGTTGTACATCATGTTTATACTCAAGATGGAGTTGATGTGTTTATTTTAGCTGAGAAAGAATATCCATTGAGAACTGGAGTTTTAACTGTTATGATGTCAGTAAGGCTTAGATGTTGGGAAAGAAGTGAAGCCATAGAAGATTTGTTACAGAGGATTTATGATCAAAGTGTGAGAGCTGATAAGGAGTTAAGAAAAAGAAGATAAGTGTTTGGAAGAATTCCCATATCCTCATATCTACTGATTGCTTGAAGAAACTTATTGATTTACATGTTAATCATAAGTTTAGGGGAGGATTGTTGGGAATTATATTAACAATTACCACGGCTAAGTATGAAGATTACAACTGCTGAAGAATACACTAGCAGTGAAAACTCATTACCACTACTAATACATATTATTACCACTACTGTTAGGATAACTGTTAGGAAACTTGTAAAGATAAATATAGAATAGATCTTGTGTATATCTTATTCTATTAGAGTTATACGTATCTTGTAGAAGAGGACTCCTTGTGCTATAAAAGGAAGTCCTAGGTTAAGGTTAGATATACGTTTTTCTTAGAGCTTCAAGGTGTAACCCTAGTGATACAAAGATCACTCGTATTATTATTATTAATAATATTGGAGCTAATCGTTTGATACATACAATATTCCCATTCATATACAACTATTTCATTCACAATCAAACTTCTAAGTATTACTAAGTAGATTCCGCAAACTTAGTGATATAACTCAAAGTATCATACTAACACATATAAAGGTGTTTAGATCCATCACGGTTCATTCTGCTCTAAAATACTTAATGGCAAAGCAAGATGCTAAGCCATAATTGATGCGGTGGGTTCTACTCCTTCAAGAATTCGATGTCGAAATTCGAGATAAAAAGGGAGCCGAGAACCTTGCTGTTGATCACCTTTCGCGTCTAGAAAATCCCCATCAAAGTGCTTTCGAGAAAAAGGAAATTACCGAAACATTTCCTCTCGAGATACTTGGGAGTGTGTCAAATAGTGATCTAAGTACCCCATGGTTCGCCGACTTTGCGAATTACCATGCGGGGAATTTCATAAGAAAAGGGATATTGTCCCAACAAATGAAGAAATTTTTCAAAGATGTTAGGCATTATTTCTGGGATGACCCCTACTTGTTCAAAGTTTGTGCGGATCAAGTGATCTGGCGGTGCGTTCACGGCAAGGAAGCCACTAAAATTCATATGGCATGCCATAGTGGACCCACGGGGGGACATCATGGTGCCAACTTCACCGCTAAGAAAGTTTTTGATTTCGGCTTCTACTGGCCGACGATATACCGATATGCCCATGATTTGGTGAAATCATGTGATTCTTGCTAGCGTCAAGCAAAAATTTCTCAAAATGCTATTCAAGTATGTGATATTTTTGACATCTGGGGTATCGATTTCATGGGACCATTCCCGTCATCTAGAGGAAACAAGTATATACTCGTGGCCGTCGATTACTTGTCAAAATGGGTTGAAGCGAAAGCACTCCCCACCAATGACGCCCGAGTTGTTGTAAAATTTCTTAAAAGTCTCTTTGCCCGATTCGGTGCACCTCGTGCTATAATAAGTGATCATGGGACCCATTTCTGTAATGACCAATTTCCAAAAGTTATGCTTAAATATGGTGTCACGCATCGACTTTCTACTGCTTATCATCCGCAAACTAGCGGTCAAGTTGAGGTGTCCAACCGTGGTTTAAAACGTATATTAGAAAGGACCATAGGAGAGCACCGTGCCTTATGGGCTGATAAGTTAGAAGATGCATTATGGGCTTTCCGGACCGCTTACAAAACACCCATTGGGTGTACTCCTTATAAGCTGGTTTACAGGAAGCCTTGTCATTTGCCCCTAGAACTTGAGCACAAGGCCTACTGGACCTTGAAACATGCAAATTCCGACCTTAAGACCGCGGGTGGTCACTGAAAAGTTTAATTGAATGAATTAGTTGGGCTTCATGATCAAGCCTACGAGAATTCTTTGATTTACAAAGAGAAAAATAAGAGAATTCATGATGCTAAGATTAAAGACCGTGTTTTCAATGTTGGTGATCAAGTTCTTCTTTTTAATTCTCGATTGAAGATTTTCTCGGGTAAGCTTAAAACCCGTTGGTCTAGACCATTCACTATTACCCAAGTATTCCCTTATGGCACCATTGAGTTAGCTCAACCCGATGGTCCCAACTTTAAGGTGAATGGTCACCGTTTGAAACATTACTTCAGAGGGGACGTACCATCCATGGTAGTCCCGGATCTCCAAACTTTCCCCAAGGACGAGTGAATTCGGGGATCGAGTCAAGCTACGTAACTCGGTAATCAAAAACAAAGTGCTTCGTGGGAGGCAACCCATGCTTATCCAATTCATCTTCTTATATTTCTTTTTTTCTAACAAATAACGTGAGGAGGGGTGACCTCTTCCATTCTTGTGTTTCGTGGTTGTTTGTGAATGATTGTCCCCGATTTATGATGACTCTCGTGCTCGTTGATTTCTCTCCACTCGAGTCTCATTCATCGATGCTTTTGGAAATCCTATATCCGAAAATCTTATCGACTAACGTTTTCTTTGGCATAATTAATAAACGGCCCTAGAATTTTGTTAGGCTTGCCTTTACCCGTAAAACATTGAGGACAATGTTCCATTTTAGTCCGGGGGAGGGTGAATCTTCGATTCGATTTGACCTTGCAGTTTTCACCATGTCGTGTACTCTCACAACTCCGTTTTTCTTAAAAAATGAAAATATTCAAAAATTGAAAATTTGAAAATTTTGAAGAAAAAATGAATGAAAATGTCATGAAAAAGCACAAAAAAATGAGAAAATTTGAAAAAATTATTTATCCCAAAAGCGTGAATTGATCACATTGCGTGAGGGCACGACAATACTTTAGTCCGGGGGATTTTGGTGAGTACTTATTTACCCACCTTTTCTTAGCCAAAATGAGACTAAATAATCCAAAAACTAACCCAAATTGCCAAAGAAAGTGTATTTTTGTGATTGTGAATATGCAGGTACAGATATTTCATAAAAAGACGAAAAACAACGAAAAACCAACAAAAACGAGCACGAGAGTGGAACGAGTGTTGAAAGTCAAAGCTTAGAATCTAAAAGTCAAATTTGAGCTTATAAAGTCTAAAGAAGTCCTCAGAGAAAGTGCAAGATTGGTCCTTATACTTTTCAAAGTTTGCAAATTAAGTCCCTCAATGATGTTTACGAAGAAAAGTCATCACTAGCCCTTCATCTTTCAAGATTTGGCAAGATTAGCCCTTTGATTACATTTTTTAAGCTTGACAGAATCAGTCCTCAGAATTTTATGAATTGCACATTTGGTCCCTGCTTATTTGTGCTAAACCTGAAAATTCAAAATACATTAACCAAATCCATTTCCCAAGGCCTGGTCCAACTTGCAATTAATAAATCCAATACCCAAGCCCATCATCCAAAACCAAAACCCGAGCCCATATCCACCCTCGGTCAACACATACACACCCTCAGTCAAACTTAGTTAAATAATATTAACCCCTCCTGCCCCCCAATCTTACCTAACCCAGAATTACATGAACCCTAGTTACTATTCCGGTCTAATTACATCACTTAAGGGCAAAAGGGTCAAATTAAGGAGCTTCTAGAAGATGTCAGACGTGTCAGGGATTAAGAAGCAAACGAATGGCTTAGGTGGCAGTATTTGATCGGCTCCTACACGTCATGATTGCTTGATCTTACGGTTGAAATGATTGGGAAAGGATCTGAGGGCTTAGATGAGCTTCAAACTAACACAGGGCACACGGATTGCCAGCTTGGCAATCCATGACTCCCCTTCTACTAGAACCATCCTCCTCATGCTATAAATAGAGGATGAGAGAGTTTATTTTGAGTAGAGAGTTTAGGAGTAGCGTAGCTCTGCCAAATTTATTTCTCAATTGTATTAGTGTAATTCATTTTTAATTGTACTCCTTTATTTCTTAATAAATTCAGCTTTCCTTTTATAAATTTAGCTTATTGTTTACTTCTTATTGTTTAGCTTATATCTCTTTATTATCAGCTTATTTTCAGTTTAATCTCATTTTGTACACTTTTACATTTCCAATTTAGTTTTCATTTCATTCAAAAGTTTTTATAAAAATCAGAAAATAAGAAAAGTATAAAAAGTTGTTTTGATTACTTCATTCAGCTTGCAAACAAGCTATTTAGTAGTATAATACAGCTCATTTTAGCTTAATAGCTATTGTGAGTTTGTTATTTAGCTTCAATCAGTACCAAAGTTCAATTGTTTCTGCAGTCAATAAAAGTCAATCATAAGTGTGATTCATGATCCATGGTGAATACTGATAAGCCAAACAAAGAAATGGATGTGTTTGAGCATATCTAAAGATAGGCTAGCTCAGTGAATCCCCTCTTTTCAAACTGAGGGGAATTGATTTGTAAGTTGTGGTTCTAAATCCTAGTTTATGATTTCATCAATTAGTTTATGTCTAGATCTGAATGAGTTTGTATGATTACTGTTCTTATCAGTTGATTTGGTTTATATTTGAGTGATATTGAATAAGTTTTCATCATAGTTGAAGTGTTAGGTTAGCTATAGTAGATTGATTGATCTTCATAATCTGTCATAGTGAGCATTAAGTTGAATCTGTGTACTCAGTTGGTTATCTCTGTGGATTGGAGTCTTTTACAGTATATTTGATTCATATAGGAGCTAAGGTATTTGAATTTAGACTTAAAAGTGGTAGTTGCTTAATAGAAATTGATGACAGATAGTGTAAGGGGTGTTTGGATCTGCTACTTATCTGGTGTTGTAGCTGTTAGATTGATGATGTTTCTGAATTAGTAGTTCACTTTAGGGTAGAGTAGGATTATTATAGCTTAAAATCAGTTGGTTAGTTACTAGGAAGTCAAAGTTAGATTTCATCTTAGCTTACTATAAGTTTAATCAATTTTAGTTAGAATAATTGACATGACTATTGCAATTTAGTATGATATAGCTTAATTGAGTTTTATAACAGCTTTACATAACAATTAGGAGTAGAATATAGTAATAGAAATTGGAATTGGTCAAAAAGATTGTTCATCAAAAAGGTCAACTATTTCAGGTTTAACACCTCTACAGGTTGCTGATGTTTGTTTCAATTAGAGTAGCAATTGAAGGTTAGTGATAGGGCTTTTTGGTTTTATAGCATCTCATTAGTATCAGGTTGCTTTTGCCCCTCTTAGTATGTACTTCAGAGCTTATTTCAACTGCTTATTATTGTCTGCAAATAAGGTGTTTAGAACTAGTTCTGTTGATTTGAATTAAGGCCTGCTAGTGATCAATTGCACTTTTACCTGAGTTTATTTGTTGTTTCTGAGTATCATTGAAGTGCATAGTAGTGATTTACATAAGTCTTTTACCTCTGGCTTATTCTAGTATACAACTGCTTATTTGAATGCTTATTGTGAACTGATTGGTGTTCATATCTTGTGATTCTGTGACTCTTGTGGTCTAATTTGAGTTTCTTTGAGCCTATTTGAGTATATTGCATCTGTGTTATATGTTTATTCAATTTGGTTACAAGTGCTTATTATTAAGCACTTGTAATAAGCTGTTTCTAAGGCATTAAGCACTTTTCAGCTTATTTTTCTACTTTTCTTATTTTTCTTAGATTACAAATAATATTCTAGAATTTATGTAAAAATTTCATATTTTTCTGAGTTAGTTTACTATTTTTCTCATTTTATTTTAGTTTTTAATCATTTTTAAATACTTTTAAATAAAGAAAAATCAAATAAAAATTAGAAAAAGTCTGAAAAACTCCAAAAATATTTTAGATAATACTTTTCTGTTATTTTAGATTTTTCAAAGTTTATTTTGTATTTTTCACTTTTATTTTCACATTTTCTCTTATTTTTAATTCATTTAAAATTACAAAAATAGAAATTAAATTATAGAAAATAAATAAAAAGTCAAAAAAAATTCTTTTTCTCAAAATTATTTTTAGTAGTTTTAGATTTTTAGAATTTTATTTCACATTTTTAGGTTAATTTTTCATTAATATTCACTTTTTAATTCGTACGTAGCATTTAAAATTCGCGTTTGATTTTCCGTTTTTAGTTTTTAGATATGTGTGCTATAGTAACTTGTACCTTCTGCATATTTTGTGATTTCTTATCTTAATGTGAATTCCATAATCACAATTTCACTTTTCACATTTTCACAAACACGATTTCACGAATCGAATTTCACGATTCCATTCACTCCTTCACGGGAAACGAACTCGGAATTTGTATTTCTTGCAAATTCTTTTGAGTATTACAAATATATATTATTTGATCTTCATCAGACCTCTTCATATTTCGAATTTTATATGGTTTGTATAACGTTAACTCTTTATGTAGTCTATATGTGCACAAGTGGTCAGGAACTTTTAATTGTTGTGCATCATATTTTAGATGAGCAGTGGCAGTGGGGCCGCAACTTTCAATCAGTATATGATGTTTACTCATATTTCTTTTAGAACTTCTAACTGTTTACTTTTGAATATTGGTAACTCATATAACGTTATATTCAAACATTAATCATAATACCCTAAATAATTCAGGGATCTAAAGCAAATGGTGCGCTTATATTGACAGCAAGTCACACAATCCAGCTGGTGTTGCAGTGATTGTGCTAAATACTCAAAAGCTATTAAGTTGCTCTGGCTGAAGTCATGGATAAATCGTCAAAAAAGAAAGATAAATAAGTTTGCCTTAATTTATAAAAATACAAGGATTGAAGGCTACAAAGCAAAATGTTAAACTTGAAGAGGTTGCTCATTCCATGGTTGTATCTGAAGTTGAAAAGCAAGCGGATAACTTGAGGAAAGCCCTTTTTTTAGAAGCGTTGTCGGGCTGATGTAAGATTTTTTTAAACTTTAATGTGCCATATATCCGTTTACATTTGTTATGCATATTGTAAGTTTTGAACATACGTATCAACTTTATGCAGCCAAAAAAGGCGTTGCGCAAAATCGTTGAAGAAAGTAAACAAGTTCAACTTAGATCTTAAACTAAATTGCCTGATTCAAACACTTTAGTTGTTGGATATGGGGATAAAGCTAGAGAGGTGGAAGAAATATTGCTTCAAGCTGATGCAAAGCTCGGTGAGGCGAATAGAAAGAGTCTGAATTGGAAAGGAAAATGCAGGAGTTGGAGACCAATGAAAGCGTGCTGCAGAGTGAATCGTTCCTTTATTCAAGGAATGGAATATTACTTCATAGGTCCGGTTTATTTTGGATGTACAAACTGCAAAACCCAGTTACGATTTACCAGTCCAACATTTGGAAAGCTTTGCTTGCCCAGGTGCTCTTCTATTATTGAAGTCTCGGTGTATTGTACTGTATGGACTAAAAATAGAAACCAAACAGAGAAGGTGCAAGAAAAATAACAAAGTATTGACCATGGTCTACAGGTAATTAATTCAAACTATTTTACCAAATTTAGTTCTTTAATTTAACAGCTTGATTCAAAAAGCAGTTGTGGTAACTGCCACAGTTTCTGGTATAGACCTGGAAGGCATGATTTTCGGACGCATGTATATCTGGCATTGGTTATTAGAAGAGGTGATTTGTGGCCGAAACAGTTATAAACTAAAAGACAAGTCTAAATTTTCAAATACAGGTACCTCATTTTAAGGATGTTCTAGGATGAGCACCAAAGTTACATTTTAAGTGAACTTCTGTATTTCCATTTTCTCATATTACTTGGTATGATATGATTTTGTTCCTTGAATAAGCTTAGCCAAACTCCTATTATGTTTATGCTACCTAGGATTTGTATTAGGATTTGTATTTGTGAGGTGAATATTTTATGCTATCACTCATGATCTCAGCAAATATATGTTGCAACTGGGAATACTCTGTGGTTCAGAACGGCTGGTAGGCATAAGGATTTGTTTTATATCGAGTACAAATATGTGGAATTTAGAGAGGTAATCAAGTGGTTGGTGTTATTTAAAACTGTAGTTGTAATGCTGTCGTTGGTTCATATGTTTTTAGAATAAATATTTCAGGTGATTCAAGCACCTCTTCCAAAAGCACCGTTAGATACTGCAGTTGTCGGTCATTGGCTGGCTATTGAATGTGTACAACCTTGGCCCCGTTAGATAGTGCACCAAGTACTACGATGGGATAGAACAGATGATAGTTGAACCTTGGTCGAGGGCTTCACATGCAAGGGTACGAATAGTATTTGAATTAGTGTCAAGTAATGAAGTTTTTTGGGGGTTAGGGATTGGTTACGCATTATGTGAAACTCATGTGTAGATATTATGGATTTCCATTGTTTGCAAACACACATGAAACGAAGTAAGGACTAAGTCGGAAATCTTGGTAATATCTCTGATTGTATTAATTTAAGTGGTAGCTCAGCCATCATTTTGTTTTAGGTTTTATGGTCCTCTACCAAGGTTGGATATCCGGCAGATGGTTTCACAAAGCATCTTCGTTTAATACAGAACATGCCAGAAGGAAGAATGTTGCTGCTTTGGATGTTGTTTATGTGCTAAAGCGTCAATGACATACATACTTTGTATGGATTTGGTAGGTTGTTAGTTTTTAGTGATTGAAGTTGTTATGTATTTGTGACAACTGGCAAATTAGGGAGCCATTTTTAAAACCCGCATTACTTTAAAGATTATAATTTTGGATTATTTGAAAAAAGTTTATTGTGACGAGATATTTTATGAACGTTGGAATGTGATTTTAATCATACGTTATTTATGGAATTCGACTATTTATTAATGGTTTGGTTTGGTTCATTCGTGATGATTTATTTTTGAGATCATTATTTGGCACTACATTGACTCCGGCACTAGGATAACCTAACAATTTTAATTATTTTAATATTGGTTCAGATATTTATATTTTTGGAACGTGTCGCGAGATTTTTGATTATTTGGAACGAGTTCGGTTCGAGAGAGTTGAATTGTTATTTAAGGTTTCGGGTTTGGTCCATGTATCGGGTTACTTAACCCACTTCACCCCTTAATAATATTACTATTATTAATAAAAAGTTTTCTTTTTCTATTAAGAGTATTATAGAAATCGTCCTTGTGGAATCTGTGACAAGCAACACAACAACACCATCATCCTCACCAACATTTTCACTCTCTCTCTTTCTTTTACAATACCACCACCGCCAACCTTAAACCACCATAAACGCCACCACCGCCACTCTCACGCCAAAAACAACACCACCATCTTAACCCTCTCGTCCCGATCTATCTTTTGGTATACATCACGCGCCCCATACACACCTTTAACACCACAAAATATTTACCACCGCCACTATAACATCATCTTTTCGTCTCTTTTCTTGTTGGGTTTTGAAGAAATATATTTTTGAAGTTGTTTGGAAGGTGAGTGGCCACGATTTCCACATAGTGTGCCTCGATTTGATATTAAATCCGTGTCCTCATGGATTATTTTCTTTGGATTCGAATTAGTAATAATGGGAAATGAAGTTTTGGTTAATAAGAATGCTCGTTTGGTATCCGGGTGTCCATGTTTTTGTTTGGGTCGAGACATACCCGAGAGCGTATGCTCTCGGTTTGTGCAATTTTTGGCTTCATGTGGATTCTTAATGTTTCTTGGTTTTTGATTCTTGATTGGAGGATGTTTGGATGAATATTTTGAGTATTGGATGAGTTATGGTTGTTTGGTATTTTTTTTTTTTTGTTGTTGTCATGGATTGTTTCCGACGACCCTATGGGTCCGTTTGGTTCGACTTGGCTCGTTGAGAGCTATGCCGAGACCTAGAGGTCTCGGGCGTGACCATGATATGTTATTGTGGTGTCATTTTGACCCGGGTTTGACTTGGCAAGTCGACCCGTACGTATGGTATATATATTGTTGAGGTTTATATTTATTGGATAATATTAATTGTTGATTTTATTATTATGGGTTCATGGTTATTTATTTGAGCTTGAAGTGGTACGTTTGGACTTATGGTATATTTTGGAGATGTGTTGACGAAGTGATTTGGGGACCTATTGTGAGACGGTCACTTAGAATGACGGAGATAGGATTAGTCGGGTGCCGTAGTCGGACCCTCATGTTGTAGCACGTGAATTTGGGATTGATTTGGACGGAGTTGATTTATTTATTTTGACTTGGTTATTATTTTTGGACTTGGACTATGAGCCGAGAGTGATGACTCGGACATGTGACCAAATTCTTATGACTCGATAAATATTTAAAATCAAACATTAAAAATAATACTCGTAATAATATTATTGATAATATAATCGTTTATATACGTATATAGACGTGATAAACGTATATATATATATATATATATATATATATATATATATATATATATATATATATATATATATATATATATATGCGTATATTAGTAATAAAATGATCACGAGTAAACGTTATAATAATATAACGATAATTATTATACTATGCAAATAGTGCAATAAATGTCGAAGTATTATTATAGATAATAACTATAAATAATGCCGAGAACTAATACGTCGGGTGAGTAATAAATAAAAACATGATGACTTTTATAAATTTGGAAAACTTATCGAGTTATACGAGTTGTGGTTACTTAAGTCCAAGTGGGCTTTATTATGTGACTTTTGTGTTGTCACGGATATATGACGATTAATATAAACATTTTCTATAACTAAGTAACTTATTTAATCGACGGGTTAAATCGAGTTATTTGGCTATATAAAATGAGTATATTAATGGGCATCGTATCCCACGACGCCCATAGGTTGTGGTAGGTGTATTAGGATAATAAATTTACTATATAACTCGTGGAGTTGGCTAAATTGACGAATTTGACCAATTTGACGATATATATAGGGAATTTATTGGACTACGATATATACCATATAGTATTCTTTGTGCTATGTGCTTTAGGTTGGGTATAATCTTGGAACGATATATTACGTAAATAAATATGGGGGATTACCAAATCGACGGATTTGATAAACTTCGATGATTTATTTAAATAATATATTGGACTAATATTAGACCTATAGATTGTTTATTATTCTTTTCGTTGTGGCTTCTTGGTTTGTATTGTGTCGACCCTCCACCCATATGGATACCAAACGTCGAATTTCAAATTAATATGAAGTTAATTCGAGAAATGGATATTTTTGGAAAGTAAAAATGGAATACGTTCGGGAATGGGAATATTTGATTTTTGAGGAAATGATTTCTGAACGAGCTTGATATTGTTAGGAAGTGCCGAGTCTGTAGTTGCCGTTACGTGAGTTACTTGAGTTTGCTTACGTCTTTCTTCTATCGATTTCTTTTGAGGATTTGCTGGACTTGAGGTGAGTCATAGCCCCACTTTTACTCTTAAACTTTGTTTTCAATACTTGGGGTGAGAAACGTGCAAATGTTTTATGTGGACTATTATCGCTTTGTTTATTTAAAACTTGTTATGCTTATAGAACTAGGTAGGATCAAGCGAGGCCTAGTCCCGAACTAGGTAAGCTATTGAATTGGTTATTGAGCGAGGCCTAATCCTGAACTAGGTAAGCTATTGATTTGGTTAATGAGCGAGGCCTAGTCCCAAACTAGGTAAGCTATTGATTGGTTGTTGAACGAGGCCTAGTCCCGAACTAGGTAAGCTATTGGATTGATTATAGAGCGAGGCCTAGACTTGAGCTAGGTAAGCTATTGATTGGATTGATTTGGGCTATAGCGTGCACCTATAGGGTTGATTTGATTTGGTTGGATTATTTTGGTTGGAGGATTGAGGCCTAGTCTAGCTAGCAAGCGTTTTGCGTTTATGTCCACTATATTGAATTATGAACTTAAACCTATGATCTCACCAGTGAAAGCTGACTTTTAGCACGTTTTCTCAGTAATTAAGTGATGCCCTTGGATGCTTGGATTGGAGGCTTGGCTTTGGCACCCGGTTATGGATCTATTTTCTAAAACTCTGATAAATAATTGTGGACCTATGTTTATTTCTTTTGGGCCTTACTTTGGATAATTTTTGGGATAAATGTAAACTTTAAAACCCGTTTTGGTTGTGTTTTTCTTATGTTTACTTTATCTCGTTCTTTCATGACTTTGAATGGATACCAATCCCCGTAGCACCCCGAAGCTTGTTGAGTCTTCCGCTGTATCAAATTTTGGGGGTGTTACAGTATTATTGTAATGCTATTAATATAATGTAAAATCTAAGTTTTTATTGTTTGGTAGTTAAATTTTGCTATGGTAAAAGCTGTTTTAATTTGTTGGTTCATTTGTTACCTATGTAGCACCGAAACGGGACTGCAAAGGGATACGGAAACGGGAAACGGCAAAAATAAAAAATTCAAGATACGGGAATGGCATAGATACGGCAATAAAAAAGATAAAAAAATTAACAATATATTAAAGAAAATCCAAAATAAATATATGTTAATGTAAATTGTAAGTTTAAAAACCATATTCAAATAATTTAAAATACAAAATCAAATATGAAAATCAAAAAGGTTGGAAATGTAATTAAAAAAATAGATATACATACGGACTACATTTAATCTTATTATTGGATTGGAGACTATTGGTTGAGAAGTGATAAGAGTCACCTCTACACAATTCATTTAATCCTGGCCATTCGTTGAGAAGTGATAAGATCCACTTGCAAAACTTTCTCCTCTTTTAGTTAAATTCTTTAATCTTCTCAACAGTCAACACTATCTCTCACGTGATAAAAAAACACCATCTCTCACCAGAACATAAACACCCATTTGAAACTTCTTGGAAACGGCAAGGAAATCCAGAAAAGTGTATGGATACGGCGTGAAATATAGAAACGGCTAGGATATGTCTGAGAAACGTTTCGGGGACGTTTCGTTCACGTTTCCGTTCCCAAACTGGCACGTGGGCCTTCCAGGCGTTTCAGTGCATCAGAGTTTGATACTCTGTTCTTTAATTAGCCGTTTGCAATAAGTCGGTTACCAAAAAAAAAGTTTGGAACCAGGTTGTTATTGGGGTTAAGTAAGTACGTTGTTTTGCATAAGTAGCTTCTGTTGTAGTGGATACTCTTTGATATAAATTGTATATTTGCTTTACTTATACCGCATGCAATGATCGATGATTCTCAGGTTTGACATCTTAGTTCACTATAACAACGACAAAATAAAATCAACATGTCACATAATTTTTAGTACTAGGTAGATTAACATATCAAAATTGCAAAAAAAAAAAAAAAAAAAAAAAAAAAAAAAAAAAAAAGGTCGTAATCTGTTTTACTTACTAGCAAAAGGAAATCCATCTTCGACCTAACACAAACATTTTACATCAATATTTCTATGTTAAAATCCTACCTAAATTCTCCGGAAACTACAACGCCTCGCCGTAACGCGGCGGACCGGGGCCATACTCATTTTATATAATTAGTGAATGCTTTAAACTAAATGTGTTGTAACACGTGTAATTCAATTTAAAGCTTCATGTTGTATAATGTTTATGATTGCATGTTTTATGCATATTTATCAATTGCATCACTTCATAATAGACTTTTTTTCATGCTATCTTTATCGAACAAAGCTACTGTTTGACATAATCCATTTTATGTTTTAGTAATTTTTTATTTGTTAGATTATACACTTATGAACAAATTATGCATGACATTGATCATTTACAGTCTTCATATTCAAGCGTTTGGATATAATACTATAACGCATGTGGTTATGACTTGGTACACTTGAATCAATTATAGAGAACAAATGAAATAAGTAAGTTAGGGGTTGAGGCTTGAACTAATTTTGTTTAATTTAAACTTACAAAACAGAATGCAATTCAAAAATTGTCCACATCATGCAAGCACTTTTTAGTGGGAATCATACTAGCACTTTTTACTTGAGATACTAACAAGACTCCGCATTGCTCACGTCCTAAATTTACACCAATTAATTTTTCTAGCCCAGAAGTTAAGATATGGTGTATGATAGTTATCATCTTTCATAAAAACAACCATAGTTTCTGTTCATGATTTATCATATTTAATACAAACTAATCATAGTTTTGTTCATTGTCATCATGTTGCATCTTATATATCAAAAGTGTTTATCATGCTTGTTTGCAAAAGTATGAGCCTTGAGCGTTTTTTGCAAGCTTAATGTAAGGTTTGAAAAGTCAAGCATCTCAGTTTCACAGTCATGGTTAATTCCAGTGACTTAGCAGACCGTTTTCTTCCAAAACTACAATCTCTAAATTGTAGTATTTTTCTCTCCAATACACTTTACATACTAACTATGGTTTTAAATTTTTTGTAATTGGCTGATGCAATCTTTACTTGATATCATACTTTTGAACACCATATGAGCTATTCTACATTGTTAATCTTAGTATGTGATATCTAGATCATTGAGGGATCAGAACTAAAGAGTTGAACTTTGACGTTGATTCTAAACTAGATCACTGATGCAATCTTTACTTCATTATGTTTTGTTATTAAGTTGTTTGTAGGTAAATCATAGAAAGTGTTATAATTAATATACTAGTAATTTTTTTGTAATGATGTGTGTAGGTTGCATGATGGACCGATCACCAGTTACATGCTTGTCTTTCAGTGAAGACTAGATGCTTATTGGCGGTTCATGATCTTCTTTCATGTGATAAGGGGAATACCAGAGATTATGCTGATCTATGAATATGCATGTTAGATGTATTCCCCCATATATGTCTTTATTTTTTATATTTTATTTTCAGCTTGTTGAAACAGAAGGACCGATAGCATATTGTATGTGAACCTAGTAATCTCGCTCCATTGCTACTTATGAACTCGAAGGACCAAAGATGTTAGTTAGGAAGTTTGTAACCGAAAATTAGTTAAAAGCGGTTACAGAAAGTTAGTTATGTTAGTTGACTTTTCGAAAAGACACAATGGTTGGATCATGTCGATTCATACCCTATATATACATATGTAATACTCGGTTTTAATGGTTAGACAATTAGACACAATTTACTTATTCAATATTTACCTTGCAACTCATATTATCGATCTAGTTTTGGGACAACAATTGGCATCAAGAGCAAGGAAGTTATACACGAAACCATTTCTGTTTCTGCATAACATATACATAACGAGAAGCCATAGGAGGAACGATTTGTTTTTCTTTATCTTCCAAGGAAAGCAAACGAGTTTGAATAAGGAGAAACATAAAGGAGATAGTGCACGATATTTTTTGCGTTAGAAGTTGCAAGCGTACACATCAAACGATATTGGTGGGATAAAACTTTGTTGCCAACAACGAAGGGAAGGAAGATTGGAAGGCTTTGTGAAAACCGGTTGAAAACAAAGACAAAAAGCATCATAAGATGCAGATCTAGAGTGCAAGAAACGTTGTTGTGAAGAAGAAAAACATATACGTAGAAAAAAGAAGGAGTACTCAAGGAAAAGTGTGTGGAGAAAGTGTCAGGTCGAAACAAGAACAACAACAACGAGAACAGAAAAACATAGGTTTGTTTCGATGGAACAAAATCAGAAACGTAGGATTTTTGGTTCGGTGTGGTTACCAAGGCTTGGTACCAAAGTTTTGTGTGTAGAAGTATTCGCATATTTCAAAGGAACCGAGATCAAGAATAACACACAAAGGAGAAAAGCAACGTGTAGTGTGGTACAAGATTTTGTTTTGTTTATGTCGAATACAAATAAAATTCGACAACACAACAAGAACAAAACAAGGAGGCCGAGACTTTGGTTGAGAATTCAAGGGTAGAATCCGAAAGCAACAAATCAAGGAGGCTGTTGGAATTTTGTTTAGACTCGTTGGGTACAATACAACAACAACAATTCGACAAGGGGAAGAAAGAAGGAACCGTGGTGTTTATTTTGGTTCGAAGCAAAAGCAACAACAAGGCAACAAAAAAGAATCCAAAAGTTTTGTTGTGGATTGAAGTCAAATTAGAAAGAAAGGGCAACGAGGCAAGAAGAAACAAAAAGGAACCAAGTGGGAATAACAAACGTTGGTGAACGATTTACTAACGAGACAAGGGAATACAACTTGTATTCATCACAAATAAACGAGGTCACAAGTTACATTTTTTCTGGATTTCAATTACATTAGAATAAGTATAGAATTTTATTAGTTTGTACTATTAGGAAATCCCGAAAACTATTATTGATCCCGTATTACTAGGATTCCCGAAAACTATATATATTTCCATAGTAGAAGAGATACCATACTAGAAAGAATAATTCCCATACGCACTAGAAAGTGAAGATAATAAATACTTTTAAGATGGTCGGTGACGATACAAGCACATCAACCACATTAAAACCTATAACACCTATTGCACAATACCAATGCCCTAAGTTGAAAAACACAAGTTACACGGTATGGGCTATACAAATTAAGGTTATACTAGAAGCACATGGTTTGTGGGAAACAATGGAACCTAAGAAAAACACACAAGTAGATGATAAGAAGGACAAGGCAACAATGGCTTTGTTATATCAAGCGTTGACCGGGGATGTGATTTTACAAGTAGCGGGTTGTAAAACGGCTAAGGAATTATGGGAATCATTAAAGAAAAGACACGTTGGAGAAGAGAGAGTGCAGCAAGCACGGTTACAATCATTGATGATTGGGTTTCACTTACTTCAGATGAAGGAAGATGAGACGGTGGATGCATTTGCAGACAAGTTAAACGGCTATGTCACGAAGGCAAAGGAACTAGGGAAAACATTAGATGAATCACTTTTAGTTAGAAAACTATTAGACTCCACACCTGATAGATTCATTCAGATAGTAGCATCCACAGAACAAACAAGTGATCTAGACGACATTACCCTAGATGAGATCACTGGAAAACTCAAGGCGTTTGAGGAAAGAATAAAACTCCGGAAGGGAGGACAAGTTGAAAGCCAGGAGAACTTATTATTCGCACACGGTGAACACTCAGGAAAAGGAAAGCGATTTAGTAAACACGGAGGTAGATCAAATTATTCATGAGGAAACTGGCGGAATAATAAAAACATAAATAACTCACAAGTAGGGAATCAAATCATAAGGGAAACTCAAATATGAATACAAGTAAGAGGGATTTGAGTAACATAAGATGTTTCAAATGTAACAAAGTTGGACATTTTATGAGTACTTGTAGAGTAACATCAACAGCTCAGGAACAATCAAACCTTATCTTAGAAGACGATGAACCATCACTATTAATGACTATGCACGAAACTGAACATGAGGAAGTGTTGTTGAATGAAGGCCAAATTCAACCGGGGAAATATGCTTCAAAGGATGCAAGCATATGGTATTTAGATAACGGTGCAAGTAACCACATGACGGGAACTAAGAGTCATTTTAAGGATATTGATGAGAGCGTAACAGGATGAGTACGTTTTGGAGATGGATCGTATGTATAGATAATGGGAAAAGGCTCTATATTGTTAAGTTGTAGAAACCAAGAATAGAAGGTAGTATCGGATGTATAATATATACCAAACCTCAAGAGCAACATACTAAGTCTATGACAACTTACGGAGATAGGTTGTAAGGTCATAATGGACGGAGATAAATTGACTTTGTATGATAAGAGCAGGAAATTGTTGATGAAGGTAGAAAGATCTAAGAATAGACTTTACAGTATTAGACTACAGATAGACACACCTATATGTCTCTTAGCAAACGTAGATAACAAAGCATGGTTATGGCATGCTAGATTAGGTCATCTGAACTTTGATGATATCAACAAGATGACTAGGAAGGGTCTAGTGGAAGGAATACCAAGAATAAATCATGCCAGACAGATTTGTGATGCATGTTTATTAGGAAAGCACAGTAGAACACCATTTCCAAACCAAGCTAAATTCAAATCAAAGAACCCGTTGGACTTAGTATATGGAGACCTCTGTGGTCCTATTAGTCCAGCAACACACTCAGGCAAGAAACTTATATTCTTGTTAGTGGACGATTGTACACGTTTTATGCGGGCTTACTTTCTGACATCGAAAGATCAAGCACTTAGTACTTTCAAGGAATTTAGACAGAAGATAGAAATGGAAATGAGAATGAAAGTGAGAATGCTAAGAACAGATAGAGGGAGTGAATTTACATCTAATGAATTCACCAGTTACTGTAAAGAGAATGGAATAGCACGACAGTTGACAACACCTTACTCACCATAGCAGAATGGAGTAGTGGAGAAAAGAAATAAGACAGTGTTATCAACAACTAGGAGTATGATGAAAGCCATGAACTTACCCTTAACTTTTTGGGCGGAAGCAGTAAAACATGCCATTTACATACTCAATAGGGTACCTACAAGAGACCTGATAGATAAAACTCCATATGAGGCACTCTACAACAGAAAACCAAACTTGGAAAACCTAAGAATATTCGGATGCACAGCTTATGCAAAGATAACGATACCTCACTTAAAGAAGCTGGATGACAGAAGCATACAAATGATTTACTTAGGAGTAGAGGAAGAATCAAAAGCATGTAGGTTATATGATCCAATAGCAAAAAAGAAACACGTTAGTAGGGATGTTAAGTTTATGGAAACGAAACCGTGGGATTGGGATAAGGATGGAGAAGATACGAGTACACAAGACACATTTTGGGCTAGTTTTGTGGTAGAAGGAGTTGACAATGAGAATGCTACACCAGTCAACATAGAAATCAATGATAAAATTGATAATACGTATCAGGAACCGAATACAATACCAGATCCAGTTACACCAATTACACCACCAACATATACTTACCACCCTAACTCAGACGAAGAAGAGGCTACTATTAGCTCATTAGAGAGCTCAGACCATAGATATGATCATAGACCAGTACGAGGATTGAAAGGTTTAGCATAAATCTACGAAACTGCACGTATAGTGGAAACACCAAGTTTATTTTTCACAGAAGAAGAACCTCGTGACTATAAGGAAGCATCAGCAGACAAGAAATGGATTGAGGCCATGGAAATTGAATTAGATTCAATAAATAAGAATAACACATGGATTCTTACTACATTGCCAGAAAATCAGAAGGCAATCAGACTCAAATGGGTTTTTAAAACCAAGAGGGATGCACAAGGAAAGATCATCAGATATAAGGCACGTTTAGTAGCAAAAGGATATGTACAAGAACAAGGAATAGACTTCGATGAAGTATTTGCCCCAGTTGCTAGGATAGAGACAGTACGCTTGATATTAACATTAGCAGCATATCATGGTTGGCAAGTTCATCACTTGGATGTAAAATCAGCATTTTTACATTGAGACTTAAAGGAAGAAGTCTACGTTACACAACCTGAAGGATTTGTACAGCCAGGAAATTCAGGAAAAGTGTATAAGCTTATTAAAGCTTTATATGGTTTAAGACAAGCACCGAGAGCTTGGAATGTGAAGCTTGATCAAACATTAAAGTCATTAGATTTTAAGAAGTGTAATCTCGAATAAGCAGTTTATACGAAGAGAAACAAGACTTCTACTATTATAGTTGGAGTTTATGTAGATGATTTGATAATCACGAGCACTCCAAGGAAGGAATTAGAAGTTTTTAAATCCCAGATGGAAGAAAAGTTTGAAATGAGCGACTTAGGATTGTTAGCTTATTACCTAGGAATAGAAGTTACACAGACAGGAGGAGAGATTACAATCAAGCAAACAGGTTATATTAACAAGATCTTGAAGGAAACAAGTATGACAAAAAGTAATGATACGAAGATACCAATGGATCCCAGTACTAAGTTGGTCAAGGCGGAAGATGGTAACTCAGTTGACGCAACTTACTACAGAAGCTTAATTGGAAGTCTCAGGTACTTACTGCATACAAGACCAGATCTTAGTTATTCAGTCGGACTACTCAGCAGATGGATGCAAGACCCAAAGGAACATCACTTGAAGGCGGTAAAGCAAGTAATCCGATATATCAAAGGAACAAAGGAGCATGGCATAATTTACAAGAAAGAATTACAGGTTACAGCGACACTAGTTATGGAATTAACACTAATCAAGGAAAAGGAACTACTGGCATAGTATTTTATTTTGGAGAGTCACCCATTACCTGGTGTACTCAGAAACAACCAACAATGGCGCTATCATCATGTGAATCAGAATTCATGGCGGCTACTGCAGCAGCATGTCAAGCCTTATGGTTAAAAATATTACTTAGTGAATTAACTGGAAGTGAAGAAAAGAAGATAACGTTGAAGGTGGATAACATTTCAGCAATAGCACTAGTCAAGAACCCAGTTTTTCATGGAAGAAGTAAACACATTGTAACACCCCCAAAATCGGGTCCAGCGGAAGCATACATGTTACTGGGGTGCTACTCAATCGGTATCATAACACAAGTACAAAGAACGGTTTTTATCTCAACTATTTAAAATAACTTTCATTATCAAAATTATTCAAATTTACATCGTTCAAAAATAGTGCGGAAATACAGGCCCATATAAGAGTTTAAGCGGTCCCAAATACATTTCAAAGTTGTCTATGACCATGCCATGCCAAAGCCTTCAATAGTTAACTATCGCCTTAAACCTGAAAATACATGCTAAAAAGTGTTAACACGAGGTTGGTGAGTTCATAGGTTTATAATAAAACAGTAGTATTGTGAGTTCACATGAGAGTTTTGTGACCATTGTGTGGCTAACAATGTCATGAAAATAGTGTTTACCTTACTGTAAAATTAGAGTTGTGGACCATGAGTAGAGTGTGTGATCATTACAACGAATATAATGTCACATAGTAAATAGTCTATTACGCTAGCACTAAGTTCATGCAACCGAAGCTAGACAGTTCAGTGCGCTACAATGTAGCACATAAATAATAATCAAGGGCCCATAGCGAGTGTTTAACCCAATACACTCGTAGTCCGACTTGATATACGCTCGCATTGACCCGTCTGGCCAACCGAACGAGGGGAGTCACCCCCAAATAGATCTATTTATATCAATCGCGCTTCCCAGCAGGAATTAACGGCTCATGAAGGTGGGCATAATAGTGGGTTCAGGGCTTAGGCTAACTGCGCAATAGTTTTGAGCAAATAAAATAGTATTGTGGTCCAGTAAACGTTTTGCATGTTTCTCACCCCATAGTTGTAAAACAAGTATAAGAAAAGTGGGGCTATAAACTAACACTTGTGTCCATAATAAGGTAATCCAGTATGCAATAAGTAAATAGTCATGTTTCAATTAAGAGCAAGTAACAAGTTTAAGAATAAACAAGAATTGAGGTTAGTTAAAAAAAATGAGCATGTATTCTCCCCCAAAACAGTTATAAAACAAGTAAAGGTAGGGGCCATGAACTCACCTCAGCAAATAGCAATCTGATAGTGAAAATCAAGTAGTGATAGTGTGCGGCACCGACACGCGACCTAGATTAGTAAGGCATGTTTTAGTCCGAGTTTAAGTTTAAGACTCAGCGAGGTTTAATTAAACTCAAAAGTTTTAAAGCATTGTGTTATTGTTGTTCGTGTGGCAGCATTTAAGTTTGAAAATAGTTTTCTAAATGTTTGTAAGTATTGGCTCTTGGAAGTGTAAATAAATGAACAAAATAAATATTGAGGACAGATAAGCCTTTAGTTCAACGATAATCGAAGGATAGAGTACGGAGGGTAATCATAATGATTATTTGACGTAGACAGGATATAAAAGCATGGTCGTTAGGAGTACGTATATTTTTATTTAGCCGAGTGTATCTATATTTATATATAAAATGTTTGTTGCTTTTATAAGTAGAAGTTTATAAATAAATTAGTGACTAAAAAAATAGAAACTATATATATATTTAATTTAAGAAAATATGTTTGTTTAAAATATTTTGCTTGTTGTCGCGGTAAAAGCACTTTAAATGTAGGATTTTTATGAGAAAGTTGGGCGTGACTTGCACTTACGTTCAAATAATAAGCCGTAGTATATTGTTTATGAAACTCAAATAAATGTTTATAAGCCGAAACAAGTCAAATAAATAATAACCATAAGTATTAGTAGCATGTTCAAAACTTAAGATTTAGCATAGTCTAAGTTCATAAGTTTTCAATGTATATATATATAGTTTGTCTTATAATAAGTTTTATAAGCTCGGTATAAATTATGTCGCGAACTCGTGGCCGAGTGTTATGAATGGAGTCGTGTGGTTAATATCGTGAAGTAATAAGTCGTGATTAAACCGAAGCGGGACAGTAAATCAAACGCACCCTTAACATGGTGAAGTGGGCTTTGGCCCAAGGTGGAACATACAACATTACAACACACCCTTCAGTTTTATGGGCTTCGGTCCAGTTGTGGGACAAGCAAATGCTGGTTTTAGACCAGCTTATGGAACCACCAGACGCACCATATATCCTTGCAACAGGTTATAAGAAATTTTAGACAAAAAAGTGGGCAAGTAATATGCTCCTGTCTCGAGCTCGTGTGACTACGCAAGAAGCAAGTCTCGAACACCTTCGACCTCGTGAACACGGCACAACCGAACACGAATGCACCCCTTGTGACTTGGGTGAGTCTCAACACTCAAACCAAAACAGACCCCAGCTACTTATGTGATTGTCTCGCTAGACCAAACGCAACACACCCAAAACAACATTACAATTAACTTTGTAAAAGCTTGGTTTTGAAAGTGACATAGCAAAAGAAAAGAAATAACTACCCCTACTGTTGGGGTGTCGAACCACACAGTGGTTAAAACAAAACAAACACCAATCTCAACCCAAGTTCAACAATTTTGTTGATTATGTTTTGAGTTTGCAATTAGAGTGAGACAAGCAGTGAACATGAACAACAACATAAATACCCACTGCGGGGCAGTGGTCGACTCACAACAAAAGCAAACACAACCCAACATATTTCTCAACCAAAATCAATTGTTAACATAAGTCTGTTGCTGTTCCAAAACGTACCCATTTGATTGATAACAAAGGACACATCAGTAACATTGGAAATAAGCTGAAAGGCAAACAAACATACGACAAGCACCATGATAAACTAAAACTAGACTTATGTTTCGAACCAATTCACAACTTATTTCTTATAAGCTTTAAACGTTTTCATCTTTTCTTGTAACCATTTTTATTTACGAGTGGCTTGTGTTTTATTTTTGACACAGTGTGAAAAAGAAAAGAGACCAAGGCACCTAAAGTTGGTTCGACAAAGCAACGACACACTCTAGTTTTCCTTTATGTTATCAGTTATTTGAGTGAGTTTTGACAACCCAGTAAGCACAACCAAACGCTCGAATAAGCAAACCGAGACACAAATAAATCAAGCACTTCCAAACAAGAGCCATCTTAGCTTAGTTTTAGGTTGAGATTACTTTACTAATTGCCACACCACAACAATAACACTAAGAAGAAATAAACATTCACAGGTGAAATCGACATTTGAATAACATCACTAAAAGTCTAAAAATACAGACGAGTCGCAATATTTTTCACAAATATCAGATTCAAGAAAATATACAAGTTCGAATGGAAAGTAGACAAAGGGATTAAAAGTCTTACAAAAGGATGGAGTCGATTACAATTAAACCCAAACCGATCCAAGCAAGCAATCCCACCACAGTTACTCTTTGATTTTTTAGCGAAGTTTTTGAGTGTTGTTCTTGAGTTGTGGTTTGCCTGTGGATCAGTGGTGCTATAAGAAAGAATTAAGAACAAGAAGGGTTGAATCTCCTTTCTTTGTTATCAGTCGATTAGGGAAGTCGTCCCCCCTCCCCCCCACTCTTCATCCATCTTGCGCTGACATCGAGGTGGTGACAAGGTGGGTCAGTTCTGCGGCTGTCACCTTGTTGTTTTATGCAGCTCTGGTTAAGATACAGAGGTGGGGAGAGGCGTAGCAGAATGAGAGAGAGAAGCAGCGATGAGAAAGGGGTGAGAGATTGAAAACGTTTTATCGTTTTATAATTTCTCTCTATTTATTTATTTATTTTTTGGTTACAAACTCATAATTATAAGTTAATGGGTGGGTGTAAGTGAATAAAAAGGTAAGGTTAACTTAAATAAAAGGTAAGTTGAAAAATGTTCTTGGTTTTGTAACACTCGCGGGAGTTAGGTCTACCCCGTGTTTTGCTGAGCCCCGGTTTAATTAGTGTTTTCTAGGTTATCGTGAGCACGAAAGATATCATTTTCGAGGTCGTTTTTATAAAAGCCATATAAAAACAAAATTGTGGATTCCTTATAACAATTGTTGGATTTATGCCACTACTAGGTTTGTGTCGGTACGCGTGTGGTGTTTTGTGAGAGATATCTCTCGTGTTTGATCAACAATGATCAGTAACAGTTAGAAAATGGCACATTCACATTTTCTGATAAAATAAACAATGTAGCGCGGGTTTGTTTTCCCGAAAATAGTTATGTAAGCCCATGTATGCTTAAGTAAATAGTTGAGTAATAATAAATTGATATTTATTATTTAAAATTAGTTTGGAAAATTTCGGTTTGTTACACACATCGACATTCGCTATCATTTCACTCGAGAATGCGTAGAGAATGGGCACATCAATGTGGAACACGTTAGCGGAGAACTACAAAGAGCAAATATACTAACAAAGGCTCTACCAAGATTAAAGTTCACGGCAATGCGACAAATGCTCGGAGTTCAAGATTTAGGACGAAGCAATGATCAAGATTAAGGAGGAGAATGTGAACCTAGTAATCTCGCTCCATTGCTACTTATGAACTCGAAGGACCAAAGATGTTAGTTAGGAAGTTTGTAACTGAAAATTAGTTAAAAGCGGTTACAAAAAGTTAGTTATGTTAGTTGACTTTTCGAAAAGACACAATGGTTGGATCATGTCGATTCATACCCTATATATACATATGTAATACTCGGTTTTAATGGTTAGACAATTAGACAAAATTTACTTATTAAATATTTACTTTGCAACTCATATTATCGATCTAGTTTTGGGACAACATTGTATCTAATAGATGTTCAGATTGGATGACCTAGAACAAGGTGGGAACTCAGTGACTGCTGTTTTGCTGCGAGGAAGTACTGATAGCATATTGAATGACCTGGAACGGGCTGTTGATGATGGTGTAAATACTTACAAGGTATCATATATCTGTAGATTAATGTGATGGGGTCCATTTTGGTTATGTTTTTATCTCAATACTGTAAAACAACAAACTGTTCTAGCACACAATGAAATGGGTTAAAATTTTCTCCTAATTTTCAACTTTAATGCACACGCGTATAACCCACTTTATGAAAAATAGTATATTGTTACTTTAAACAATTGAGGCAACCTTATTATAATATCTTAAAAAGTGGACAAAAATGTGATTGCAGGCAGTGGCGGTACCAAAGGGGGCAGCTACAAGCCTGTCAAGTTTTTTTGAACAAAAACAACAAAAAACAAAATAAATAAATAAATAAAAAATAAAAAAAAATTAGGGTCATTTTTGTAACATTCAATATTTTCCCCATATATTCCAAGCTAAAAATTGAAGCGGCAACATAGGCATGAAAGAGCGGCAACAGTTTATGCCTTATGTGTAAGTGGGTTACAAAATTTAAGGGACTATCATGTATAACAAAACTATTCGGTTACAATTGTACATGATCAAAATTATTGGAAGAAGGCAACACAAAGTGAAAAGGTAAATTTTACAATTTGTTAATTTTAAGATTTACAAGTTGCATATTTGTTTTTTTGCAGTTGTTGATTATGTTAATATGTTTATATAGTTGTGTTAATTTGTCATTGGATTGTGTATTTGAGAATTTTAAGCAGTAGTCACTTACCCAATTTTAGAGGATTATTCTTATTTGCTTACATAATTCGAAGTGGATGTTTGATAGTTCATAAACTTGGTGTAATTGTACCATTTTGCAATTTGTTGGCAGTAATTCATCACTATACATTGCAACATCAAAATTAGTTAGTTGGTGAGAATGCTTGTTAATTTAACGTAGATTGTTACAGGCCTTTAACTTGATGTTTAGTGCCAGAATGTCTTCAAGTTTATGTCTTTTGTTGGGAATTCTGTGTAGAAAGAATTCTGCTGCTGTTTCTGCTGAAAAGATCCTGCTGAAGAGTTGGTTTCTGCTGAAGCAGTGTATCTGCTGAAGACATAGTTCAGCTTTATTAGTTTCTGCGGATATAGTATTTCCGTGTTTTATGTAATGTAGTTTGGATATGCATGAGTTTATTTAGGAAGTGATAATGCATATCTTTTAGAAGTATTAGAATATACGTTTCTTGAGAAACGGTTTAGGGTTCCTTGAGTATAAAAGGAACACACGGTTTATGTATTGAACAACTTTTAGAAAATTCTTATTATAATTAAAAAGATCCATAGAGGATCAAGAGTTCTTAGTATCAAGCTTGTGTTTTGTTTCCGCTTTATAAATACAAGTTGCAAGGATTGTCTATTAGTGTGTTATTGATTACAGTGACATTACTAATGATTCTAGAGTGCTCAAGAAGATCTATCAAGGTCTATAGTTCAACAAGTGGTATCAGAGCCTCGAGAGAGTCTCTGCCATACTGAGAAACACAAATCTTACACCTTTTCAAATCCAAACAAATCAACAACCATGCCTGGATCTGATGATGATACTGATACAACCCAAAACATTAACACCACTTCTCTTCAACAACTCAACCTCTCTAACAGTAATGCTAAGTTTCCATACTTGAAGAATGCTGAAGAATATCATTTGTGGTCCATGAAAATGCAGAACTGGATCACAAACATAGATTGGAATCTATGGGAGATTGTTAAGAAGGGAAATAGCTTAAAGAGGCATGTTACTGATGCTGATGGAGTTGTGACAATTGTAGCTCCCAAAACTGCTGAAGAGATTCTGGCTGTGCAAAGGGAGAGCAAGGTAAGAACAATTCTGCTCCAAGCTATACCTGATGACCATATGGGTGACTTCCACTTTATGGAGGATGCCAAGGACATTTGGATGGCTATAAAAGCTAGATTTGGTGGGAATGATGAATCAAGAAGGTTGCAAAAGTCCATGCTAAAGCAGAAATTCCAAGAATTTCAGATATCTGAAGAAGAGGGAATTCATAAAGGCTATGACAGGTTTCATCGGATCTTAAGTCAACTTAATCAGTTGAAGGCTAGACCTGACAATGAGGACTGCAATGCTAAGTTTCTGAGATCTTTGCCACCATCCTGGTTGCAAGTCAGTATTGCTCTCAAAACAAAGGGTGGCTTGGACTTAATCTCCTTTGATGATCTCTACAACAAGCTCAAATCACTTGAGCCTGATGTTAGAAGTCCTATTCGTCCATCTACTCATTCTGCATTTGTTGGTGCTTCTACAAAACCTGTGCATCAAGCTTCAAGTTCATATACATCAGGAGCATCTTCTCAAACTCATAATCAATCTACTCCTAAATCAAGATCAAGTAATGTGTTGGAGGATCTTATTCATTCATTTGTGGCTGAATATGAACCTTAACAGTTTATTGCTTATGAGGACTTTGAACAGGTAGATCCATTGGAAATGGAGGAGATGCACTTAAAATGGGAGCTTGCAATGATCTCAATGAACATCAGAAGGTTTGAAGCCAAGTCTGGAAGGAAGTTTGGGTTTAATGGAAAAGAGGCAGCAAGGTTTGATAGAAGGAAGGTTAAATGCTACACTTGTGGTCAAGTGGGACATTTTTCAAGAGAATGCAAAGAAAGAAAGGCTGGTGATGAAGTTAGATATGGCTCTTATCCATTGGAAGCAGGGAATAACAAGACTGTACCTTCAAAGGCAATGGTGACTTTGGATCACCAAATTGATTGGGGTGATCATGAACCTGCTGGAGAGGAAGCTTCTACTTCTTCACAAGTGAATCTACTGGCATTTACACCTTCAGAAGACAAGAAGGAGCAAGTCTCCTTGATGGGAATCTCTCAGGTACACAATTGTGTGTTTGGATGTAGTGTAAGATACAATGAACTTAAAAAGGAATTTGATGAATTGAAACCTAAGTACAATGAATGTTATATAGAGGTAGAGTCTTATAAATTGGCTTTAAAAACTCTAGAGAAACAAAAAGTATGGTTTCAAAAGAATCAAGTTAAATATGATGAAAAAATAAGAGTTCTAGAAAGTGATTTAGAAATTGCTAAGATAGAATTAAAACGTACTGAAAAAGAGAAGTCTGAGTTAGAAAAAGAAAACAAAGAGTTACAAGCTAAATTAGACAAAGAGATAGCTAGAGGTAAACAATGGCAAATGTCAGGTGATAATCTTGCTAGGGAACTTTATGGTAGTCAGGCTGTGAACTCTAAAATAGGTTTGGGATTTCAAAAATATGTTGGTTTAGAGGCTAAGAATGACCTAGGTAAATCCACACCTGCAGGTTTAGCTAACTTTGTCAAAGAAGGTAACTTACATGCTGTCCCTGGACCTATAAGAGGGGAACATATGCCTATTGACCTATCCATACCTAGTGACTTTGATGGATCACACTATCTTTATGGCAAAAAGTCAACTGACTTTCAAGACCCTATTGTGAAATCTAATGACTTTGTCTCTTGTTGTAACAGTGACAAGTCTTCTGATGAAGGGTCTACCTCATTTGCTAGCTGTGATTCAAGTGAGAAGTCGAACCTGCCCAAGACCATGCCCAAGACCACACCAAAGATATCACCCAAGACTCCCCACAAGCCTTCTAGAGTTGCTGCTGATAACAAGACAGTTTCTACTGAAGACTTGTTTTTCAATTCTTTGCATAATAATACTTTTGGCTTTGTTAAAAACAATTCTGTTTGTCATGGTGATTTGAATACTTTTTCATGTTATGGAAATTCTTTTGGTTTGAATAAATCTTCTAAAAAGAAGAAGTGTTTTGTGTGTGGAAGTAAATATCACTTGATTAAGGATTGTACATATCATGAGCAAAGAATGGGTGCAGGTGTTAGTCAAAGAAAAACTAGGCAAATGTGGAAGAATGTTAGTAAAATACCATCTTTTGTTCCACGTCAGCAGAAACCCAATTCTGCTGAACCACATTCTTCATGGAGAAGAACCAGTACTAGATCTTATGTTCGACCCACTAGTTCTTTCTTTTCTAATGGTTATTGGCCTAATCACTTTGACTCTATGAATTATGATGGTAGGTATTGGGATACTGCTGTGAAGCCCTCAGCAGGTTGTTCTTGGACCAAGAAGGGACCTAATATGCATTACAGGCCCAAGAACAATGGTGGATCTAAAACATCTACATGGCCTGTTACTGATGATCCACAAGGCAGGCTCAAGTCAGCAATGACTTGAGTCTCCAAAGTGTACTAATTTTGTATGCTTTGTTGTTGTTGTAGGAACATCCTTTGAAAAGTACTGAAATTGGCATTTTTGATAGTGGTTGTTCTCGAAGTATGTCTGGGAACAAGGATAAGATGCATGACTTTGAGCCCATTGAAGGAGGTGGCACTGTAACCTTTGGTGGTGGAGATGGCAAAATAACAGGGAAAGGAACCATAAAGACACCCTTGTTAGACTTTGAAAATGTTTACTATGTGGAGGAACTGGGGAATTTTAATCTTATCTCAGTATCACAAATTTGTGACACTAAGCATAAGGTTTTCTTCTCTGAAGATGAGTGTCTTGTACTTTCCAAGGACTTCAAACTCCCAGAAGACACAACTGTATTGCTGAGAGTTCCTAGAACCTTCAACTTATACACATTCAATCTGAATGATGTTCAGCCTGAAGGAGATCTAACATGTTTGGTTGCCAAAGCTTCCCTAGATGAATCTAATAAATGGCATAGAAGAATGGCACATGTGAATTACAAGACCATCAACAAGTTATCAAAACTTGGTCTAGTTCAGGGCCTTCCTTCTAAACTCTTCACCAATGAACACAACTGTATTGCTTGCAACAAGGGAAAGCAACACAGAGCCTCCTACAAAACTGTTCAAGCAGTGAGCTCCATTTCAGAACCTCTTCAGTTGTTGCACATGGATCTTTTTGGTCCAACCCCCATTAGAAGTATTGATCACAAGTACTTCTGCCTGGTTATTACAGATGATTATAGCAGGTTTTGCTGGGTGTTCTTTCTCAAAACTAAGGATGAAACAACTGCAATTCTGAAAGAATTCATTATCTTAGTTGAAAACCAGCTGAATAAAAAGGTTAAAGGAATTAGGTGTGACAATGGTACAGAATTCAAAAATGTTGTCTTCATAGAATTCTGTAAGTCTAAAGGGATTAAAAGGGATTATAGTACTCCAAGAACCCCACAACAAAATGGGGTTGCTGAAAGGAAAAATAGAACCCTTTTTGAGGCTGCAAGATCAATGCTTGCAGACTCCAAACTCCCCACCATGTTTTGGACTGAAGCAGTCAGTATTGCTTGTCATGTCTTGAACAGGGCATCCATCACTAGACTTCATGTCAAGACACCTTATGAACTTCTCACTGGGAAAGTTCCACACATACATTACCTTAAGCCTTTTGGATGTAAACTGACTATTTTGAATACTGCTGATATACTGGGTAAATTTGATGGGAAAGCTGATGAGGGATATATAGTTGGGTATTCAGCTCACAGCAAGGCGTATAGGGTTTATAATCTGAATGCTAAAAGGATTGAAGAGTCCCTTAATCTGAGATTTCTTGAAGATCAGCCTAATATTCAGGGACAAGGCCATTCTTGGTATTTTGACCTAAACTATTTGACTGACTATTTGGGTTATACTAGGCATGCTTCTAATCCTAATGCAGGTACCAAAGATTCAAGTTCTAACCCTGCAGGTTCCATGGATGATGACTCAGAATGTGAGTCTGAGACAGAAGAGAATACTTTTGTTGTACCATCTTTTCCACCTAACCATTTTGTAGGTAATCACTCTGCTGCTGAACAAGATGATGAGTCACATTATGCAGAAGAGCTTGCAAGATTGCAGAAGCAGGAACATGCTGCTACTAAGGAAGCTCAGAAACTCAATGACAAGGTTACACAAGAGACTGAGGCTATCCTACATCAGTCAGCACAAGCAGTCAGTGGAAACAAGGATACTGCTGAAGGCACACCTCTTCCCACTGACAATGTCAAAGATGCTGATTCTGCTGATGTTCATTCTGCTGATTCTACTGAAGTCTCTACCGATTTTGATAAGCCCTTTACCAGATTTCCTAGTCCTTCTGACCTTGGAAATTATCAACCAAAGCCTGGTTTGTTTAACTCAGCCTCTTATGACACTGAGTTTGAGCCTACACTCACCAACATTGATGCCACCATTGATGTTCCACCTACAGCTACCAAAAGGATTCACAATGCTCATCCCCTATCCAAGATTATTGGTGATCCTAAAGCCCCTGTCAGAACTAGAAGCACTGTCAAGAATACAAAATATGGAGAAGTTGCTTTTATCTCTTATGTCTACAATCAAAAGAGGAACAATCACACAGACTACAAACATTGTCTGTTTGCATGTTTTCTTTCTCAGATTGAACCAACTAGTGTTCCTCAAGCACTGGCTGATTCAAGTTGGCTTGAAGCAATGCAAAAGGAGATGCTGCAATTTAAAAATCAGCAGGTTTGGATTTTTGTTCCTCTTCCTGATGGGAAATATGCCATTGGGACAAAATGGATTCTGAAGAATAAAAGAGATACCAGGGGTATTGTGGTGAAGAACAAAGCAAGATTAGTGGCTCAAGGTTTTCGACAAGAGGAAGGCATTGACTATGATGAGGTTTTTGCACCAGTGGCCAGAGTTGAAGCCATACGGATATTTTTGGCCTATGCCTCTTATATGGGCTTTATGGTTTATCAGATGGATGTGAAAGGTGCTTTCTTGTATGGAGAGATTGAAGAGGAGGTTTATGTGACTCAACCCAAAGGATTTGAAGACCCTGATCATCCTGAGTATGTCTACAAAGTTGTCAAAGCTCTTTATGGACTGCATCAAGCTCCCAGAGCTTGGTATGCTAGACTCTCCACATTTCTGCTGCAGAATGGCTACAGAAGAGGTGCCATTGACAAGACCTTATTTCTCAAGAAAGATTCTAGGGATATTATTCTTGTGCAGGTGTATGTGGATGATATTATCTTTGGTTCTACCAAAGAAGCCTGGTGTAGAGAGTTTGAGGATTTGATGAAGGGAGAATTTCAGATGAGTGCCATGGGAGAACTCACTTTCTTTCTGGGTTTTCAAGTTCAGCAGAAATCTGATGGTATATTTATACATCAGGAGAAATATGTAAAAGATATGTTGTCCAAGTTTGCTATGGAAAATGTCAGGACTGCCACAACTCCATATGAGGCTCCTAAACCAAAGAACAATCTTAATCCTGATCTTCCTGTGAATGTTCATTTATACAGGTCTATGATTGGTTCTTTGATGTACTTGACTGCCTCAAGACCTGACATTACATTTGCTGTGAGTGCATGTTCAAGACACCAAGTCACTCCACTTACTTCTCATATGAATGCTGTCAAGAAGATTTTTAAGTATCTTAAAGGCCAACCACACTTAGGTCTTTGGTATCCTAAAGAGTCTCCATTTCAGCTAGCAGCTTATAGTGATAGTGACTATGCTGGTGCCAATTTGGATAGAAGATCCACAACTGGAGGTTGCCAATTTCTTGGAAGAAGACTGATTTCTTGGCAATGCAAGAAACAGACCATAGTTGCTACCTCTACTACTGAAGCAGAGTATGTTGCTGCTGCCAATTGTTGTGGACAGGTTCTCTGGATTCAGAATCAATTACTGGATTATGGGTATAACTTCATGAATACTACCATTTTCATTGACAATCAAAGTACCATATGCATTGTTAAAAATCCAGTTTTTCACAATAGAACCAAACATATTGAGATAAGAATTCACTTTATAAGGGATGCTTATGAAAAACATTTGGTTAAAGTGGTCAACATTCACACAGATGAAAATGTGGCAGATTTGTTAACCAAGGCATTTGATGGACCAAGTTTTCAATATTTGGTGGTCCATATTGGCATGTTAAACCCTTAACTGCAAAGTTTAAGGGGAGGCATAAGCCTCAGGGGAGGCATATGCCTCAGGGGAGGATGATATCTATATAAACTTTGTAATATCTGTATAAGTTGTATATTTTCTGAGTTCTTAACACTAACCCTTTAACATTGTGAAAGAAGTTTGGTGTATTTGCTTGTTTGATGGTTGTTGTGCAGATGATCTGAGAATGAAAGTCCCATGGTAAATGTCACCAAGAGTTAGTGTCAAAGGAATGAGGTCAATATGCTGAACATGGTTTCTACTGATCAATTGAAACATGCTGAAGGTCTTACACAATGGATTTATTCTAATAAGATCTTTTCATTCATTCATTGAAACTAGTTACAGCTTACATTCAAAGTTACAATTGAGATACAATGACCATTCCTAAACTATTGGCTAATTCAGTACTACTAGCTTCTATCAATTATTACAAATTACTTGAGGCTATGACAAGTACAATGAAGAAGCTGAAGATGAAAATGGAAAAAGAAGAGAAGGAAGATTGGGAAGATGCTCATGAATTAAAGTCAAGAGAATACTCAAGAACTTTGCCTCATGGTTACATTCCTCAATCACCTACTTCTGCTTCTCCTTTCCCTTACGTATGATCTCAGTCTTCTTGCTTTGTCCAATATGATCTTGATGTGGAAGACCAGGTTCTGGAGCAGGAAGATCCAACATCAAATTTTGTGATGTTGGAGGAGATGGATCCCTCTTAATTGATCTTGGTTGGGATCTCTCTGGTGTGGATGGAGGAAGAAATGTTGGATCTTCATTTTCCTCCTCTGAAGAGTCTTCATCAGAGGTATAGATGAAAGGAGAGACAAGCTCTCTTTCAGCAGGATTGGGTGCATTGCTTGGTTCACCCTTCAAATGAGCATTCCACCGTCTTTCTTCTGCATCCTGGCGTTTCTCCAATGCTCTTTCAAAGTCAGCACCTTCCAGCCCCCATGGATATGGTGGTATATCTTCTTCTGATGATGAAGAAGAAGAATTTGAATCTGAGGTTTTTGGGGGTGAAGACATGTTTTGAATGGTGAATTGGGATTAATAGAAATTAAGGTTTGAAAGATAATTTGGGAAAGTTGATGAATGAGATGTGTGATTTGGGGTGATTAAATAAGCTAATTTTAGGAGTTATGATATTAAATGCGAGTTGGGTGGCACAGTAAAATCAAGATATTGACCGAAGATATTTTTTACCTTTGGTTGATTCTGCTGATAGTTGACTGTGCTTCGGCAGGTTTGACTTTCGTTACTGCTGAAGGGTTAATTTTAAAATTAGAAGTTTTGTCAGACTTGGTCAATAAGTTGTTCCGATAATTTTGACCACGATTGGGGAACTTCCAAATTTAACTCACTCTGCATATCTTTTCGAATCAAAATTATTCGCTTATCACTTCACATAAACCCATTATTCTTTGGAGTAATTCATAACCATCTCACGCACATTCAGTCAAATGGCTCAACTTGAATTGAAGGGCGATCATAACAAATACGCTATTCTAACAACAAAGAAGGGACATGAAGAATTCGATTTGATGGTGGAGTTTCTACGAAGGTCGAAGATTCATTATGCTTTAACCTATTGTCCCAATTTGGTGTGTGAATCCTTGGCGAAGCAATTTTGGGCATCTGCTACTAAGAGATCTGCTACAGAGATTGTAGCTGAAATTGATGGTGTAGAATATGTGGTGACAGAAGGGTTGATAAGGACAAAGCTTCAGTTGGATGATGAAAATGGTGTGTATCATTCCAACACTGCAGAGATTCTTGCTGGGTTAAGAGAAGCTGGATATCAAAGTACTGACACATCCAAGTGGCACAAGAATCAATTTTGTTCGGAGTGGAGGTATTTGGTGCATGTGCTGCTTCAATGTATAAGCAACAAGTGTGGTGGATGGAATCAGTTCTCTCTGCAATTGGGATGTGGTATTGTTTGTCTTTCTAAGGGTGAAACTTATAATTTTTCTAAGTTTATTTTTGAAAATATGCTAGAAAATATAGATAAGGAACAGCATAAGTTTTTAATGAAAACTAATTATACTGGGGAACATCACCCTATGTTGGAAGCCATGTTGCCTCAAGAAAATGTCAATGTAGTTAGAACCCATATACCCATTAAAAGTCTAGGTTCTAAGTTGTTTGCCTCAATGAAAACTAATTATACTGGGGAACATCACCCTATGTTGGAAGCCATGTTGCCTCAAGGCAATGTCAATGTAGTTGAGGGTGATGATGTTGGTAATATGCCTGCTCCTAATGCTGCTGATGATGTTAATCCATCATCTTCTGGTGTTGCTGCTGATGGTATTCCTTCAGTGGTAATGGAGGAAGCGCCAGCTACAACTGCTGAACCTTTACCTGATTCTGCTGACTTACCACCACCTACCCCTGTACACATGTCACCTAGCCCTACCATCTCACCAGTTCAGGATGCTCCAACTGAGCAATTTCATGAGTTTGAAGATGATTTACAGACTTTTGAACCTGAACTTAATAGACTACCTTCACCTAGTTCTTTGGGAGAGCAAATTAATGTAGGTTCTCCTAATGTTGTACATGAGTCTGTTTCTCCTGCAGGGTTCAATGAAGCTCCTCATACCACTGAGCAATCTGCTGGTAGAGCAGAGGACCCTATTACTCTCACATTTGTATATGATTCTCTTACCAGGTACATGAAAATGACTGAGGATCTCCAAAAGGAACTTGCTGAGACCAAGACTACTCTTGGTAATGAAATTCAAAGTCTGAAAAGCAAAGTCAAAGATTTGGAGGCACAGTTGACTAAGCAGAAGCAAACCAATGATGGATTGAATTCTGCTGAAGTAGAAAAGGAGACAAATTTGGAGTCTACTAATCTGGATTCTCTTGAGATTCTAGCTGAAGTTGCTAGACAGTCTCATGTTGTACCACCTAAGGCTGCTGCAGCACCTCAATCTAAACCAATAATACTTGTTCAAAGAAGAAGTACAAGACAGTATTTGGCAAGGAAAGCTGCTGAAGCCTCAAATGTATCTGATGGTGATAATGATGTGTTGATGACTGAAGCTGTGGATATACTTCAGGAGAAACAAACATTAAGTAGGGTTGCTACTGAGAAATCTGCTGACAAAGGAAATACATCAGGAGAAACATACTTTGTAGCTGGAAGAGAATACTTGAATTCTCCTGTTCATCATTCATCAGAGAATCCACAAGTTACTACTGAAAGAGAGGTTCAAGATTTACATGATGAACCTATGGCAGATGTGCATGTGTCTAATGATGATGTTGCTGTAGATAATGTTTCTCATGATAATTTGGATGAGCTTGTAACTAATGAAGATAGGGTTGAACAAGGTAAATTATTACAAGATTGGGAAAATTATATGAAGAGTACCAAACTAGCTGAGGAAGTACAAGCTAAGTTTGATGCATAATTAGATTCAGAGACTCAAAGATATGTTTCTACATTACCTATTGAAAGACAAAGGGAATTGGATGCAGCAGTTCTAAAGTTTGATGAATCAGATTGGCAGATGATTGGGAAACAGATGCTTGCTAATCCTACTATCACTGCTGAATTGATTGGTAAGAATGTAGAGAAACAAGATTTTGAATATGAGATTGTGAATATGTTAAAGATGAGGAAGAAGGAAGCTGATGAGTTAAAAGCTAAAGCTAAAAGAGATAAACCAATGACTCAAGCACAGCAGAGAGATTATATGAGAGTATATGTGAGAAATCAAAGCAGTTCTTTGTTCAATAGTGCTTGGTCTAAGCGACAGGTGTGGGGACTTCCATTTGAAAAATTGGTTGAGATTTATAACCGAATCAAGACTAAGAATGATAAAGAAAGATTGGGTGCTTCCAAGAATATTCCTCTTCTCAATGCTGATACTAGTGCTACTGAGAAAGTATCTTTACCTGCTACTTCTACTGGTGTTGATGTTTCTATGGATAAAGGTAAAGCCAAAGTAACAACATCAGATGCTCCAACTAGGAAGAGAACTAGGAGACAATTGGAGCTGGAAAGATTAGGTGAAGAAACTGCTAGAAAGTTGACTGAAGATCAAGAAGCTGAACAAAGGGCTGAACTTGCTAGATTTCATGATCTGAAGACACGAGAAGTTGAAATTCAAGCTGCTAGGAACAAACAAATCAGGAAAGCTATGGATGAACAATATGCATCTGCTGCACTTGAATCTTCTGAAGATTCTGCTGATGACCAAATGAATACTCCATCAGTGGATACTGAAGCTGCAGAAGGTGATTCTGCTGAAGCAGCAGTTCATGATGCTATTTATGTTCCTGGAAGAAGAGGAAAGAGAATGGCTAGAGTAGGATCATTACAAAGTCTAATTAATGTAAATGATTCTGATGCTACATTTATAAGGGAAGGATCATCTGATGATTGGCCAGAAGGGACTAGAGTGGTTCTAGTGAGTTGGGAGTTAAGTCAAGATGGTCAACTCAATATCATTCATAGATTGGATAAGTCATCCATATCTTTTGTTTTTCTTCAGCAGATTCTTCATCTTGTAAGTTATCAAGATTTGGTCACTCTACATGAGTTGGTTACTAAGTATTATGCCACTCATACTCCTGAAGGTTCTGGATTGTATTTGTTGGGTGATCTTCAAGTGTTGTTTGATTCTTCTACTCCTACTGGTGCAAGTTATGATATATGGAAGAATAATCAGAAATGGAAAGTTCAGAGTTGGAAGTTCTATCCTATGTCTTATGTACATGTGCTGGACACTACCACTGGTCTGAGGATTATCATGGATATTATTCACAAATATCCTCTGAAGGTATCTTTGATGGAGAAAATGTTACAACAGAAGTTGGAAATTCCTCCTGATCCAGCTGGTAATACAAGATTGTTTGCTGAATCTTTGGTGAAGGTTTTCAAACAAAGGATTAAGACTTCCAGAGCAGCAGTTGAGTAGGGATATTATGTTGTATATGTCTTTTGTTTAAAAAAAAAAAAAAAAAAAAAAAAAAAAAAAAAAAAAAAAAAAACTAACATATTGTTGTATAGTATTTGTCTGCAGGTTTGGTTATCAACTTACCTGATGTTGACTATTCCATCATAAAGTTGGCTAGTCCAAAGGGTACGGCTTTGGTAAAGACATGTCAAATCTGTTGATAGCTGTAATGGTTTGCTCAAAACCATAGGGTTTTCAACTCACCCATGCTTTATTGCTGAGTAGTTGAAATGGTTGTCAATTGATCATGGATTTTTCCTTTATGGATTCCAAATAATTGGCTAGCCCACATGTATATGGCTTGTGGTAAAGGCAGTGGAAAGCCATATTTGGTAATCAGTTAACCAAGATGATTTTCATCAAGATAATTGACTAGTCCTGAGCAAACGGCTACAGGTAAAGACATCTCAAATCCATTTATAGCTGATGATTTGCTAAAAATCATGTGGTTATCAGTGTACCTTTGAACACTTGGCTACTCCAGTAGTGATGGCTATTGGTAAAGAGACATCAAATCCATTATTTTCAATGATTCACCTCTCACAGGAGTTAACACACCTGGAAGTGATGAGAATAGTATGAAACTAAATTGTTTTGATGTACATTAAGTCATTTGTTGCTGCAAAGAATGGAGCTTTTCTGTGTATGCTGATCATAGAGATTCTGCTGCTGATAATTCTTTGCTGGTGCTCTGTTACAATCCTCTTGGTATGTTACTTTAAAGATCTATCAAGAATCTTGAACTTAACTAGGTCAAATTCAAGATTAGGGGAGGATTGTTGGGAATTCTGTGTAGAAAGAATTCTGCTGCTGTTTCTGCTGAAAAGATCCTGCTGAAGAGTTGGTTTCTGCTGAAGCAGTGTATCTGCTGAAGACATAGTTCAGCTTTATTAGTTTCTGCGGATATAGTATTTCCGTGTTTTATGTAATGTAGTTTGGATATGCATGAGTTTATTTAGGAAGTGATAATGCATATCTTTTAGAAGTATTAGAATATACGTTTCTTGAGAAACGGTTTAGGGTTCCTTGAGTATAAAAGGAACACACGGTTTATGTATTGAACAACTTTTAGAAAATTCTTATTATAATTAAAAAGATCCATAGAGGATCAAGAGTTCTTAGTATCAAGCTTGTGTTTTATTTCCGCTTTATAAATACAAGTTGCAGGGATTTTCTATTAGTGTGTTATTGATTACAGTGACATTACTAACGATTCTAGAGTGCTCAAGAAGATCTATCAAGGTCTATAGTTCAACATCTTTATATATTATTCATTGCTCAAGTGTCATGTTGGGCATCATATAGACTTGTACTTTTTATAAGTCTTTGGCCTTGCTTGCTTGCTTCCAATATAGTCTGAACTTCTGAAAAAGTATCACAGTTAGTTAGCAATTTGACATCTTGTTTCTAATATAGTTTGCATCTTTAAAAAACCATCACAGTTAGTTAGAATTTTGACATGAGTCAATAGTCTAAGTGATTATTGAATTACACATTTTATTTAAAATGACTATATGCCACTTTTTTTATTGCACTTGTGTTATAAGGTATTTAACATTTTCGTTGCATTTAAGAAAGATGCTATGTAACTGTTTGCTGCACTTCAATTTGAGATAATATCTAATGCCTACTTTATTACTTTGAATTTGCCCCCTCAAAATTTTTTCTCTAGTACCGCCCTAGATTGCAGGTCACTCAACACAGCCTGCTATCGGCCCATTTTGCCACATCTAATATATATTAAGATGTGATCGTTTGACTTTCTCGGTAGCAAAAATCATTGGGTAAAAAGACAAAGTGTAGCAGTAATTATTTATTTATGTTCTTTCAGGCATTTTGTCGGGACAGTAGAAGTGCAACCAGAGCTGCGGCCACTGAAATTGAGTTAGCGAGAAAGTTGAAGGAATTCTCTTTCACATAGACATGGTATCGTTTACTTTCTTGGCATGGTTACTTCTTTATTTACTTGTCCTTTCATAGTGATGCCAGCTGGTTTGCGTCTAAAAAAATCACGTGTGATTTCACAAATCACATATGATTTTAGAATAAGAAATCACATAATTTATTTATATATATATATATACATACATATATATGTACATATATATATATATATATATGTACATATATATATATATATATATATATATATATATATATATATATATATATATATATATATATATATATATATCCCGGATTGGTTCATTGGGTCTTTAGAGAATTTTGGGTATACATTGAACTTTTCTCCAGTCTCTCATACATATACATATACATATACATACATATATATATATATATATATATATATATATATATATATATATATATATATATATATATATATATATAAGGTGTTATTTCGATAGAGTATTTGGGCCCAGGCCCACGAACATACAATTTGGATAGGTTTAAGCTGACATTTCGTGAACCCTAAAAATGCGAGTGTAAATAATTATGGCCGTTGGATCAATCTAATCATTTAATTTGAGATATCCTTGTACTATAAAAGGCTCACTAGGGCAGACACGATTTCACAAGTCACAAAAATGAAAAACAAAATGGCGACAAGAAGACATACCATTTTAGATCCTCGTTTCATTGAGAAGATATCAAATCCAAATAAAACATCATGTTTCATTGCAATCAATGTTCATAGTATTTCGATTGTAAGTGTATTTAATATATGCCAGATGAATATTTTTTTTAAGAAAAACCTTTTTTTTTTTTTTCATTTATAATCTTACATATGTTGTTTTCTTGGCTCAGATGGAGTTCAGTGACCCAAAGGTGCCGATTTTGCTGAATTTATTGTTATCTGCAGCAACGCTGGCGACCATCCAATCTTCACATGGTTTCCATGAGAAATCTGAAACCACACTTGTATGCCCGCCATGTAGAAACACCAAATTCGGTGGCCCATCTTCAGTTTCTTTTGGTTTTTGCTCCAAGCTGATCGTGTAATTTGAAACATTAACTTATAAAGAGTTATGTAAAACTAAATGAAACGTATTAGTTTCGTTTTGATAGGTGATATAGAAACTAGATCTAAATCATAATTAGTTAATGCAATGTGTGAAAATAAGAATATACTATTACATCAGTTATTATGATAAAACAATCTCGCTTAATTGATTCATTTTAAACTTTCACCATCTTGTTCACTCTTTTTAACCTCTTAGCTTTGATTAAGGCATCCTCCACCGTTATCAGACGTTTCTTTTGTTTTAGTAATTTCTAAAGATTTTATCAACCGGTAACATCAGTTAAAGTCAAGTTATCATGTCCTCTGACAACTGGTCAGTGGCTGAAAAAACATCATTGGATTTAAAATCCAAATTAAATAGTTCTTAATAATAACCATAATCAAAACGACGAATTAATACATCTTAATATACATATCTGCAAGTCCTTTTTCTAATGAGAACATTTTCAAGCTTATCGACATGGTTTTAATTAGCACAATCAAAATTTCAAATCACGGGGTATTTATACATTTTAATATGTAAACTTCATTACTACAGTATAATATGTAAACTTCGGTGAAGTGTTCGTCAAAGAACATAAGAGATTCTCTTGATTTAAGAGATCTTTAGGGATTAGTTGGTGGTCTAACGCAATAACTCTTATAAAGAAACATTGGCCTTTCAGCATATCTTTTCAAAGAAATCTAATCGCCTAAAAAATATCAAAGTATGCGGTCATAAAAATTAATATGAGGGCCCGTTTGATTTGTAGATGGGTTTAAGACTAGGATTTGAATATCCATTATAATTTGGATTTGAATTTAATATAGATTTAAAATTAGATGGAGAAAGAGGAAGTTATAATAAAATAATATGTTATATATGTTACAAAATGAATATATTTATAATTTCAAACTTGTTATAATTGTAAAAATGAGAATAAAATAAAATATGAGTAGTTGATCTAAAAGATGGACTCACCTATAAAAAAAAAAAAAAAAAAAAAAAAAAAAGGAAAAAAAAATGCATGTTTGTTTTGAGGTTTTTGACCAAGGGATTAGGATTTAGGATGAAATAATTTGTTTATTTTAAATACTGAAGGATAAAAAGTAGCGCGTGAATCCAAATATATAAGGATAGCTAAATCCATATATAGGGAAGCCATGTTTTTTTTCTAACACACCGGTACCTGACTTCTCTCTCTTCTATTTATATCATTTTCTCATAGAATTTACTTCTCTTTCTATAAATTTCCATGTCATGGGCCCTCTTTCTGTTTTTAATATATTTTAATAGTTCAGATAAATTTATTAAAATAAATAGTAGTCATATATGGAGTAATATATTAATAAACAATATTTAAATCAAACCTAAATTCGAATTCAAATCTTAATTCTAAACTCATCTACAAACAAACGGGCCCTAAAAATATAACAAACAGTTAGGAAGGTAGTTGGGGTTAGCACATACCAAATATTTGATAATAATCCTCATTTATAAGATCTACACACATACCAAACAACAAATTTTGCCATCATCCTTATATCCTAAGTCTTAACCCTACACCTTCAACCCAAATGCATCAACTTGTAGAAATATATTAGATCATTTAACTTTGGACAAAAAAAAAAAAAAAACAAAAAAAACAAAAAACAAAACAAAAACAAAACAAAACACAAGAAAAAAAAAAAAAAAAAAAAAAAAAAAGACACAATTTAACAATGATTTTTGTTAACCATAAAGTTATCTAATTGGTTAGTCCTTCGAAAACTAGGCCCATTAACTCTTGGGCCATCCAAAATACCTTCAACCCAAAAAACACTTGTCTTGACTAATAATCACAATAACCCGGTTTATTGTAAACGTGTACTAAACATAGTATAGTTAGTTTGTTAATATGCGTGTAATAATTTTATTTAGTCGTAATATATTAAGTTTCCCAGTAATTGTTTTGATATGATAATTTTTCATTTGATTATGATAACTATTATATAAATAAATATTTTTATAAGTTCACCAATATTTCTAAAAAAATCTACAAAAGATACCTTGGTAAAAGTTTCCATAATGTGTTTAAATCTTACCATGCAACTAACTTTCTTTATAAACCTTTTTTTTTAATTATTTTTTTTAACTGCCTTCACAAATTAAACAGTCATACCCTCATCCCTAGTTAATCATCTTTATAATTAGTCGATACTCCAATATAAGGTCTAACTGTATACGTACCAGCAGATGGAGCTGAAATCAGTACTTAGGGCGTTGTTTGGTTTTGTTATGGCGCTGTTTGCTGTTTTGAAGTCGTTTCATGTTGCTACGGAGCTTTTTGCTGCTATCAGTTGGTGTTTTAATCCTCTTTGGTCCTTAATGGAGATGTTTGGTACTCTTGTGATGTATTTGGGTGCTTTGTGTCATGCTATTTATGGGGCTTTTTGCATGTTTTGTTTGTGTTATAATTTTGCTTTGGACCTATTTGATGCTATAGTTGAATTGTTTTAATATTAGTAGCTGCTGAATTTTGTGGTTCCATGCCTTTTGGTGTTAAGTTGTGATGCGTGGGAATCGCAACAGGCTTTACCTCTCGAGGGATCTCGAGAAGCTTACAACCCCCACCAGGCAGTGTACCTGATCGTTGTAGTATAGTATAGTGACAAGTACCGGGGGATTGATCGTTCAGCTTAGGAATAGTGTCGCTAGGATTAGAAAGCCTAAATACTAGTTCTAAAGGTGAGGGATGATTATTTTTGTGTTTTTATATTTTATAGAAAGCAAATTAAAATCTCGGGTTTGAAGGATTTGGGCGGAATTAGTTGCTAATCAACTAACCCAATACTAAGATGCAATCAAAATAAAATACTAGAAATGAAAATAAACTAATTTATACTAAAGTTGTGAGCAGTAATTGGAGAAAATGTGTTTACTTAGATTTCACTACTCCCTAGATATCTTTTACACGTTAATTACTTGTTATAATTGCATGGATGACGGATCGTATTCCTTAATACCATTCATGGGGTGGCACACATAACTCCCCAATTCTATGAACTCTTATCTCCTCCTACACCATGCCCAGCACAACTATAGGGATTGTAAACAGTGGCTCATGCGTTAAATACAACCAATAAAGACCTAGTGCGCGTTGGTTCATGTTTCTTAAGACGTTCAAGCATGTTACCAATTGGAGATCTGCCAGTTTTCTTAAGCCTAACATATAAATCATTCATCCAAGACAAGAATAAACAAGTAATCAACACATAATCAATATCTAGGTTTCATTAGATCTAAGCAAACACAAGATAGATCTAGCCTAGCATGATGGAATTAAGACAAGAACATGATATAGACAACCAACACATAGACATATTGATTGAATTAGAAGAACACTTATCTTGATTAATCATGCAAGGTATCAAGGGGTTGGAACCCTTGAAAAACCTGTAAAGTTACACCAAAATCGTACTTAGGGTTTCTCCCAAAACTTCTCTCTTTAAATGTGAAAAATTAGAAAACTATATATAGGAAAAGGGGTCTGACGGCGTCCAGACCAATTAGGTGACGCCGTCACCTCGCCGCCAAAACAATCCTCGGACTGCCTAGATCTACATTTGACACCGTCAAGAATAATTTATTTCCAAGCCGTCATGACTTTAACTCTTGACGCCCTACCTTCATGACGCCGTCAAAACTCTTCTGGATCGTCATGGAATTTTACTCTTGACGCCGTCAGGGAACTACTCTTGACGCCGTCATGCACTGTTCCCAGCATGGAAAATTAAGACTTTGGCGTTTTCTTCACTTTTATGCTCCAAAAACGTCCAAATTGCTTCCTTTTCCATATTTCACTCCCAAAGTACCTAAAATCACAAAAGGAACGATTTAGGGCAATATTTGATCAAATAAATTTGGATTTGGGCTTAAATGACCCCCTAAAAACGGATCATTTTTCACCTCATCATATACCCTTACACTTGAGATTTGCTTGTCCTCAAGCAAATGCGCTTTTATTCTACTCAAAAGACAAGTTAGGGGTCATTTAACACTAATATAAAAGTAATTACAACAAATAATCGTTCCACTAAAGACCAATAGACAAGCACGGAGGTCATACACAAGCACCTCACAAATAGTGTTTAGATACTCACATCTCTCGGGTGTAATAAAGTATAAATTACAATATGGAAACGGAAGATATCTCTCACTACCTGTCATAGCAAAATAGATTACCATAGGCTTGGGAAAGGATCAAACCTCCACCACATGGCGTAAGCACCTAGGATAAACTATCAAAGAGGTCTTTTAAAGGGTTGTAACGTTAGGTGTAGGGATATGAAATACACGGTTTTGTTGGATAAAGGAAGTTTTACTAGTGGCGAGTTAACAATCTTTGTTAATTACATGTACAATATGGCGTTGCTAAGCCAAGACTAGACTCGACTTAAGCTAATAAATGAAAAATAACAAAAACATAAAATGAACATAAAATAAAAAGGGATGGTAGTCCGTATTTTTTTTTTTTTTTTTTTTTTTTTTTTTTTTTTCTTTTTCTTGATTTTTTCGATTTTTTTTTTTTTTTTTTTTTTTTTTTTTTTTTTTTTTTTGGCATACACTCTTACCCTACCATACAAAATAATACATCATAGGGGATTGATCATTCCCCTTACACTTGAATCTTTACATACTTTACATTGAACTAATCTAATGACTCGAATTAAGAAAATCAAAACACTTGGAGCACTTTTAAGATTAACGTACATATGGGGGTAATAAATGATGATCTTCCCCATTACTCCATAAAATAAGTACTTACCTATGAGTCCCAATCGTCCCAAAACAATATGTACAAGGATATGACTCGACTTAGCAACCATGTAATCAATTAGATAGTTAACTTAGGGTTTAAACAAATAACAATAATGCACTAAAAATGAGCGCATACACGGAAGGCTAAGGCGATTTGGTTGTACATTTAAGTGGGGTGTAACAAATTCTTCCTTTAAGTAAGATGCTTAAAGTTAGAAACGAAAAGATAGGCTCGGAGGGGTGTACTAGGGGTTTCGTGTACTAAAGATGAGTACAACGCTAAGGGTGTGGGAAAAATTAGTTGACTTAACTAGCGAAGTAATATGACTTAAATGGTCAAGTAATTATAATACGGGTTTAACACAAGGGTAATCCTAATGCCTCTTATCATGTAGTAAATCCTACTACACGAATGTAGTCTCACTAGCGGTCTCGGGATGCATCACTAACGAAAGTTCTAGAATCTAAATGCTACCGGCACACTCATAAGCACTAATAATAAATGCTTTTCCTATCAAATCTAAAGGCGAACCTCACATATTTGGGTGGAAAAATTTTCTGAATATACGGTTATGTGCTAGTCATACAATCTCCTATCCATGAGACGCTTGCTATGGCTAAAGTTTCACTCCTAAATGTTGTAAAAAATTTTAAATTTGGCGCTAAAATTGCACTAACAAGTATTTCTCATAGTTTTATTACACATCTACCATCAAACAAAACAAACTCAAGCGAAAGTGCATATGTAAGGTATCATCTTTTTACCCTCCCCTTACACTTAAGATGAACATTGTCCCCAATGTTCAAGTAAAGAATGTAAAAGTGAAAAAGTAAAGAAAATGAAATCAAATACTCCCCTGATTCGCTCGGTATGGATAATAGGATGGCCAGGTTAAATCTTCCTCCAAGAAAATGAACAATCAAAGCTTCCCTTCCAGAATATAAATCATCTTCTTGTCATACATAACCTGTAAAACCTGACAAAATAGACAAGACAACCTCGCGTAAAATCGGCGGCATCCTATATAAGTTACTAAATCCTAGAAAACAAGATAAGATATAATGCTTGTGGAATGAAGTTTGCAGATCTCCTGGAGATTATAAAACTTCATAATTCACAAAAACCATAAGACTCCGTTAGAAAAACAAAACCGGTAAAATTTCCAGATTTTAACTCCTGACGCCGTCAAGAGTAAACTCCTGACGCCGTCAGAATTGACCTGCAGAAATTCTTATGTTAAGTTTCCGGAAAATTTCTGGAAAAACTTGGTCCTACTTCCTGGAAAATCCTGCAAAACTTCATTATGACTCAATATAAGCATTTGACTCTAACAAATACGAGTATACATGTTCATTTAATATTGTGGAGAATCATGATCGGTTTGTTTCTTAAAAACATATTTGGGGTTTCCCCTTACACTTATCTTTTGCAAAAATACCTTTAGGTGGAGTTAAGACTAGGCCAAAACAACAAAGTAAAGTATTTCTACTATTTAGTTTAGAAACATGATCTACCAACAATAAAAATAAAGCATGCATACGGAAGCAAATAACAAACAAACAAATAAAATCACACAAAACATGGGTTGCCTCCCAAGAAGCGCTTTTCTTTATTTACGAGTCTTGTAGCTAGACTCAAGGTCATGGGTTACTACGTGACTTCATCATTGGTTCTACTCTCTAGGTCGTCTTCTAAACTAGTTTTGTATTCCGGACCTAGTTGTAAGCATTCTTTATAGAAACCAAGCATCCTATTCTTTACATATTCTACTCCTCTACGTCTATCCTCCTCATTCCTATAATAAGCCGCTTGCTTGTGTTCTTTTTCGAAATTAGCGAGAAGGCGGTATTGCTCAATCTTGTAGGGCATTTGATAGGCAACCTCATCGTTCTCTTCCTTAAATCTAACTATCCCTAAAGTCGGATCATAACTCATCCTAGTGGCTTCAACAAATGGTTTTCCGAATATTATTTGGCTTAGGCAAGCATCTATCACCGGACGAATGTCTTCCACTATCATAAAATCGATTTCATAAGTAAGATTCCCTATAATCACATGTAATCCCTTCACTCTTCCTGCAAAATTACTTATCAGATTCTTACCGGGCATCATCCTAAAATTAAGTTGCTTCTTCATCACCCAATTGTAATAAGTCCTAGTCATGATGTTCACGGGGGATCTAGGGTCGATTTAAGCTTTCCATATATGCATGTGCCCGATATTGCATGGGATGTTAATGTTAGAGGGGTCTCCCATTTTGATAAGGGGTGTGCCGAAGATATATGGTCTCTCGGGACTATCGAATAGATCCTTATGGTACTCCCGTTCTTCCTCGGTGGGCAACTTATCAAAGTATTTTTCTATAGGCTCTACCTCCTCTAACTCCTCTTCCTTGTTAACCTTAACTTTCCTACTCTCATCCTTAATCTTGGCCTCTACTCTAACTTCATCCTGGTCACTCCTCTCTATCTCCTTATCTATCGGTTTAATGGTGACAACATTGACAAAGTGGACATGTTTGGATGATGAGGGATCCTTAATTTGGATTCCACTATTGGTGTCCCTAGTGTCTTTCCTAGGTGTGATTAACGCTTGGTTGTTGAGGGCTTTCAACAAGTTGTCAATCTTGTTGGTCATCTCCGTCTGTTGTTGGTTGAATTCGGTTTCAAACCTAGCTATGCGAGCTTCTTGAGATGCCATGAACTTTGATATCAATCCTTCAAGATTGTTGGTACTACCATAGTTGTTAGAAGGATTGTTGTTGAAAGTACGGTTGGATGGTGGACCGTTTGGTTGGTAACGATTAGGCGGATTGGAAGAATTGGGTTGATTTTGTTTCCACCTAAGGTTTGGGTGATTTTTCCATGAGGGGTTGTATGAATTACCGTAAGTATTTGGCTCGGGCTTGAAAGTGTACCACTTATCTCCCGCTTCGTCGGTACGCGTGGATGCGTAGTCCGCAAAAGCTGTTCCGGGGAGTTCCACACAATCACGAGTGTCATGGGGACCACTACATAATTCGCATGAAGAAGTGATTTTGTTCACTTGGCTTGAAGGCTTAGGAGCTTCGTAAGATTTCATGAGAAACTTGACTTGGTCCTCAAGTTCCATGATCCTACGGTCGGGAGTGCTAGAATTGTTCGAAGGCAAAGATATTGCCTTGACTGTTTTGTTCAAATCACGGGGATCATTCCAACTTTCGTTGTCATAGAGAGCAAGATCTTCTATGAGTTCCCATCATTGTTCCGCACTAAGATCACGTAGCTTACCACCGGCCGATTGGTCAATGGCTCGCCTCGTGGAGATGTCGATATGGTCATAAAAAATTTGGACTTGGAGCCAAAGATCTATGCCATGATGAGGGACTTTTCGGAGTAAGTCCTTGAAACGAGTCCATGCTTCATAAAGAGATTCATTTTGACGTTGTTGGAACATCAAGATGTCATTTCTAAGCTTAGTAGTTCTCCCCGGTGGGAAAAATTGAGCAAGGAAACGAGTGGTGAGATCATCCCATGTGGTGATGGATCCCGCGGGTAAACGCTCAAGCCATTGACTAGCTTGATCCCGTAGAGAGAATTGGAATAGGCGTAAACGGGTGGTCTCTCTAGTTTCAACACCTAGGTCTATGGAATCTACGATTTTGAGAAAGTCCTTAAGATGTTGGTTTGGATCTTCGGAACGAAGTCCATGGAATGCACATCCGCTTTGCACCAACCGGATGGTGTCGGATCGCAAGGGGGTCACATTGGCTCCGGTGAGCTCAATGGTGTTTCGGTAGCCTTGGTGGCTAGGTCGGGAATACTCTCCTAAGGTTCGGGGCCTAAGGGGTTCTAATGGTGGGTTTTGTTGTGGTGGGATGACGGGTTCAAAGATGTTACCACCTTCCATGATGTCGGATGGTAAAGAGTTACGAACAAAGGCACGAAGAAATGAGATAGACTAAAGAAAACCTAAAAATGAAAATAAAATCTTACTAGAAAGGAATCTAGCAAGTAGACCTAATAAAAAGAAATTCTAACCTAGACAATAACTATTCCCCGGGCTGCGGCGCCAAAAACTTGATGCGTGGGAATCGCAACAGGCTTTACCTCTCGAGGGATCTCGAGAAGCTTACAACCCCCACAAGGCAGTGTACCTGATCGTTGTAGTATAGTATAGTGACAAGTACCGGGGGATTGATCGTTCAGCTTAGGAATAGTGTCGCTAGGATTAGAAAGCCTAAATACTAGTTCTAAAGGTGAGGGATGATTATTTTTGTGTTTTTATATTTTATAGAAAGCAAATTAAAATCTCAGGTTGAAGGATTTGGGCGGAATTAGTTGCTAATCAACTAACCAAATACTAAGATGCAATCAAAATAAAATACTAGAAATGAAAATAAACTAATTTATACTAAAGTTGTGAGCAGTAATTGGACAAAATGTGTTTACTTAGATTTCACTACTCCCTAGATATCTTTTACACGTTAATTACTTGTTATAATTTCATGGATGACGGATCGTATTCCTTAATACCATTCATGGGGTGGCACACATAACTCCCCAATTCTATGAGCTCTTATCTCCTCCTACACCATGCCCAACACAACTATAGGGATTGTAAACAGTGACTCATGCATTAAATACAACCAATAAAGACCTAGTGCGCGTTGGTTCATGTTTCTTAAGACGTTCAAGCATGTTACCAATTGGAGATCTGCCAGTTTTCTTAAGCCTAACAAATAAATCATTCATCCAAGACAAGAATAAACAAGTAATCAACACATAATCAATATCTAGGTTTCATTAGATCTAAGCAAACACATGATAGATCTAGCCTAGCATGATGGAATTAAGACAATAACATGATATAGACAACCAACACATAGACATATTGATTGAATTAGAAGAACACTTATCTTGATTAATCATGCAAGGTATCAAGGGGTTGGAACCCTTGAAAAACCTGTAAAGTTACACCAAAATCGTACTTAGGGTTTCTCCCAAAACTTCTCTCTTTAAATGTGAAAAATTAGAAAACTATATATAGGAAAAGGGGTCTGACGGCGTCAAGACCAATTAGGTGACGCCGTCACCTCGCCGCCAAAACAATCCTCGGACTGCCTAGATCTACATTTGACGCCGTCAAGAACAATTTATTTCCAGGCCATCATGACTTTAACTCTTGACGCCCTACCTTCATGACGCCGTCAAAACTCTTCTGGATCGTCATGGAATTTTACTCTTGACGCCGTCAGGGAACTAATTTTGACGCCGTCATGCACTGTTCCCAGCATGGAAAATTTAGACTTTGGCGTTTTCTTCACTTTTATGCTCCAAAAACGTCCGAATTGCTTCCTTTTCCAGATTTCACTCCCAAAGTACCTAAAATCACAAAAGGAACGATTTAGGGCAATATTTGATCAAATAAATTCGGATTTGGGCTTAAATGACCCCCTAAAAATGGATCATTTTTCGCCTCATCAAGTTACATGTTTTTTTATGAATTTATCGCTCATGTTAAACTTCGAGATGTCGATGGTCCTACGTTTTGGTAATTTAGTGGCTATGTTTCAGCAGTTGTTTTTAATGGTTTTGTAATTGTTTTATGCTAAACTAGTTACTTCACACTTGTAAATCTTAAAAGTAAAACAATCGTAGCTTGAGTTAACCCCCTGAACTGCTTGATTCGTTCCAACTTTTACCAAATTAAAATGTTCACTCTTTTTAATTATCTCTTAGCTTTCATCACGGAATCGATATCCAGCTCCACCACTCTGAGATGTGCATATGCTTTTGCTATATTTATAAATCGATTAAATCTTCGGTTCAAGTCAAGTTAGGGTAGTTGTCCTTTAGCAACGATGCCCGTGGTAGCAAATTAACAAAGATAAACAAATAGTTTTAACAAGAACCATAAACCTTTCGAACAACACTAAGACACTTTGATATGCATGATCATAACTTCATAAGTCCTCTTCTAATAAGAGCAGGTCAAGCTTTCCGACATGGTTTGTTGCGAGCAGTCAATCTCTTTAGCATAGATAACATGTCAAATTATCACCTCTATTTTTTGCATCACATTACATATCTATAAAAATATACATGGCATGAAAATACATTCAACATGAACATGTTAATACATTATAGTCGAGACATGGCAGATGGTGTCATAAACTATGTGCATGTACTGTGTAATTTAGAATCTTCGAAGTCTGATGATCTGTAATATTCCAAATTCTAGAGGCGTATAAATTAATAATATGAATATAAAATATCAAGACTATAAATAATCAAATACCATAGTCAAAAGGGTGAGACTGTGAGAGGTGTTGAATAAATTAGAGATGTTCCTTGTCTATATTAATTGAAGGTGGAGATAAAAATTTTAGTAAGGACAAAAGATGATAAAAATATATCAAGAAAAACAAGACTATTTTGCTATCAGTAAAAAAGATAAATTAAACATAAATTAAAAGTTTGTCTCATATATTGTTTAAGATGTTTTCACATATATTGTTGGCTTACATTCTTTATAAAATAACTTTGAACTAGATTTTCATTATATATGTGCATTGTGCACACACTTGTATAAACTTGTGAGGGCCTGACTATATATATCTACAAAAAGTAAGTTTCTTTTGACCGACAAGTTAAACCAATAAAAAAAATGTCAAAAAAATAAGCTCTCAAATCATAAACTCTAGATTCAGATTTAACTTCAATATTACACTTAGTTTTGCTAAACACAAGTTGAGGCTTTATCATATCCTTTAATTTGTGAACTTTTACTTGGTGTGGCTTAGACATTGGCATGGTAAAATCTCTTAACATGTGCGACAAAATCTATGAAATAACTAAGCTACTAACGGAAATAGTATATATCAATGTTGATATGATTTTCATAGTCTAAACATTGAAGCATTAGTTTCCAAGTAGATTTTGTTTTTTAGAACGGCACCACACTTGAAATCGACTCTCAAATTAAACCATCCAAACGGGCAGGCCCCGGCATCTGAACCACTAGGAGAGATCCGCAAAGGGAAACCCCTAGAACTCACGGCTTCACGCTAAGAGGAAAATCAAGATTTTCTTTGTCATTTGCACGACTCGAACCAGGGTAAAACCCTTCCCCAAGCTCTAGATGAAACTCTGCGTTAAGTTAGTTGGTTTAGTTTACAAGTAGATTATTGACATCAGTTATTCGGGAAATTGTTATAAGACAAGAGTTAATAATTTCCATGAATAATTAGTAACGATTTTTACAATGTTGATAATTTGCATCCAATTTTGTCACCATGGATTTATATATGGGGTAGGTTATACAAACCTTTTTTTTTTTAAACAAAGGGTAACCCTCATTTTTTTTTTATAATTTTGTTTATATCAAAAACTATAAAGCTAAAAGTACGGAATAGAAAATATAAAATATAATAAGTCAAAAGCTTAAAACTATCAGAAATACAGAACAAAAACTAATAAAAAAATTATGTTGTACAATAAATAGTGAGTGACAAACTCCAGTGAACCACTTTCCTCCTCTCTTATTTTCTTCATTCCATTAAACAACCCCCCCTCCCCTCTTATCTCACATCATAAGAGGGCGGGGGTCGTATAATATTCCCCTTTATATATTTATGGTAGTGTACTTTGGAAAAGGTGTCCCATTCTTTAGTAATAGACAAAGTCACAAAGGGATATAAATCTTATTACAACTACTTTACGATAAAAACAAGTCTTCACTTTGTTACCAGGTTATTGGACAGTTCTTTTTGTACATATTGTGAACGAGTGTTGTAAATTTAGTTGCTAACCGGCACTAAAAGTCATGAGGTTCATTTAATAAGATTAAAAAAGATTTGCAGCACAATTTTATAAATTTATCGCTCATGTTAAACATCGAGATGTATTTTATATGACAATGTGCATTTTTTAAAAATTGATGTTTTTGTCACTTTTTACATTATGCGAGTTCAATTCATGAGGTTCACGGGGTCTATTCCTGCCTCCTCTAAGGAATAGTATAACCCCTTTAACGTGACATAAAATAATTTTGTTTGAATTTCGTACTTTGCCATAACTTTTATCTACTAATCAAGTCAAATTACTCTTAAACGGGTCATGGTTTTAATTTCAACTCCCTTTGGTTAGTAGTAAACAACTGAACATTGCTTGAGGCTGGTCTTTGGTGACTGGTCAGCTAACACCTACGAGTATACGAAATTGTGAGCAGCAAAATGTGGCAAAATTTATACTGCATCGTGTTGCAATAACCGTGATACAGTAAAATCATAATTGTGATGCAGTAACCGTGATATAGTAAAATCATTTTTGTGATACAATAACTTTATAACCATGATGCAATAACTTTATTAATGCGATGCAGTATATATTTTGGCGTTCTATTTTATTTTATTTATTATTATTTTTTTGCCTAAAAAAAACTTTTTTGGTGGGAAAAAAATTTCAGGGGGGGGGGGGAGTAGGTGACACATGTCACATGATGTGACATGGGGATGAAACATGTCACTTCCACAATCCTTCCTACCATTTTCATTATAAGACCCTTCTCATTGTATCCCTACCCTATATAGAGATATTTTTCCAAATATGTTCATCAAAACACGTATCATCTCTACCTTTACCTAAATGCTTTCTAAAAATTAAAGAGTTACGCTTATGACAGTCTTAAAGGCGTGGTTTATAGATCATATTTTACTATAATTTGTTATAAGAAACTAATTCATCCAATCAAAATCAAGTATTGATTGTGTATTCACATTTTCAGAATTGTTTTCACTTTATCAAGATTTTAATCCAATATAAATCATGCATATGTGATATTGTAAATTTGTAATTGATTCATTTGCTTTAACAACAACCGTTAGAGTTGTTGCTAGCAATAATCAAAACTAAATACTTCTTAGAGAGCTAGGTATAATTTGCAATCAATAACTGTTATTAGGTTGTCACCTTAACACACACCCAATAACACCACAATAACTAAAACAGTTTTCCCATTTATAAATGTTATAAACGCATGTGGACCCAACAAAAAAGTCAAAAAAAAGTGTCCATCTATACAAAGATGATTTAATTCTCGTCGTAATGGTATGATTTTTTTTTGCGTAACGATTAATGATTTCTGAGAGATTTAATTTTATAAAAAAAAATGATAAAAGTAGATTTTTTGACAGAGTATTTGGGCCCAGGCCCACGAACATACAATTTGGATAGGTTTAAGCTAACATTTCGTGAACCCTAAAAATGTGAGTGTAAACAATTATGGCCGTTGGATCAATCTAATCATATAATTTGAGATATCCTTGTACTATAAAAGGCTCACTAGGGCAGACACAATTTCACAAGTCACAAAAATGAAAAACAAAACGGCGACAAGAAGACATACCATTTTAGATCCTCGTTTCATTGAGAAGATATCAATTCCAAATAAAACATCATGTTTCATTACAATCATTGTTCATAGTTTTTCGATTGTGAGTGTATTTAATATATGCCAGATGAATATTTTTTTTAAGAAAACCCTTTTTTTCATTAATAATCTTACATATGTTGTTTTCTTTCTCAGATGGAGTTCAGTGACCCAAAGGTGCCGATTTTTCATTGTTAACTGCAACAACGCTTGCGACCATCCACTCTTCACATGACTTCCATGAGAAATCTGAAACCACACTTGTATGCCCGCCATGTGGAAACAACCAAATTCGGTGGCCCATCTTCGGTTTCTTTTGGTTTTTGCTCCAACCGATCCTGTAATTTAAACATTAACTTATAAAGAGTTGTGTAAAACTAAAAGAAACGTATTAGTTTCGTTTTGATTGGTGATATAGAAACTAGATCTAAATCATAATTAGTTAATGCAATGTGTGAAAATAAGAATATACTATTATATCAGTTATTATGATAAAACAATCTCGCTTAATTGATTCATTTTAAACTTTCACCATCTTGTTCACTCTTTTTAACCTCTTAGTTTTGATTAAGACATCCTTCACTGTTATCAGACGTTTCTTTTGTTTTAGTAATTTCTAAAGATTTTATCAGTCGGTAACATCAGTTAAAGTCAAGTTAATCATGTCCTCTGACAACTGGTCGGTGGCTGCAAAAACGTCATTGGATTTAAAATCCAAATTAAATAGTTCCTAATGATAACCATAATCAAAACGGCGAATTAAGACATCTTAATATACATATCTGCAAGTCCTTTTTCTAATGAGAACAATTTCAAGCTTATCAACATGGTTTTAATTAGCACAATCAAAAATTCAAATCACGGGGTATTTATACATTTTAATAAGTAAACTTCATTACTACAGTATAATATGTAAATGTGACAACTGGCAAATTAGGGAGATATTTTGAAAACCCGCATTACTTTAAAACTTATAATTTTGGAATATTTGAAAAGTTATTGTGATGAGATTTGTAAACGTTGGAATGTGATTTTAATCATGCGTTATTTTTGGATTTTGATTATTAATTATTGGATTGGTTTGGTTTGCTATCGGTGATTTAATTGTGAGATAATTATTTGGCACTACATTGACTCCGGCACTAGGATAACCTAACAATTTTAATTATTTTAATATTGGTTTGGATAATTATATTTTTGGAACGTATCGCGAGGTTTTGGATTATTTGGAATGGGTTCGGTTCGAGAGAGTTGATTTGTTTTAAAAAGGTTTCGGGTTTGGTCCATGTCCATTACACCGGGTCACCTCGCCCACCTTAATAATAACATTATTATTATTATCACAATTTTTTTTTATGTAAACTACAAATCGTCCTTGTGTGGGTCGGTTTGCACACAACACACCCTCACCCTCACCAAATTACTCTCTCTCTCTCTCTCTCTCTCTCTAAACATCACCTCACCATTTTATCACCAAAACCCTAACACCACCGCCACCTTACGCGGCCACCACAGCCGCCACCGCCCCTCCCACATCTAATCAAACACCACCATCTTAACCCTTGTGTCCCGATCTATCTTTTGGTGTATTGCACGCGCTCTAAAACCTTCATTAACACTACATACGAATTACCACCACTACTTTAACACCACCACTTTTGTTTAACCTTGTTGGGTTTTTAAAGAAATCAAGTTTGGAGTCGATTATGAAGGTGAGTGACCACGAGTCCGACTCGTGTGTCTCGATTTGATACCCAAGCCGTGGGTATATGGTTTTTCTTGAATGGGTTTTGTAAGAATAAAGTGGGAAAAAGAATTTTGTTGATAAAAACTTGTTTGGTATCCGGGTTGGGTTCGAATTTGTGGAAGGATTTGATTTTCTTGATGATTCTTGGTGGGTTGATGCTCGGATTGAGCATAACCGAGACCCTCGAGGTCTCGGGGTCGGTCTTGTGGCTCGTTTATTCATGCCGAGATCCAAAGGGGTCCCCCGTTTCATGTTGTTGTTGTTGTCGTGATACCAAAGACCCAAGGGGTCCGTTTGGTTTAGTTTGGCTCGAATAGAGCTAGCCGAGACTTAGTGGTGTCGGGAATGACCCACGTTGTTATTTTGTGTGGAGTAATATTGACCCGTTTGACTTGGTAAGTTGACCCGGAAGACTTGATTTAATTGGTGACCTTAATTGGTTTCTTGGTATTTTCTTTGTTGTGGTTGTTTGATATTGTTGTTGAGGTATAATCGCCTTGGCATTGTTGATATTGTTGGTGTTACTTGGGAGCCGAGGATGGGATGATATATTGGTTATTGTTATGGAGTTGAGTTGACGAATTTGATTGGGGACCGATTGTGAGACGGTCACTTAGATTGACGGAGATAGGTTAGTCGGGTGCCGTAGTCGGACCCTCATGTTGTAGCACGTGGATTTGGGATTGATTTGGACGGAGTTGATTTATTTATTTTGACTTGGTTATTATTTGTGGAATTGGACTATGAGCCGAGAGTAATGACTCGGACATGTGACCAAATTCTTATGACTCGATAAATATTAAAAATCAAACATTAATAATAATACTCGTAATAATATTATTGATAATATAATCGTTTATATACGTATATAGACATGATAAACGTATGTGTGTATATATATATATATATATATATATATATATATATATATATATATATATTAATAATAAAACAATCACGAGTAAACGTTATAATAATATAACGATAATTATTATACTATGCGAATAGTGCAATAAATGTCGGAATATTATTATAAATAAATAACTAGAAATAATGTCGAGAACTAATAAGTCGGGTAAGTGATAAATAAAAACATGACGACTTTTATAAATTTAGAAAAACTTATCGAGTTATACGAGTTGTGGTTACTTAAAGTCCAAGTGGGCTTTATTATGTGACTTTTGTGTTGTCACGGATATATGACGATTAATATAAACATTTTATATAACTACGTAACTTATTTAATCGACGGGTTAAATCGAGTTTATTTAGCTATAGAAAATGAGTATATTAATGGGCATCGTATCCTACGACGCCCATAGGTTATGGTGCGTGTATTAGAATGATGAATTACTAAATATCTCATAGAATTGGCTAAATTGACGAATTTGGAAAATTGGACGATATATATAGGAATTTATTGGACTACGATATTTACCATATAGTATACTTTGTGCTATGTGCTTTAGGTTGGGTATAATCTTGGAGCGGTATATAACGTAAATAAATATGGGAGATTATTAAATCGACGGATTTGATAAACTTCGATGATTATTTAAATAATATATTGGGCTAATATTAGACCTATAGATGGTTTATTATTTCTTTCGTTGTGACTTCTTGGTTTGAGTTACCAAACGTCAAATTTCAAATTAATATGAAGATAATTCGAGAAATGGATATTTTTGGAAAGTAAAATGGAATACGTTCGGGAATGGGAATATTTGATTTTGAGGAAATGATTTCTGAACGAGTTTGATATTGTTAGGAAGTGCCGAGTCCGTAGTTGCCGTTACTTGAGTTTGCTTACGTCTTTCATCTATCGATTTCTTTTGAGGATTTTCTGGACTTGAGGTGAGTCATAGCCTCACTTTTTACTCTTGAACTTTGTTTTCAATACTTGGGGGTGAGAAACGTGCAAAATGTTTTATGTGGACTATTATCGCTTCGTTATTTTAAAACTTGCTATGCTTATAGAACTAGGTAGGATAGAGCGAGGCCTAGTCCCGAACTAGGTAAGCTATTGATTTGGTTATAGAGCGAGGCCTAGTCCCGAACTAGGTAAGCTATTGATTTGGTTATAGAGCGAGGCCTAGTCCCGAACTAGGTAAGCTATTGAATTGGTTATGGAGCAAGGCCTAGTCAAGAACTAGGTAAGCTATACAACGAGGCCTAGACTAGATCTAGGTAAGTTGAACATGTCGTATCCATACGCATGTTGGGTATGTCGTATCCTTACGCATACAGATTGATTTGATTTGATTTGGTTATTGGACTATAGTGTGCACCTATAGGGTTGATTTGATTTGGTTGGATTATTTTAGTTGGATGATTGAGGCCTAGTCTAGATAGCAAGCGTTTTGCGTATATGTCCACTATATCGAATTATGAATTTAAAACTATGATCTCACCAGCGAAAGCTGACTTTTAGCGCGTTTTCTCAGGTAACTAAGTGATGCCCTTGGATGCTTGGATTGGAGGCTTGGCTATGGCACCTGTTCATGGATCTGTTTTCTAAAACTTTGATAAATAATTGTGGACCTATATTTATTTCCTTTTGGGCCTGACTTGGATTGAATTTGGGATATTGTAAACTTTAAAACCCCGCGTGGTTGTATTTTTCTCTTGTTTACTTTATCTCGTTCTTTTATGTCTTGTGTTTGGATATCAATCCCCGTAGCACCCCGAAAGCTTGTTGAGTCTTCCGCTGTACCAAATTTTGGGGGTGTTACAGATTGGTATCAGAGCCAGTGTTATAGAGAACTAGGTAAATAGACACCTAAACTATAACCGATTTTTATAGAAAACGATCCTCGACCATTGCCCGCCAGCCCGCCAAGCCGAAGCATCATTGTTATTATTGAGGTATATTGAGATGATTATTAGATATGGGATTCTTGAGATGATTTGAGGATTTGAGATTTATTGGTTTAGTAATTTGATGGCGTTTTGAGGAATTATATGGCTTAATTATTTTATGAATGATTTTTAGTAATGCGGTATTTTAAATCTTTCTTGATATATATGATTTGAAATTATATGATGATTTTGATATGGTTTTTTGAATTCGCGGTTTAGTTGTTTTGAAACACATACACCTACCCTACTCCGTTGTCACAGACTATGGCCTCCCGTAGGTTTGACGTTGTTGAGGATATTCTTACAACACCTGTACGCCCAGCACAGATCACCATGGCTCCTGATGATCCTTACAGGGTTGCCATGCATTCAGCTATTGTGTCACCGACAGCTTCTACTTCTGCACCGCCTGCTGCACCTACGCAGGGACCCTCATCTTCTCTAGGGCTCCCTGGTACTTCGAGGCAGCTTACTCTTCATCAGGCTTTGGCTCATGTGGCTCCACGTTTTGCCCACCGAGCTACGGCACGTATGTCGGTACGCCCTACTTCACCACCTTTACATTTGGATGCTCACACTCTCCTGTCAGATGCACCACCTGCATCATTGCGTCGTCGTCCTAGATCACCTACCACATCTCCACATGGTTCACCTGTTAGGAGACGATGATTGATGATGTACTCTTCCGATGAGGAGGAGGAGGAGTACGAGGGTGAGGATGAGGCTGATGACCCTCAGGAGGCTGAGCAGGGTGATGATGATTACCCTGAGGAGGAGGATGACCCTCAGGAGGAGGAGATGCCTGATGATGATGGTTTGTTAGTGCCGCCAGCTCAGGCTGAGGAGCCTGATTCACCTATACATCCGATAGAGCCTGTTTCACCTGATCATCCATTTTTGTTTGAGTTGCCACCTGCTAGTCCCGTTGAGTCGGATGCACCTTCTGAGGTTTCTGCTGAGCATGCAGAGCTAGGTGAGACTGGTAGGATGTGGGCTCAGATTACTGACCTTGGTGAGAGAGTTACACGTATGTCTGAGCGGATTGATAGGGTGACCGTTGAGTTCATTGGGGAGTTGAGGAACCTCCGCCAGCAGTGTGGCTAGATGTTTGAGTTATGTTGTCTTGTTGCTTTCTACACCGAGGAGTGTTCGGTTAGAAAAGCTAGTTATCATATTTTGATGCATTTTCCGTTCAGTATTCGTCTCGTTTGGAACGATTATTTATCTTTTGTGTTTTTCGGTAGTTGGAATTATGTTGGATCCTTATTGTATGGTTGATGGCTATTATTATATGGTATTATGTGGTTTTTGGATATTGTGGAAATTGAGTCCCTATTCGCTTTATTGATGTCTTGTGGTGTATTGTTGATATTCTTTCCATGACTTGGCTTCATTGATTTAATTCTTGTTGAGCATATGATAAGTTCTATCGGAGACTCATGAACCTTGTATGATGTTTCAGATCAATGGCCCCACAACGAAACCCTGTTAGAGCTACCAGAACTGGTCCTGCAACGACTACCCCTGGTCATCGAGGACGCCGTCCTACTCGAAATATTGAAACCCCTACTCCTGATAACCTGGACACTACTAACCGCAACAACAGGAATCAAAATGTTGATGTTCAGGGAGACAATGATCATGTTCCACTTAACGCACCTACTGTGGATCAAGCAATGATCAATCAACTTATGGAGCAACGAGTTGCTGAGCTACTAGCTGACTCAAATCATTCCAACAATTCTGCTGGAACATTTCCACCTGTTCGTGCTAATGGATGTAACTACAAGGAGTTTAAAATTTGTGGACCCATTGAGTTTGGTGGAACCAAAGGAGTGGTCTACTTGGTCAGGTGGATAGAGAAGACTGAGTCAGTGTTTAATGTCAGTGGCTGTGCGGAGAATGCGAAGGTAAAGTTTGCTTCTTTTACTTTCAAGGATGAAGCTTTAACTTAGTGGAACAATTACCGTAATTCGGTTGGGAGTGATGTGGCTTATGCTATGACTTGGGAGCAATTTAAGTCTTTGCTGATTCAGACTTACTGCCCAAGGAATGAGATTAATAAACTGGAGATTGAGTTCTGGAACCATAAGGTGAAAGGTACCGATATGGCAACTTACAATCGCCATTATCGAGAGTTAGCCTTACTTTGCCCCGATATGGTTAGGACTGAGACACAAAGGATTGAGAGGTATACCGATGGGTTGCCGGTAGCTACAAGGAACGATGTGATTTCTGCTAAGCCTGCAAACATTCATGAGGCTATCACTATTGCTCAACAATTGATGGACTCATTGGTATTGGAAGAAGCTGAGAAAAACAAGAATGGAAAGAGGAAGAGGGATAATCATTCTAAGGGTAATGATCGTCGAAACAAGCGACAAACAACTACTAGAGCTTATGGTATGGGAGATGGAGACAAGAAGAACTACAATGGAGATGCACCCAAGTGTAACCGATGTTATAGGAATCATTCTGGACGATGTACTGTGATGTGCAAGAATTGCTCTAGGATGGGACACATAGCTAAGGATTGTAGAGCTCGACCACTTGCTATGGTTCAAGCTACTTCTGAAACTATGAGTAAGGCAAATGTCACTTGTTATGGATGTGGAAAGAAGGGACATTATAGGAATGAGTGTAGGGAATCGTGGAACCGAGGAAATCAAGGATCGGGTGATAATGGGTATAATCATGGAAACCGTGGAGCTAGAGGAAACCATGGACAACAAGATAATGGGGACCAACGTGTGGAAGCTGGAGCTGCTCATGGGAGAGTGTATGCACTTGGTGATGAGGCGAAAAATGATCCGTTTTTAGGGGGTCATTTAAGCCCGAATTCGAATTTATTTGATCAAATATTGCCCTAAATCGTTCCTTTTGTGATTTTAGGTACTTTGGGAGTGAAATCTGGAAAAGGAAGCAATTCGGACATTTTTGGAGCACAAAAGTGAAGAAAACGCCAAAGTCTTAATTTTCCATGCTGGGAACAGTAGGTGACGGCGTCAAGAGTAACTCCCTGACGGCGTCAAGAGCAAAATTCCATGACGATCCAGAAGAGATTTGACGGCGTCATGAAGGTAGGGCGTCAAGAGTAAAAGTCATGACGGCCTGGAAATAATTAATACTTGACGGCGTCAAATGTAGATCTAGGCAGTCCGAGATTAGTTTTGGCGGCGAGGTGACGGCGTCACCTAATTGGTCTTGACGCCGTCAGACCCCTTTTCCTATATATAGTTTTCTAATTTTTCACATTTAAGAAGAGAAGTTTTGGGAGAAACCCTAAGTACGATTTTGGTGTAGCTTTACAGGTTTTTCAAGGGTTCCAACCCCTTGATACCTTGCATGTGTAATCAAGATAAGTGTTCCTTTAATTCAATCAATATGTCTATGTGTTGGTTGTCTATATCTTGTTCTTGTCTTAATTCCATCATGCTAGGCTAGATCTATCTTGTGTTTGCTTAGATCTAATGAAACCTAGATGTTGATTATGTGTTGATTACTTGTTTATTCTTGTCTTGGATGAATGATTTATATGTTAGGCTTAAGAAAACTGGCAGATCTCCAATTGGTAACATGCTTGAACGTCTTAAGAAACATGAACCGACGCGCACTAGGTCTTTATTGGTTGTATTTAATGCATGAGCCACTGTTTACAATCCCTATAGTTGTGCTGGGCATGGTGTAGGAGGAGATAAGAGCTCATAGAATTGGGGAGTTATGTGTGCCACCCCATGAATGGTATTAAGGAATACGATCCGTCATCCATGCAATTATAACAAGTAATTAACGTGTAAAAGATGTCTAGGGAGTAGTGAAATCTAAGTAAACACATTTTCTCCAATTACTGCTCACAACTTTAGTATAAATTAGTTTATTTTCATTTTTAGTATTTTATTTTGATTGCATATTAGTATTGGGTTAGTTGAATAGCAACTAATTCCGCCCCAAATCCTTCAAACCCGAGATTTTAACTTGCTTTTCATAAAATATAAAAATACAAAAAGAATCTTCCCTCATCTTTAGAACTAGTATTTAGGTTTTCTAATCCTAGCGACACTATTCCTAGCTGAACGATCAATCCCCCGGTACTTGTCACTATACTATACTACAACGATCAGGTACACTGCCTGGTGGGGGTTGTAAGCTTCTCAAGATCCCTTGAGAGGTAAAGCCTGGTGCGATTCCCACGTATCAAGTTTTTGGCGCTGCAGCCCGGGGAATAGTTATTGTCTAGGGTAGAATTTCTTTTTATTAGGTCTACTTGCTAGATTCCTTTCTAGTAAGATTTTATTTTTATTTTTAGGTTCTCTTTAGTCAATCTTATTTCTTTGTGCCTTTGTTCGTAACCACCCCACATCATGGACAACGGGAACATCTTTCAACCCGTCATCCCACCACAACAAAACCCACCACTAGAACCCCTTAGGCCCCGAACCTTAGGAGAGTATTCCCGACCTAGCCACCAAGGCTACCGAAACACTATTGAGCTCACCGGAGCCAATGTGACCCCCTTGCGATCCGACACCATCCGGTTGGTGCAAAGCGGATGTGCATTCCATGGACTTCGTTCCGAAGATCCAAACCAACATCTTAAGGACTTTCTCAAAATCGTAGATTCCATAGACCTAGGTGTTGAAACTAGAGAGACTACCCGTTTACGCCTATTCCAATTATCTCTACGGGATCAAGCTAGTCAATGGCTTGAGCGTTTACCCGCGGGATCCATCACCACATGGGATGATCTCACCACTCGTTTCCTTGCTCAATTTTTCCCACCGGGGAGAACTACTAAGCTTAGAAATGACATCTTGATGTTCCAACAACGTCAAAATGAATCTCTTTATGAAGCATGGACTCGTTTCAAGGACTTACTCCAAAAGTCCCTCATCATGGCATAGATCTTTGGCTCCAAGTCCAAATCTTTTATGACCATGTCGACATCTCCACGAGGCGAGCCATTGACCAATCGGCCGGTGGTAAGCTACGTGATCTTAGTGCGGAACAATCATTGGAACTCATAGAGGATCTTGCTCTCTATGACAACGAAAGTTGGAATGATCCCCGTGATTTGAACAAAACGGTCAAGGCAATATCTTTGCCTTCGAACAATTCTAGCACTCCCGACCGTAGGATCATGGAACTTGAGGACCAAGTCAAGTTTCTCATGAAATCTTACGAAGCTCCTAAGCCTTCAAGCCAAGTGAACAAAATCACTTCTTCATGCGAATTATGTAGTGGTCCCCATGACACTCGTGATTGTGTGGAACTCCCCGGAACAGCTTTTGCGGACTACGCATCCACGCGTACCGACGAAGCGGGAGATAAGTGGTACACTTTCAAGCCCAAGCCAAACACTTATAGTGATTCATACAACCCCTCTTGGAAAAATCACCCGAACCTTAGGTGGAAACAAAATCAACCCAATTCTTCCAATCCGCCTAATCGTTACCAACCAAACGGTCCACCATCCAACCGTACTTTCAACAACAATCCTTCTAACAACTATGGTAGTACCAACAATCTTGAAGGATTGATGTCAAAGTTCATGGCATCTCAAGAAGCTCGCATATCTAAGTTTGAAGCCGATTTCAAACAAAAGCAAAGCGAGATGACCACTAGAATTGATGCATTGTTGAAAGTTCTCAATGACCGAGAAATGGGAGCACTCCCAAGCGACACGGTCAAGAATCCGAAACTAACCGTTAATTCCATATCCTCAGTTTCGTCACCCACTTCGTGTTCACAATACTACTCGGTTAAATCAACAAGCACGTGTTTCAAACAAAACCAAGTTCTCCAAAAAGACCAATCAAATAAAACACCCACTATAGAGCCGGTCAAAAGCATAGTTGAAACACCTCCTACGCAAGACCTTGACGATGAATTCAAAGAACTTCACCTTGAACGCCCCGTCATTGATGTCTTAGCGCGTGCTCCTTACTATAGTGCCCTCCTAGAAAAATATGAGAAGTGTAAGCTAGGTAAAAATGGGACCGCCTTCGTTCAAAACAAGTTGCCTAAAAAGCTTGATGATCCGGGTATATTTGTTTTGCCTTGTAAGATAGGAAGATCCGAAGCTTTCGACACACTAGCCGATTTAGGGTCAAGCCTCAACTTGATTCCCTTATCATTATTCACCGCTCTTAAGCTAGGAAAGTTAGAGGAAATGGAGGTATTGATAGGGCTAGCGGATGGGAGTATTGCCCACCCGGTTGGAATGATTAAGGATGTAGTTGTTCACGTAGGAAAGTTAACTATACTAGCGGATTTTCACGTCCTAGACATGGTTAGTGACACTACATGCCCATTATTGGTAGGAAGAGGATTTTTAGCAACCGCTAGTGCCATGATAGATTGCAAGGAATCTAAGATAACGGTAGGTGAAGGCGATACTTGGTCTGTGTATGATGTTAAGAAGCATAGTTATGATTGTGATGATGAACCAACACCGCATTGGGTAGAGATGAATAGGAGACCGTCTAGATATGGACCTTGGATAGAAAGGAACTTTATAGGACCTAAATACCCATTCTATCTAGAAAAAGATTTTGTTGAAAAGACACATTCGGTAGAACAACTCATAGCTAGAGATGAAGAGCTTGACCCCTTTGAGGACCCCTTAGTCTTTAGGAAGATGATTGAGTTCTTAAGCGTAATGCCCATCAACATAGAAAGGAATAAATGGAAAAGAGAGGGAGACAAGTGTAAATGGAGGTGGGACAAGCCACCTAAAGAAGGTGACGGATCATGGCATATGAGAATGACTTTGTATGATCCGGATGGAGAAAAGTTTGAAAGGTCATACCATACTAAGGAAACCGATAGGAAGTTGAAACCTAAGTTTGATCCCAAAGATGTCCTCAACGAGGAACTCACCCATATCACGTAGTAACCCATGACCTTGAGTCTAGCTACAAGACTCGTAAATAAAGAAAAGCGCTTCTTGGGAGGCAACCCATGTTTTTTGTGATTTTATTTTTGTTTGTTTGTTACTTGTTTCCGTATGCATGCTTAATTTTTATTGTTGGTAGATCATGTTTCTAAACTAAATAGTGGAAATACTTTACTTTGTTGTTTGGCCTAGTCTTAACTCTACCTAAAAGTATTTTTGCAAAAGATAAGTGTAAGGGGAAACCCCAAATATGTTTTTAAGAAACAAACCGATCATGATTCTCCACAATATTAAATGAACATGTATATTCGTATTTGTTAGAGTCAAATGCTTGTATTGAGTCATAATGAAGTTTTGCAGGATTTTCCAGGAAGTAGGACCAAGTTTTTCCAGAAATTTTTCGGAAACTTAACATAAGAATTTCTGCAGATCAATTCTGACGGCGTCAGGAGTTTACTCTTGACGGCGTCAGGTGAAAAAATCTGGAAATTTTACCGGTTTTGTTTTTCTAACGGAGTCTTATGGTTTTTGTGAATTATTAAGTTTTATAATCTCCAGGAGATCTGCAAACTTCATTCCACAAGCATTATATCTTATCTTGTTTTCTAGGATTTAGTAACTTATATAGGATGCCGCCGATTTTACGCGAGGTTGTCTTGTCTATTTTGTCAGGTTTTACAGGTTATGTATGACAAGAAGATGATTTATATTCTGGAAGGGAAGCTTTGATTGTTCATTTTCTTGGAGGAAGATTTAACCTGGCCACCTCATTATCCATACCGAGCGAATCAGGGGAGTATTTGATTTCATTCTTTTTAACTTTTTCACTTTTACATTCTTTACTTGAACATTGGGGACAATGTTCATCTAAAGTGTAAGAGGAGGGTAAAAAGATGATACCTTACATATGCACTTTCGCTTGAGTTTGTTTTGTTTAATGGTAGATGTGTAATAAAACTATGAGAAATACTTGTTAGTGCAATTTTAGCGCCAAATTTAAAATTTTTTACAACATTTAGGAGTGAAACTTTAGCCATAGCAAGCGTCTCATGGATAGGAGATTGTATGACTAGCACATAACCGTATATTCAGAAAATTTTTCCACCCAAATATGTGAGGTTCGCCTTTAGATTTGATAGGAAAAGCATTTATTATTAGTGCTTATGAGTGTGCCGGTAGCATTTAGATTCTAGAACTTTCGTTAGTGATGCATCCCGAGACCGCTAGTGAGACTACATTCGTGTAGTAGGATTTACTACATGATAAGAGGCATTAGGATTACCCTTGTGTTAAACCCGTATTATAATTACTTGACCATTTAAGTCATATTACTTCGCTAGTTAAGTCAACTAATTTTTCCCACACCCTTAGCGTTGTACTCATCTTTAGTACACGAAACCCCTAGTACACCCCTCCGAGCCTATCTTTTCGTTTCTAACTTTAAGCATCTTACTTAAAGGAAGAATTTGTTACACCCCACTTAAATGTACAACCAAATCGCCTTAGCCTTCCGTGTATGCGCTCATTTTTAGTGCATTATTGTTATTTGTTTAAACCCTAAGTTAACTATCTAATTGATTACATGGTTGCTAAGTCGAGTCATATCCTTGTACATATTGTTTTGGGACGATTGGGACTCATGGGTAAGTACTTATTTTATGGAGTAATGGGGAAGAACATAATATTATTACCCCCATATGTGCGTTAATCTTAAAAGTACTCCAAGTGTTTTAATTTTCTTAATTCGAGTCATTAGATTAGTTTAATTGTAAAGTATGTAAAGATTCAAGTGTAAGGGAAATGTTCATTCCCTATGATGTATTATTTTGGATGGTAGGGTAAGAGTGTATGCAAAAAAAAAAAAAAAAAAAAAAAAAAAAAAAAAAAATCAAAAAATCGAAAAATCAAGAAAAAAAAATAGAAAAAGGAAAAAGAGAAAAAACATACGGACTACCATCCCTTTTCATTCTATGTTTATTTTATGTTTTTGTTATTTTTCATTTATTAGCTTAAGTCGAGTCTAGTCTTGGCTTAGCAACGCCACATTGTACATGTAATTAACCAAGATTGTTAACTCGCCACCAGTAAAACTTCCTTTATCCAACAAAACCGTGTATTTCATATCCCTACACCTAACGTTACAACCCTTTAAAAGACCTCTTTGATAGTTTATCCTTGGTGCTTACGCCATGTGGTGGAGGTTTGATCCTTTCCCAAGCCTATGGTAATCTATTTTTCTATGACAGGTAGTGAGAGATATCTTCCGTTTCCATATTGTAATTTACACTTTATTACACCCGAGAGATGTGAGTATCTAAACATTATTTGTGAGGTGCTTGTGTATAACCTCCGTGCTTGTCTATTGGTCTTTAGTGGAACGATTATTTGTTGTAATTACTTTTATATTAGTGTTAAATGACCCCTAACTTGTCTTTTGAGTAGAATAAAAGCGCATTTGTTTGAGGACAAGCAAATCTCAAGTGTAAGGGTATATGATGAGGCGAAAAATGATCCGTTTTTAGGGGGTCATTTAAGCCCGAATTCGAATTTATTTGATCAAATATTGTCCTAAATTGTTCCTTTTGTGATTTTAGGTACTTTGGGAGTGAAATCTGGAAAAGGAAGCAATTCGGACGTTTTTGGAGCATAAAAGTGAAGAAAACGCCAAAGTCTTAATTTTCCATGCTGGGAACAGTAGGTGACAGCGTCAAGAGTAACTCCCTGACGGCGTCAAGAGCAAAATTCCATGACGATCCAGAAGAGATTTGACGGCGTCATGAAGGTAGGGCGTCAAGAGTAAAAGTCATGACGGCCTGGAAATAATTAATACTTGATGGCGTCAAATGTAGATCTAGGCAGTCCGAGATTAGTTTTGGCGGCGAGGTGACGGCGTCACCTAATTGGTGTAACTTTACAGGTTTTTCAAGGGTTCCAACCCCTTGATACCTTGCATGTGTAATCAAGATAAGTGTTCCTTTAATTTAATCAATATGTCTATGTGTTGGTTGTCTATATCTTGTTCTTGTCTTAATTCCATCATGCTAGGCTAGATCTATCTTGTGTTTGCTTAGATCTAATGAAACCTAGATGTTGATTATGTGTTGATTACTTGTTTATTCTTGTCTTGGATGAATGATTTATATGTTAGGCTTAAGAAAACTGGCAGATCTCCAATTGGTAACATGCTTGAACGTCTTAAGAAACATGAACCGACGCGCACTAGGTCTTTATTGGTTGTATTTAATGCATGAGCCACTGTTTACAATCCCTATAGTTGTGCTGGGCATGGTGTAGGAGGAGATAAGAGCTCATAGAATTGGGGAGTTATGTGTGCCACCCCATGAATGGTATTAAGGAATACGATCCATCATCCATGCAATTATAACAAGTAATTAACGTGTAAAAGATGTCTAGGGAGTAGTGAAATCTAAGTAAACACATTTTCTCCAATTACTGCTCACAACTTTAATATAAATTAGTTTATTTTCATTTTTAGTATTTTATTTTGATTGCATATTAGTATTGGGTTAGTTGAATAGCAACTAATTCTGCCCCAAATCCTTCAAACCCGAGATTTTAACTTGCTTTTCATAAAATATAAAAATACAAAACAAATCTTCCCTCATCTTTAGAACTAGTATTTAGGTTTTCTAATCCTAGCGACACTATTCCTAGCTGAACGATCAATCCCCCGGTACTTGTCACTATACTATACTACAACGATCAGGTACACTGCCTGGTGGGGGTTGTAAGCTTCTCAAGATCCCTTGAGAGGTAAAGCCTGGTGCGATTCCCACGTATCACTTGGGAACGAGAGAGGAGAAGATCCGAACGTCGTTACTGGTACGTTCCTTCTCAATAATCGTTATGCTTCCATACTATTTGATACTGGTGCCGATAAGAGTTTTGTGTCCACTAAGTTTGCACCCTTACTAGAGAAACCCCCGATGGCCTTAGGAATTGGTTATGATGTAGAGTTAGCTAATGGGAACATAGAGAGGATTAGGACTATCATTCGCGGTTGCACGTTAAATTTTCTGAACCGTCCTTTCAACATAGATCTTCTACCCGTCACATTAGGAAGTTTTGATGTCATTATTGGAATGGATTGGTTGTCGAAGTATCGTGCTCATATACTTTGCGATGAGAAGATCATGAGTGTGCCTTACGACAAGGAGATTCTGAACATACCAGGAGATCGAAAGGAATTGAGAGGCCCATCTAGATTAGCGGTCATATCTTGCACTAAATTGCCGAAGCTAATGGAAAAAGGATGTTGCCTTTTCTTAGCTAAAATTTCTAAGAAAGGAGGGAAGGAGAAGAAGGAAAGGTGCATTGGAGAGGTGCCTAGAGTTCGTGATTTTTCGGATGTGTTTCCCGATGATTTGCCAGGAATTCCGCCTACTAGACAAGTAGAGTTTTAGATTGAGTTGATACCTGGTGCTGCACCCGTGGCACGAGCGCCTTATCGTCTTGCACCTACTGAACTGGAAGAGTTGTCGAAGCAACTAGCAGAGTTAGCCGAAAAAGGATTTATAAGACCAAGTTCTTCGCCTTGGGGAGCCCCGGTCTTATTTGTGAAGAAGAAGGATGGATCGTTTTGTATGTGTATTGATTATCGAGAGTTGAACAAGCTAACGGTGAAGAATAGATACCCGTTACCGAGGATCGACGACCTGTTCGATCAGCTTCAAGTATCGAGTGTGTATTCAAAGATCGATTTGAGATCGGGATATCATCAACTTCGAGTTCGCGAGGAAGATATTTCGAAAACGGCTTTAAGAACCCGTTACGGGCATTACGAGTTTTAGGTGATGCCGTTTGGGTTGACTAACGCACCGGCGGTATTCATGGATCTCATGAATCGGGTATGTAAGCCTTACTTAGATAAGTTCGTGATTGTGTTTATCGATGACATTCTAATTTATTCGAAGAGTGAGAAGGAGCATGAGGAGCATCTAAGACTTATCTTAGAATTGCTCAGGAAAGAGAAACTGTATGCCAAGTTTTCTAAATGTGAATTTTGGATTCCGACGGTACAATTTTTGGGTCATGTGATTGATAGACAAGGAGTTCATGTAGATCCTGCTAAGATTGAAGCGATTAAAGATTGGGCTGCACCAACGACCCCAACAGAAGTTCGTCAATTTTTGGGATTAGCCGGTTATTACCAAAGATTCATTGAGGGATTTTCGAAGATAGCAAAACCGTTGACCAAATTGACTCAAAAGAGTGTTAAATATGAATGGGCAGATAAGGAAGAGGAAGCATTTCAGTTACTTAAGGAGATGTTGTGTAGTGCTCCTATCTTGGCGTTACCTGAAGGTAGCGAGGACTTCGTTGTCTATTGTGACGCTTCGCATAAAGGTTTGGGAGCTGTATTAATGCAACGAGAGAAGGTAATAGCTTATGCTTCCAGACAGCTCAAGAAGCACGAGAAGAACTACACCACCCATGATTTGGAATTAGGTGCTGTGGTTTTTGCCTTGAGAATATAGAGACACTATTTGTATGGAACCAAGTGTGTTGTGTTTACTGACCACAAAAGTCTACAACACATCTTGAATCAAAAAGAGCTTAACATGAGACAACGACATTGGATTAAGTTGCTAAGCGATTATGATTGTGAAATTCGTTACCATCCTGGTAAAGCAAACGTTGTTGCCGATGCTCTTAGCCGAAAGGAGAGAATACCACCGTTACGAGTTAAGTCATTAGGAATGACTATCGTATCGCCATTACCGACTCAAATGTTAGAAGCTCAAACGGAAGCGTTGAAAGCAGAAAATCAACCTGCTGAGAACATATTTGGGATGGCAGAAAATGAGAAGGGATTTGTTAAGCGTTCTGATGGAGTATTATGTTATGGAGAGCGAAGTTGGGTACCATTGTATGGAGGAATTCGAGAGTTGATTATTGGTGAGTGCTTATTCACTCACCATTTTATGGCCAAATACCGACCCAAAATGACTATTTGAGCTAACAAATGCCAAGAAAACATGTGTTTTTATGTTGTGAACATGCAGGTACGGATTTATCACAAAATGACGAAAAATCAAACAAAAACCAGAAAAACGGGCACGAGAGTGGAAGATGGTCAAAAAGTCAAAGCCGGGATCTACAAGTCAACTTCAGTCCTTCATCTATTCAGAATTGGCAAAAATAGTCCTTGGATTACACTTTTGAAGAAAGTCAAATCTAGCCCTTAAAGTTTCAGAATTTTACACATTGGGTCCTCAAAGTTTCGTAAAAAACAAAATTGGTCCTTGAGATATATTACTACAAAATCCAAAAATACTTACACCAAAATTAAGCCCAAGTCCAAAACCACAAAACTTAAAACCCAACTTTATTAATTTTGTGACCCGGCCCATACACTACACCCATGGTCAAAGTCATATATACGGGGTCAAATAATACATAAATAAAACAAACGAGCCCTTTTTTCCCATTTCCTCCAAAATTCCTAGAAATCCCCCAAATTCCATGAACCCTAGCTCACCACTAGGATCAATTGGCTCGCACCGTATTCACTCAACCATAATTAACCCATCATTGGAGCATCTAGAAGTTTATATCACGTGATTGATCATGTGTCAGAGAGAAAAGGAGATGCTGTATTGACACTTGGCTACTAATGATTGGAAGAGTCGCGTCATTAGATTCTGCTTCTAGATAAGCGCTGACAGGACAGAGAGTGATCTACACGCTTGGGACAGATGGCAAAGATTGATTGGGCAAGCCACATCACTGATTATCATCCAAGGGCTACAATTCGTATAAAGAAGCACAACACTATCCAAGGGCTGAAATGAGAAGAAAGAAGCACAAAGAGGTGTGAGGATCGCCAGCTTGACAATCAGACCCTAACCTCACTCCTCTCCTATATATAGTGCTCATTTTTGAGCTTATAGGTGTGTAATTTTTAGCTTATTGAAATGCTGTCAAAATTTCCTTAGATTGTATTTTAGATTAGTATACGTAATCTTCTTATAAGTTTTTAATAAAATTACTAGTTTCCTTTAATAACTTCCAGTTTATTTTTTAATTTTCTCAATGCATATTGTGTCTTAATTCTGTTTCAAGCTAGCTTATTACTATTTGTCATCAGTTTAATTTCTGCAATTGTAGCTAAAAGCTTATTCCATTTACAGTAAAAGAAGAATAATAAAAAAAAATCAGAAAATAAAAAAATATATAAATTTTTTTACATATTAGTTGTTAAAGCCTACAGTTGAGCTTATTTTCCTTTTGAACATTCCATTTGAGCTTTTTAGCTTACTAGTGGAGTGATTTGAGTTAGTCAAAAATAGTCACAAGATAAGTTAATTGGTTGCTGAGATGGTGTATTGGATAGATTAAGTCAGACAAGGAAGGACTTAGCCTATCTTAAAGATAGGCTTCCATAGTGAATCTCCCTTTGTTTAGCTAAGGGAGAAACATCTGGTATACTTCTTTTTTAATTTCTCAATTTAGTTCTCTTGATTGAATCACTGTTTCATTGTATAACTGTTTAGAGTAATTGTTACTTTGAGTATTGTTAGTAGTTTATCATATATAGTTGTAGTTTGATTGTAGATCAATTTGTTTGATTAGATCTGTTGCAGAGTAACTGTTTGATTGAGTTCTGTGATTGATAGCTAAGTGAAATTTGCAATTTGATCATCTGTTTGTTATGGATCTGTGTTGTTTCATAGTGGTTAGATCCTGTTGCCTATTGCTGATATATAGTTGTTGCTGAGTAACTTTTTAGGGATATTGACCGGGGTAGCAAGATCTGTGGGGTTATATTTTCAGAATTGTTGCATTTTTGTCAATAGGAGGGGTGTTTGGATCTGTACATCAGTAAGTATGGTTGTTGTTTGATTACTGTCACTTGAGCACACATAGGTTTAATTAGTATAGATATAGTAGTTTAAATCATAAAATAGTAGTGTAGTTAATTAAAAGTCAAAATAATTGTTCTCTGCATTAACTGTTAGTCATAGTATAAACCTGCTAGTGTAATTGAGTTAATAGTTCCATTCTAATTAGATATAGCTTATATTTGATTAATTGTAGCTTAATACAAATTATTAGAAGTAGATTTGAGCTGCTAAATTTCATTTTAGTCAAAATAGATTTGTAATCAAAAAGTCAAAAGGTTTTTAAGTTCCTGGTTTTGTCTGATTTTCAAAAGAATACACAGTGCTCTATATTGATTCAAAATAAATTTTGAAAGTTGATTTGTTTGCATTTGTACATACCTTGCATTATTGAGTTCATTGCATCATTTTGAGCTTATATTAAAAGTTTCAAACAGATTAGATCGTAAGTGCTTATAACTGCTTAGATCATAAGTGCTTTCCTAAAGTGTTTACAAAATACCAAAAAAATAATAAAAGTTACAGCCTCGACTCGACCTAAAGGAAGGGCGTTGTAAACCAAAAAAATCTCACAATATAACGAAAACGTAATTTAGTTGTTCATCGGACTATTTCAATTACTACAAGCGAATAAGCGGGAAATACGGTTAGCTAAGACATTAAATTGCTAGCTGAAGAGAGATCCATTCTTCTCTCCCGTCTCGTCGCGCGTGGTTTTAAAAGAAACTGTTTTCGATTAACATTACCTTTTAAGAAAAGAAAAACAAAAGAAATAAAAAGTTTTTGTGAAAAAGAAATAAAAACTAAAAGATTTTCCTTTTTCTTTTTCTTTTCTTTTTGATTTTGCTTTTGGTGTATGCACACCCGCTCTTCTTTTGAGAGTCTTATATCACCTTTGTCAAATCCTGAAAGGGTAATTCGACACACACACCGTGTCCATTTCCTTAACGTTGAGGAAATGGATCCGAATAATCAACACCCTCCGGTGGGTGGTGATGAAAACCAACACATGCCGGCTCCCGATCTCCGAACGATGGAGGAACTGTGCCAACCCACGATGCATGGTAGAGGTGGCCCGATTGCCCCTCTAAATATTGAGGCCACAGATTTTGGACTTAAGCACCACATGATACAACAAGTCCAAAATTCGTGCCAATTTCACGGACTCCCGGGTGACAATGCAAATAAGCATCTCGATAAGTTTCTAACCGTCACCCAAAATATGAAGCAAAACGGGGTCTCCGATGACGCCCTCCGTCTCTCTCTCTTCCCATATTCTCTTATGCATCATGCCACCGCGTGGTTTGATCGCCTTCCCAGGAACTCGATTTATACTTTCAATGAAATGGTTTCCAAGTTCCTGGCGAAGTATTTTCCACCATCGATGGTGACGAAGTTGAGGAATGATATTAGCAATTTTCGACAACTCCCCGATGAGTCTTTGTTTGAGGCTTGGGAACGTTACAAGCTTGCCATTGATCGTTGTCCGAATCATAATATGCTTCTCGTCACAATAATTGATACGTTTTATAATGGATTGATTTTACGACATAGGGACACGATCAATGCTGCAGCTGGTGGTACTTTAATGAAACGTCGTCCCGAGGATTGCTACGAGCTAATCGAGAATATGACAGCCCATTACAACTATTGGGATTCCTCAGCCGAGAGGAATGAGCCAATAAGATCAACTGCGACTCTAAACTCTTCTTCTTCTAACCCCGAGCTAGCCGTCTTGAATAAGAAACTTGACGATTTGTCGACGGCTATGCTAAGAATGTACCAAATGATGCCGAATCAAGTCAAAAACACACAAGTTAATATGGTCAATACCGTTAGTGAAACTTGTGGTGGTCCACATCCTTATTATGAGTGTCTGACGACCGGCTCTTTTGTTCAAGAGAACGTGTATGCTACGAACATGGGTGGCAACGGTTACCCACCTCTTCAAGGAGACCATAATCTCCTTAGCTACCGTTCGAGCCAATATCATGGACCACCCAGGTTTAATCAACCTAATCAAGTGAATCAGAATAACAATGTGCAAAACCGTAATCATCAATTCAACAACAATCAAAATCACAACCGTGGAAATAATGGTTTCCAAGGACAAAATCAGAATTTTCAACAAAATCAAAACCGGGGAAATTACCACCAAGGCCCGCCTCAAGGGAATAATTTTCAAAACAATGGGAATTTTCAGAATAACAATCATGGAAATCATAACAATGGAAATTTTCAAAACCATGGGCAAAATTTCAATAATCAAAATCAAGCTGCTATTCCAAATCCAACGCCCACGGAAGAGTTGATTAAACAATTGATTCAAGGTCAACAAGCTTTAATTGCTAAACAAGATGAAACAATGAGATTGTTTGCGACTCAAATCAACGATATTGACAAGCGTTTAAATGATTGACCCTCGGGCTCTGGAACATTGCCAAGCAACACGATCGCTAACCCGAGGGGCGATGCAAAAGCGATCATAACAAGAAGTGGTGTTACTTATGATGGACCGATGGCTCCGACTACCTCTTCTTCTTTACCTCCCAAGGTAGTCGCCCGTGAACCCGAGGTGACAACGGATACGGAAATTCCTATTAATAATGGAAGGACCGAAGACATCCAACCTCCGGTGGTCCCGATGTCTAAAGGAAAAGAAAAGGTTGTTAATGATAATGAAAATGAAACACTGGTTAAAACAAAGTTGCCATATCCGTCACGCTTAAATGAACAAAAGCACCGCGAAAAGGATAAAAACCAAATGGAGAAATTTTATCAGATTTTTCAAGAGTTACACTTTGATATTAGTCTCGCGGATGCTATACTTTTGATGCCAAAGTTTGCTTCGATGCTAAAAGGTCTTTTGAATAATAAAGAAAAGCTTTTTGAAATGTCAAGGACTCAAATGAACGAGAATTGCTCAGCGGTTCTTCTTAAAAAGCTACCCGAAAAGCTTGAAGACCCTGGCAAGTTTCTTATACCGTGCAATTTTCCGGGTATGGTTCAATGCTTCGCCTTGGCCGATCTTGGCGCTAGCATTAACCTTATGCCATTGTCGATATGGAAAAAGTTGTCTCTTCCTAACTTGACACCGACGCTTATGACCCTCGAGCTTGCCGACCAATCTACGTCTCGTCCAATTGGCATAGCTGAGGATATTTTTGTCAATGTTGGGAAATTCCATTTCCCTGCGGATTTTGTGGTTGTTGATTTCGATGCCGATCCACGGGTTCCTCTCATTCTCGGGAGAGGATTCCTAAGGACCGGTCGTGCCTTAATTGATGTTTATGACGACGAGATTACTTTACGTGTTGGAAATGAAGCCGTCACTTTTAACCTTGATCAAACCGCGAGATACTCCTCCGATTACGATGTTTCTTCCGTTAATCGTATCGATGTTATTGATGAACTTACGGAGGAGTATGCTCAAGAATTTCTTGGTTTTACCGATAATGCTTCGAGTGGCAATCCCACTCCTTCTTTTGAACCAATCGTCTCCGATTCTTCCCCTTCCCTCACTCCGTTTGAGGGAAGTGATCTCACTTGGGAAGAAATCAATGCTTGTCCTACAAATGAATCATTTTCACCGGAAATTGATAATAATAACTTTGATCCGGAGGGGGAAATTTTATTAATTGAAAAGTTGTTAAATGAAAAACCAATTGTTTCTTCCCCTCCGGTAGATTTAAAAATGGCAGACGTAAAAGAAGTTAAGCCGTCAATAGAGAATCCTCCGGAGCTCGAGCTCAAGGATTTGCCTCCTCATCTCGAATACGCATACTTGGAAAAAAAATGATAAATTACCGGTTATAATATCAAAAGGCCTAAAAGATGAGGAGAAGACACGACTCTTAGATGTGTTTCGGAAGCATAAAAGTGCGATTGCTTGGCAAATATCCGACATTAAGGGAATCGACCCTTGATTTTGTACTCATAAGATTCTTCTTGAAGATAATCACAAAGCTTCCGTCCAACAACAACGACGGGTTAATCCACAAATCCACCAAGTGATCAAAAAGGAAGTTATTAAACTCCTTGACGCTGGAATGATTTATCCGATCTCGGATAGTTCATGGGTTAGCCCGGTTCATTGTGTGCCAAAGAAGGGCGGAATCACTGTTGTGAAAAATGACGATAATGAGCTTATACCGACTCGACTTGTGACCGGATGGAGAGTTTGTATCGACTACCGCAAGTTGAATGATGCGACATGTAAAGACCATTTCCCGCTCCCTTTTATGGACCAAATGCTTGAACGTTTAGCGGGAAATGAGTTCTATTGTTTTCTGGATGGCTTTTCTGGGTACTTTCAAATTCTCATTGATCCCCAGGATCAAGAAAAGACCACTTTTACTTGCCCGTATGGAACGTTTGCCTATCGTAGAATTCCCTTTGGCTTATGTAACGCTCCAGGCACATTTCAACGGTGTATGATGGCCATTCTCCGATATGATTGAAAAAACCATGGAAGTGTTCATGGACGACTTCTCCGTCTATGGAAATTCTTTCGACTCTTGCCTCTCCCATTTGGAAAGTATGCTAATTCGGTGTGAAAACACTAATTTAGTTCTAAATTGGGAGAAGTGCCACTTCATGGTTAAAGAGGGAATAGTCCTCGGCAATAAGATATCCAAATATGGGATTGAGGTGGATCGGGCAAAAGTCGATGTTATTGCTAAGTTACCTCACCCGACGACCGTCAAAGGAATTAGAAGTTTCCTTGGTCATGCTGGCTTTTACCGACGTTTTATTCAAGATTTCTCCAAAATAGCCCGGCCTCTGACCCACCTTTTAGAAAAAGATGCTCCGTTTAACTTCACAAATGAATGCGTCGATGCATTTAATATTTTGAAGAAGAAGTTAATGGAGGCACCAATCTTAGTTGCCCCCGATTGGAACTTACCATTTGAGCTAATGTGTGATGCAAGTGATTATGCTATTGGTGCAGTTCTGGGGCAATGTAAGAATAAGTATTTTCAACCTATACACTATGCAAGCAAGACCATGAATGACGTCCAACATCACTACACAACTACCGAAAAGGAAATGTTAACGGTTGTCTATGCTTTTGAGAAATTTAGGTCTTATTTGCTACTTAAAAAGTGCATAGTGTATACGGACCACTCAGCCCTAAAGTACTTAATGGTTAAACAAGATGCGAAGCCACGTTTAATGCGGTGGGTTCTTTTGCTCCAAGAATTTAATGTCGAAATACGAGACAAAAAAGGAGCTGAGAATCTTGTTGCTGATCACCTTTCACGACTTGAGAACCCCCATCAAAGTGTTCTTGAGAATAAGGAAATTAATGATGCTTTTCCTCTCGAGACACTTGGGAGTGTGACTAAAACTGACCAAAGTACCCCATGGTTCGCCGATTTTGCGAATTACCATGCGGGGAAATTCATTAGGAAAGGGTTGTCGTCCCAGAAAAAAAAGAAATTCTTTAAAGATGTCCAACATTATTTTTGGGACAACCCTTACTTGTTCAAAGTCTGTGCGGATCAAGTGATCCGGCGGTGTGTTCACGGTACGGAAGCCGTTGAAATTCTTAAGGCATGTCATAGTGGACCCACGGGGGGACATCATGGTGCCAATTTCACCGCAAAGAAGTGTTCGATTCCGGCTTTAATTGGCCGACGATATATCAGGATGCCCATGAATTGGTGAAAACATGTGATTCTTGCCAACGTCAAGGGAAAATTTCTCAAAAAGATGAAATGCCGAAAAATGCAATTCAAGTTTGTGAAATTTTTGACGTTTGGGGCATCGATTTCATGGGGCCATTCCCGTCGTCTAGGGGAAACAAGTACATTCTCGTGGTCGTCGATTACTTATCTAAATGTGTAACAATTCGCATTTTCAGATTACTATTCATTTTTACTATTCACTTTTACTATTCACTTCACTATTCATATCAGAAAATTTTATTTCATATTCTCGTAAGTTAAACTATTTTAACGATAATCCGAGAGTTTGACGCTCGTCGGATCATTTCTGCAAAAATCACGAAGCCGTGTCCGAGATTTACTTTTGGATTTAAACGTCGTTCCAGCATCCCGATATGTCCACAAAACACTATAAACAATAAAAATATGATTTTCTCCCATTTTACGACAATTCTAAAAGTTTTGGAATTTTACGTTTTCCAGTTCAGCGTTTTACGCGAATTACGCGTTTTAGACCTGCGTTTCCAGTTTTTACAGCGTTTAAGCAACCCGATGGAACTTACCATTCATTTTATATTTTATTATGGGGTATTTTGACAAGTTTAGTCATTCTTTCAAGTTTCATATTTTTACGATACCCGGATTTACGTTTCGCTATTTAAAACTTTACGGTTTGCGATTAACGGAACCAAAACCGACTCCGTGAACCAGATAACACCAAGCTTCCTACATACTCATCCATACATGTGCAGCCCCCCTCCCCATGTTACTTGAACTTCACCACTTATTTACCATAATGCCATTAAATTAGATATTTCATACAAAAACACCTTTAACACATTCATATTGTTTTCAAGAATCATAAAGAGAGGTTTCTTCCTTTCTCTCCTCCTATGCCACGACCCAAGCACTAAATCCATCAAGATAAATCAATTTTTACAAGATCAAAGCATAAAAGTTGTTCATTTCATCATTCTAGTTAGGAGTTTTGCAATATAAACTCAAGAATCACAAGGTTTTGCCTCATCTAATCACCTCATATTTCAAAGTAAGTTATCAAATTTATTTTCATGATTTCATCTTATATTTACTAGTATCATATGGTTCTCATGCTTTAATTCATGCACATACTAGTTATACCACATTATTTTTGTTAACTTTTTGAACATACAAACCCTAGATTTTGATTTAGGTGTTCCTTTGTTAAATTAACATGATTAGTAGTGATTAGGAACCCATGGCACCCTAAGAAGGTGTATGGTAGGATTAGTATAGCTTTGTGGTGTTTGCAAGAGTTTTGGTTGAAGTTGAAACTAGTTTTGAGCATGAAAAATGGATTTGTAACAAGTATATAAACATTCTGTCCCATTTTTGTAAATCCAGGAAAATCAGTAAACATAAAGGAAATTTGGCAAAATTTTTAGAAAATACTTTCAAAAACGAATCCGTAGGCGAAAGAACGGATTAAAAAGAGTTTATAACGAAGAAGTTATGATTTTTGCAAGTTTATTGACGCAAAGTATATTTTCTGAAAATACATGTTGTTGGACGTTTTTCGTCGGACAAAAAGAGGCTTTAGACGTAACCCGGAGGAGCCAATCTTTCCAAAATATATTACTACATACTAAGAAGTAACCGTGGATATAAAGAACAAGTAAAACGGACTTATAACGACAAAAATATTCACGTTTCAATATCGGCAAAAATCCTCTATAATTGGCAGGTTTCACTAGAAATAATAATAATACTACTTCTACGTACTAAATTCTAGATTTCTAGAAATACTACTAAATTGCCGAAATTTATAACTAACGAAGTACTTATGCTTATGAGCTTATTTTTACGACCATTAGATGTTACTTCAAGGTTTTCAAGACGAAGTATATAACACTAACTTTCTATACATATATATATTACGACAAGTTTACACAAGTCTAGTTAAGACTTATTATTTTTCTCAAGTATGGAATGTATTTTCATAAGCCTATAACTAGTATATTTTCAAGTTATGAGTGGTATAGTTAACATGTGCATGCATATTCTCTGCATCATTTCATGATCTAAATTAGACCGTTCATCATTCACATTAGGTTGCGGTTTGAGATCGAACCTCATTTCTGTGTATCCACTTTATCATCGTAGCTATCGCATCAGGTGAGTCATAGCCCCTACTCTTTTTATACTTGTTTTAACTCTTTGGGGGAGATACATGCTCAACTACTTGCTTACTTGTACAGATACTCAAAACATTTATACTTGATTACATTTATACTTGATTTCATTTGTACTTGATAACACTTATACTTGATTGCATTATACTTGATTTCATACATACATGATTGATACATGCACAAATACTTACTTGATACTTGAAACGTTTAAACTTTAATACTTTGGGAAATGGCACCCAGAAATCTTTTATACTTTGGGAAATGGCACCCAGTAATCATACATACATGATTGTGAAACTTCCAGTGGCTCCAAATTAAGTTGTTGGATGACCATTGAGACATACATACAAACGTGAGGTCTTCGGAGATGAAGTGTAGACTCACGACTAATTGCTTAACTGTTGTGATGAACTTATACATGTTTTACTCATACTATATATGTTAGCAGTGGGTTGTGAACACACAGGTTACAAGTCTCTTATGGCGGGACTTGCAACTGAGTGGATTTACGATGACTTTGCGGGGAAATCTTCATTCATATGCATTACATTCTTTTTCACAAGACTCTATGAACTCACCAACCTTGTGTTGACACTTTAGCATGTATTTTCAGGTTTTAAGCAATGGCACGCTACTGGAGGTTTTGGCAAGGCATGGCATGGTCATAGAAGACTCTGATATTCATTTGGGGACCGTTTTTAACTATTTCAAGGGCCTACTTCCGCACTACTTTAAACGATGTAAATCCAATACTTTTGGTTAAACAATTTTATTCTAAATGATTGAAGTGAAAACCATTTTTGTACTTGTGTCGAGATACCAATTGAGTTACACCCCAACTACATGTATGCTTCCGCTGGACCCGATTTTGGGGGTGTGACAAAATGGGTTGAAGCAAAGGCGCTCCCCACCAATGACGCCCGAGTTGTTGTTAAGTTTTTGAAAAGTCTCTTTGCCCTATTTGGTGCACCTCGAGCCATCATAAGCGATCGTGGGACACATTTTTGCAATGATCAATTTTCCAAAGTTATGCTTAAATATGGTGTCACACATCGTCTTTCCACGGCTTATCATCCACAAACGAGTGGTCAAGTTGAGGTTTCCAATCGTGGTTTAAAACGTATACTAGAAAGGACAGTAGGAGAGCACCGTGCCTCTTGGGCCGACAAATTAGACGATGCATTATGGGCTTTCCGGACCGCTTACAAAACTCCCATTAGGTGTACACCATATAAGCTGGTTTACGGGAAAGCTTGTCATTTGCCCATCGAACTAGAGCACAAGGCCTACTAGGCCTTAAAACATGCCAACTTTGACTTGCAAACCGCGGGTGATCACCGAAAAGTTCAATTGAATGAGTTAGTTGAACTCCGAGATCAAGCTTACGAGAATTCTTTGATTTATAAAGAAAAAACAAAAAGAATCCATGATGCCAAGATCAAAGACCGCGTTTTTAACGTTGGTGATCAAGTGCTACTTTTTAACTCTCGTTTAAAGATATTCTCGGGTAAGCTTAAAACCCATTGGTCTGGACCATTCACAATAACCCAAGTTTTCCCTTACGGTACCATTGAGTTAGCTCAACAAGATGGTCCCAACTTTAAGGTGAATGGTCACCGATTGAAACACTACTTTTGAGGGATGTACCGACTATGGTAGTCCCGGATCTCCAGACTTTCCCCAAGGACAATTGAATGCGGGGATCGAGTCAAGCTACGTGACTCAGAAATCAAAAACAAAGCGCTTCGTGGATGGCAACCCATGCTTATCCAATTTCATCTTCTTATTTTCTATTTTCTAACAAATAACGTGAGGAGGGGGTGCCTCTTCTACTCTTGTGTTCTGTGGTTGTTTGTGATGTTTGTTAGGATTTTCCGCGATTTATGATGACTCTCGTGCTCATTATTTTCTCTCCGCTCGAGTTTCATTCATCGGTGCTACTTGGAAATCCTATATCCGTGAATCTTATTGACTAACGTTTTCTTTGGAATAATTAATAAACGGCTTAGAATTTTGTAATGATTACCTTAACCCGAAAACATTGAGGACAATGTTTCGTTCTAGTCTGGGGGAGGGTGAATCTACGATTCAATTTTAACCTTGCATTTTTCACATGTCGTGCACTTTTGCAACTCCGTTTTTCCACCAAAAATAAAAAATTGAAAATTTTCAAAAATTTCAATGAAAAAGTCATGAAAAAGCACAAAAAAATGAGAAAAAGTTGAAAAAGTTATGCAAAAATATAATAAAGTTTGATTAAGTGTTTTGACACCTTGTTGACTTTCTTGTTGGCGAGAGTAGGAATAAACATTTTGAGTTGACCGGGCGTGTTGAGCCTTAGCTTGTTCCCTTAACCAATGATGATCACATAAGCTTGTGCTAGTCTTGTACACAAGGAGCTATAAAATGCGAATTCTTTCTTAAGAATCTGCAAGTTCCCGTACTTGACTTTATACATGCGCAGCTTAAAAGCTTTCGCTAGTCTTTTACATCAGGAGCTAGAAAACGCGAATTCTTCTTCTAGAATTTGCAAGTTTCCGTAACTGAATTTATATATGCATGGTTGATTATCGGCTAAGTATTCGCTGGTTTCATTATTTGGAATCTTAAATTGCAAAGAGCGAGAAATGATAGAGTTTATTTAGAAGTTAGATGCTAAACGTGGAGTAGTGGTTCTCTTTAGAGCTCATGAGAGGTGCTTGTGGCTTTTTACTCCCATCAGATACGTCACCAATATATAATAGATGTTCTAGGTTAATTAGTGGTATTTCGGTTTGAATAATATTTAGTTCTTTGTTTTCTTAAGAGAATTTTTGCTTTAGAAGTTGGGTACATATAAGGGAACATCAAAAATAAGAGCAAAAAGTGAAAAAAAAAATCAAAAGTCAAAAGTTGATTATCTATGTGGTTTTGGAGCTACCCAATAAGCTTCCATTGATGTTATGAGAAAAGTCAAGAAAGAAAAAAAATGAACAGTATGAAAAAAGTCAAAAAAGTGAAAAATTAAAAAGTGAAAGTTGAAAGTTGTATGAATAAGAGCTTGAATGTATAAATAAGTTGTTGGCGCGTGAGGTGAATGTGTGTAATTCTGAATTGGACACATGAGGTGCACGTGTAGTACTCCGCAACTTATATGTTTATGATGTTGTATGTACCAAAAATTCCTTGATGTGGACCGAATTTCTATTGCAGTGGTTCTTAAGAGAAAATGAATAACTACTTATCGTTTTAACTTAGGTATCACTATCGGACTAAAAAATTATTGAAACGAGAAAATATGAAGCAATTCATTTCTCAACAAAATAAAATATTGAGATACAAAACCTAGGAAATGGGAGTAAGGAATTTCCACAAGTAACTTTTATGAGTAGTGTTAGCATCTAATTTGTAGATAAGTTGTGATCTCGTTTGTACGCTTAGTTTGGGGACTTGTGAAAAATCAAGGATGACGATTTTTATCCGTATGGTCACTTCTTAAATAGAAGTGTTTCTACTCGTTGACCCTAACAATTATTGCAAAATAATGGAAGTTCAATAAACCGTCACAAGAATGAAGTATGGAAAAGTACAAAAATAGAAGTGAAAGTGGAATAAAGAAAATAAAAGAAAAATTTTAGAAAACGGAGCGTTTTCGGGAATAAATGATTTTATTACTTCTTTCGAACCTCCTTGCTACTTTACAAAGTTAGTAGGAAGAGTTTTGAAATTATTTATCCCAAAAGCGTGAATTGATCACATTGCGTGAGGACACGACAATATCTTAGTCTGGGGGATTTTGGTGAGTGCTTATTCACTCACCATTTTATGGCCAAATACCGACCCAAAATGACTATTTGAGCTAACAAATGCCAAGAAAACATGTGTTTTTATGTTGTGAACATGCAGGTACGGATTTATCACAAAATGACAAAAAATCAAACAAAAACCAGAAAAACGAGCACGAGAGTGGAAGATGGTCAAAAAGTCAAAGCGGGGATCTACAAGTCAACTTTAGTCCTTCATCTATTCAGAATTGGCAAAAATGGTCCTTGGATTACACTTTTGAAGAATGTCAAATCTAGCCCTTGAAGTTTCAGAATTTTACACATTGGGTCCTCAAAGTTTCATAAAATACAAAATTGGTCCTTGAGATATATTACTACAAAATCCAAAAATACTTACACCAAAATTAAGCCCAAGTCCAAAACCACAAAACTTAAAACCCAACTTTATTAATTTTGTGACCCGGCCCATACACTACACCCATGGTCAAAGTCATATATACGGGTCAAATAATACATAAATAAAACAAACGAGCCCTTTTTCCCATTTCCCCCAAAATTCCCAGAAATCCCCCAAATTCCATGAACCCTATCTCACCACTAGGATCAATTGGCTCGCACCCTTTTCACTCAACCATAATTAACCCATCATTGGAGCATCTAGAAGCTTATATCACGTGATTGATCATGTGTCAGAGAGAAAAGGAGATGTTGTATTGACACTTGGCTACTAATGATTGGAAGAGTCGCGTCATTGGATTCTGCTTCTAGATAAGCGCTGACAAGACATAGAGTGATGTACACGCTTGGGACAGATGGTAAGGATTGCTTGGGCAAGCCACATCACTGATTATCATCCAAGGGCTACAATTCGTATAAAGAAGCACAACACTATCCAAGGGCTGAAATGAGAAGAAAGAAGCACAAAGAGGTGTGAGGATGCCAGCTTGGCAATCAGACCCTAACCTCACTCCTCTCCTATATATAATGCTCATTTTTTAGCTTATAGGTGTGTAATTTTTAGCTTATTGAAATGCTGTCAAAATTTCCTTAGATTGTATTTTAGATTAGTATATGTAATCTTCTTATTATTTTTTAATAAAATTACTAGTTTCCTTTAATAACTTTCAGTTTATTTTTTAATTTTCTCAATGCATATTGTGTCTTAATTCTGTTTCAAGCTAGCTTATTGCTATTTGTCATCAGTTTAATTTCTGCAATTGTAGCTAAAAGCTTATTCCATTTACAGTAAAAGAAGAATAATAAAAAAAAATCAGAAAATAAAAAAATATATAAAAATTTTTACATAGTAGTTGTTAAAGCCTACAGTTGAGCTTATTTTCCTTTTGAACATTCCATTTGAGCTTTTTAGCTTACTAGTGGAGTGATTTGAGTTAGTCAAAAATAGTCACAAGATCAGTTAATTGGTTGCTGAGATGGTGTATTGGATAGATTAAGTCAGACAAGGAAGGACTTAGCCTATCTTAAAGATAGGCTTGCATAGTGAATCTCCCTTTGTTTAGCTAAGGGAGAAGCATCTGGTATACTTCTGTTTTAATTTCTCAATTTAGTTCTCTTGATTGAATCACTGTTTCATTGTATAACTGTTTAGAGCAATTGTAACTTTGAGTATTGTTAGTAGTTTATCATATATAGTTGTAGTTTGATAGTAGATCAATTTGTTTGATTAGATCTGTTGCAGAGTAACTGTTTGATTGAGTTCTGTGATTGATAGCTAAGTGAAATTTGCAATTTGATCATCTGTTTGTTATGGATCTGTGTTGTTTCATAGTGGTTAGATCCTGTTGCCTATTGCTGATATATAGTTGTTGCTGAGTAACTTTTTAGGGATATTGACTGAGTAGCAAGATCTGTGGGGTTATATTTTCAGAATTGTTGCATTTTTGTCAATAGGAGGGGTGTTTGGATCTGTACATCAGTGAGTATGGTTGTTGTTTGATTACTGTCACTTGAGCACACATAGGTTTAATTAGTATAGATATAGTAGTTTAAATCATAAAATAGTAGTGTAGTTTATTAAAAGTCAAAATAATTGTTCTTTGCATTAACTGTTAGTCATAGTATAAACCTGCTAGTGTAATTGAGTTAATAGTTACATTCTAATTAGATATAGCTTATATTAGATTAATTGTAGCTTAATACAAATTATTAGAAGTAGATTTGAGCTGCTAAATTTCATTTTACTCAAAATAGATTTGTAATCAAAAAGTCAAAAGGTTTTTAAGTTCCTGGTTTTGTCTGATTTTCAAAAGAATACACAGTGCTCTATATTGATTCAAAATAAATTTTGAAAGTTGATTTGTGGATTTTGTCAGGTGTTCTTCAAGTTGCAAAAAGAATTTCTCAGTTTGAAAGTTAAATAAGCACTTTTAATTGCTTGTGAAAGTGTATGTTTGCTGAAAATTTGCTCTGTCTCACAGCTAATAGGGCTACTTGACAAGCTCTTATTTTGAAATCTAGTTTCATAAGTGGCAATTATTTTTGTGGCAAAAGGTTCCTGAGCTTGTAAGCTTTTCAAAACAACTTCTGGTTTCTAATTTAGTTGAGTAATAAGCTCTCTACAAGCTTTTGAATAGTAGTGTTTCAGCCTGTTAGATTTCTCATAAGCTGTTTGGTTCATTTTAGCTTATTTTGCTTATCTGCTTATTGAATTCTATTTTTTCTTGCTTATTATTGGTTAGTTGTTGTTTATAAGTGATTCCTGAGTGTTTGATAGTTTGTGCTTATTCTATTCATTTATTGTGAGCTTATTTTAAGCTTATTGATTCATAAATGTGACATCTGTTGATTTCTGTGTTTGCATTTGTACATACCTTGTATTATTGAGTTCATTGCATCATTTTGAGCTTATATTAAAAGTTTCAAACAGATTAGATCACAAGTGCTTATAAATAAGCACTTGTGATAAGCAGTTTTCATAGAATAAGTAGTTCCACTATTCAATTTCACTTCAAAATTTTTATTCAAGTTCTTTTTATTATTTTAGAATTTCTGGAATTTTTCCATATTTTTCTAACCCTTTTTACTATTTTTCTTATTTTCTTTTGACTTTATTCCATTTTTAAATACCAAAAATCAATAAAAAATTCAGAAAAAGTTGTGAAAAATACAAAAATATTTTTAGAAATCATTTTATAATATTTTAGAATTTTTAGAATTAAATTTTCAATTTTCCACTTTATTTTTCCATTTTTCCTTATTTTTAATTCAATTTTAATTCCAAAAATCAATTTTAATTCATAGAAAATAAAAGAAAAGTCAAAAAAAATACTTTTCTTTTTCTGAAAATTCATTTTATTAGTTTAAGATTTTTAGAAAATATTTTCAAGTTCGTAGGTTCATTTTTCAATATACATTACGTTTTAAATTTTGTAGTTGCATTTCCGTTTTTACGTTTTTCAATTTGGTGCATTGTTAGCTTGTACTCTTTGCATGATTTATAGTTGTTTGTGATTACTTGAATAATTTGATTGCTATTTTCACTTTCTCACTTTTCAATTCACGATTTCACGAATCGATATTCTCGATTCCATTCGCCTTTGTTGGGAAACGGCTCGGGTGATCCGTATTTTACGCGGATCACTTCGATACTATACAAAATATTATATAATTGGTTTTCACACGAATCAATTATGCATGAGTCGCATAAGTCAAGATACTCTATCCATCCTGGGTCTGACAAGATGTACCAGGATTTGAAAAAGTTATATTGGTGGCCAAATATGAAGGCAGATATAATATTGTACGTTAGTAAGTGTTTGACTTGCTCTAAGGTTAAGGCCGAACATCAAAGACCGTCAGGATTATTGACGCAGCCAGAACTCCCGGTTTGGAAGTGGGAGCGGATTACGATGGACTTTATTACCAAATTACCAAAGACAGCTAGCGGTTGTGACGCTATCTGGGTAATTGTGGATTGTTTGACTAAGTCTGCTCATTTCCTGGTGATTAGTGAAGATGATAGTGTTGATAAACTTGCGAGGTTGTATGTGAAGGAGATAGTTTCTCGTCATGGAGTTCCGATATCGATTATTTCTGATCACGACAGCCGCTTTACGTCAGCGTTGTGGCGATCACTTCAAACCGCTTTGGGGACGAGACTTGATATGAGTACTGCATATCACCCCCAAACCGATGGTCAAAGTGAGAGAACTATTCAGACTTTGGAGGATATGCTTCGTGCATGCATAATAGACTTTGGTAAAGGCTGGGAGAAGTATCTACCCCTTGCGGAGTTTTCTTACAATAATAGCTACCACACAAGTCTAAAAGCTGCACCATTTGAAGCTTTATATGGTCGTAAATGTCGTTCGCCTATTGGTTGGGTTAAAGTTGGGGATAGCCAACTCACAGGCCCTGAACTTATTTTGGACACTACTGAAAAAGTGACGCAAATTCGAGATCGATTGCAAGCAGCTAGAGATAGGCAGAAAAGTTACGCCGATCAGAGACGTAAACCCCTAGAATTCCAGGTTGGAGACAAAGTGATGCTGAAAGTCTTGCCTTGGAAGGGTGTAATACGTTTTGGGAAACGTGGGAAACTTAACCCCCGCTACATTGGACCATTTCTTATTTTGGAAAGAATTGGGCCCGTGGCTTATCGGTTGGAATTACCACAGGAACAGAGTAAAGTTCATGATGTGTTTCATGTTAGCAATTTGAAGAAGTGTCTTTTGGATGAAACGCCGGTTATACCAATTAAGGATATTCGTGTGGATGAGAGTTTGAATTTTGTGGAGGAGCCGATTGAGATATTGGATGGAGAGATTAAACGACTTAAGAGAAGTCGTATTCCGCTCATCAAAGTTCGTTGGAATTCGCGGCATGGGCCGGAATTCACGTGGGAACGTGAGGATGAGTTTCGAAAGAGATATCCGAAGCTTTTTACTTCGTAGATGGTTTGTTCCGAGTGAAACCCGGGACGGGTTTCTTCTGAGGCTGGGAGGATGGGACAACTGGCAAATTAGGGAGATATTTTGAAAACCCGCATTACTTTAAAACTTATAATTTTGGAATATTTGAAAAGTTATTGTGATGAGATTTGTAAACGTTGGAATGTGATTTTAATCATGCGTTATTTATGGATTTTGATTATTAATTATTGGATTGGTTTGGTTTGCTATCGGTGATTTAATTGTGAGATGATTATTTGGCACTACATTGAGTCCGGGACTAGGATAACCTAACAATTTTAATTATTTTAATATTGGTTTGGATAATTATATTTTTGGAACGTATCGCGATGTTTTTGATTATTTGGAATGGGTTCGGTTCGAGAGAGTTGATTTGTTTTAAAAAGGTTTCGGGTCTGGTCCGTGTCTATTACACAGGGTCACCTCACCCACCTTAATAATAACATTATTATTATTATCACAATTTTTTTTTTTATGTAAACTACAAATTGTCCTTGTGTGGGTCGGTTTGCACACAACACACAAACACACCCTCACCCTCACCAAATTACTCTCTCTCTCTAAACATCACCTCACCATCTTTATCACCAAAACCCTAACACCACCGCCACCTTACGTGGCCACCACAGCCGCCACCGCCCCTCCCACATCTAATCTAACACCACCATCTTAACCCTTGTGTCCCGATCTATCTTTTGGTGTATTGCACGCGCTACTTTAACACCACTACTTTAACACCACCACTTTTGTTTAACCTTGTTGGGTTTTTAAAGAAATCAAGTTTGGAGTCGATTTTGAAGGAGAGTGACCACGAGTCCGACTCATGTGTCTCGATTTGATACCCAAGCCGTGGGTATATGGTTTTTCTTGAATGGGTTTTATAAGAATAAAGTGGGAAAAAGAATTTTGTTGATAAAAACTTGTTTGGTATCCGGGTTCGGTCGATTTGGGTTCGAATTTGTGGAAGGATTTGATTTTCTTGATGATTCTTGGTGGGTTGATGCTCGGATTGAGCATAACCGAGACCCTCGAGGTCTCGGGGTCGGTCTTGTGGCTCGTTTATTCATCCCGAGATCCAAAGGGGTCCCCCGTTTCATGTTGTTGTTGTTGTCGTGATACCAAAGACCCAAGGGGTCCGTTTGGTTTATTTTGGCTCGAATAGAGCTCGCCGAGACTTAGTGGTCTCGGGAATGACCCACGTTGTTATTTTGTGTGGAGTAATATTGACCCGTTTGACTTGGTAAGTTGACCCGGAAGACTTGATTTAATTGGTGACCTTAATTGGTTTCTTGGTATTTTCTTTGTTGTGGTTGTTTGATATTGTTGTTGAGGTATAATCGCCTTGGCGTTGTTGATATTGTTGGTGTTACTTGGGAGCCGAGGATGGGATGATATATTGGTTATTGTTATGGAGTTGAGTTGATGAATTTGATTGGGGACCGATTGTGAGACGGTCACTTAGATTGACGGAGATAGGTTAGTCGGGTGCCGTAGTCGGACCCTCATGTTGTAGCACGTGGATTAGGGATTGATTTGGACGTAGTTGATTTATTTATTTTGACTTGGTTATTATTTGTGGACTTGGACTATGAGCCGAGAGTAATGACTCGGACATGTGACCAAATTCTTATGACTCGATAAATATTAAAAATCAAACATTAATAATAATACTCGTAATAATATTATTGATAATATAATCGTTTATATACGTAAATAGACGTGATAAACGTATGTGTGTATATATATATATATATATATATATATATATATATATATATATACTAGCTTTCAAGGCCCGCCCGATGGGCGGGCATGACTTGTAATTTTCGTTGGAAGGTATTAATTAACGGAAAATAATATGAAACGAAGGCGGGCATGAGTTATAACTATTGTTGGAAGGTATTAGTTATGAGAAAATGGGCATATAGAGCAGCAAATTCATACTAATACTGCTAAGTCAACCAAACCAATCGACTTTTATCTCCATATCGAGACCAAGCAACCTACCTGGATTTGAACGATGCATATTCTTTACCACCTTGTACATCATAAATGGCTCCAAGATCTTCTTCTATCAATCATATATTCAAAAATTTCCTATTGTCGCTAAAAACTCTTTCCTTCTGAATTCTTCTTCCATGTTTACATCATGTAAAATGGTGTCTTCACAATCATCAGTTGCCATTTCAGATGAACTTGTGCTTGCTCCACGAGGTTAAATGGTCTCGAGAATCTTGAATTTCTCAAGAGTCAAAGCACATTTGTTTTCGGAAATGCAACAATCACTAACTTCCCATTCATGAATGGTCTTCCAAGTGGCATTCCCTCGGCGTTGATTCCTGTGTATGAATGTGTGTTTTAAAAAAAAGTCGGAAAAGAAATGTTAAAAGCAGCTAAAATTTGAGGTAAAAGTATATAAAATCATGAGGAGTTAGTTTTTTTACTTACCATCACATTCATTTTTTATTCCTACTACGTGAAACCCACTACACTTCAACTAACTTCTATTGTTAAAAAAAACCCTCAATTATAATAAAGGTAACACAAAGGTAACACTTATAAAAATTTTGGTTATTTTTACTAATTTACATCTTAAACTCTAAATAAGCCAAACGGCCAAACACTCAAAGTTTCAAACTGTTTAGCCGATTATTGTGTTTTGTCACAGCAGAAGCAAAATACATACACTATCTTCTGCATCGTTTTTTGTTACAACTCATTATCGGCTTCACTTATTTCAATAAGCCTATGCAGTTTTAATAAGCATTCCCAAACACCATCCAAGAATACACTCTTTCCCAATCATTGCTTTTAACCTTGTAAACCATACTATCCAACTACAATTTACTAATAAAGGTTTTCCATTGCAAGGTGGCACATGAAAGTACTATAAACTTAACCGCCTGATAATGATAAGTGCTCATAGAACACCAATTACCATGGGTCTTAGATATTTAACTCGGCTACAGGAATAAAACAGATTTCCTTACTAAAAAATAATACACGGGCATAGAACCATGACAAGAACTATATTTCTAATGAAACTTTTAAGAGGGAAAGTAAAAAGGTTACAGTACCTTACAACAACATAGGCAATGACGCCAATAGCCAGTCAAGTTACTTAATTTCCATATAAAAGTCTAGTCCAATAACTCGAAACTATAATTCCAACATGAAACTCCGAAACAAACAGATCATTCGACCCATAAAGAAAGATTATTCGACCCATAAAACACATTATTGTTTTCACAATAATTTGACCCATAAAAAAACAATAATCATAAGATGACTTGTTTAATCAACCAATATAAACCGATTACCATGAGTTCTATCATGCAACTCCAAGATTTTCACTCTAATTCCTTAAAAAGTTTGTTTCTTATACAATGTTATATCAGAGTCCATGGAATACATACCCGAAATACCTTCTTTTAGAAATGATTTCACCCGTGCTTCCACAATTCCCATTCAAGGTCCAACATCGTTTAAGTAGCTCATCATTTAAAATCCAGAGTGAAAGGGTTTCAGATTGGTTAATCGCCGGTATAACCAGGGGAAATCACATACAAAATTAATTAGCTAAACCATGTCAAATAGTAATGTAGCAAAGCATTGGCAAAGTGTTTAATTAACTATATGTCTTTTACATAACTGATGCTATGAGTTGTTGACTTTGTTTTGCTGTAAAAGGCCGACACAACTGTTATCATTACAATAAAATAGTAATTGTGATGCGTGGGAATCGCACCTTGCTTTACCTCTCGAGGGATCTCGAGAAGCTTACAACCCCCACCAGGCAGTGTACCTGATCGTTGTAGTATAGTATAGTGACAAGTACCGGGGGATTGATCGTTCAGCTTAGGAATAGTGTCGCTAGGATTAGAAAACCTAATTAATAGTTCTAGAGGTGGAAGATGATTATTTTGTATTTTTATATTTTTATGAAAGCAAGTAAAATCTCGGGTTTTGGAAGATAGGGCGGAATTAGTTGCTATTCAACTAACCCAAAGCTAATATATAATTAAAATAAACTAATGAAAATGAAATTAAACTAAATTATACTAAGGTTGTGAGCAGTGGTTGGAGAAATTGTGTTTACTTAGACTTCATTACTCCCTAGATATCTTTTACATGTTAATTACTTGTTACACTTGTATGGATGACGGATTGTATTCCTTAATACCATTTGTGGGGTGGCATACATAACTCCCCAACTCTATGAGCTCTTATCTCCTCCTACACCATGACCCAGCACAACTATAGGGATTGTAAACAGTGGCTCATGCATTAAATACAACCAATAAAGACCTAGTACGCCTCGGTTCATGTTTCTTAAGACGTTCAAGCATGTTACCATTTGGAGATCTGCCAGTTTTCTTAAGCCTAACATATAATATCATTCATCCAAAACAAGAATAGACAAGTAATCAACACATAATCAACATCTAGGTTTCATTAGATCTAAGCAAACACAAAGGAAATCTAGCCTAGCATAGTAGAATTAAGATAAGAACAAAAGATAAACCACCAACACATAGACATATTGATTGAATTAAAAGTATACTTATCTCAATTACAATGCAAGGTCTCAAGGGTTTGGAACCCTTGAAAAACCTGTAAAAGAGGCACCAAAATCGTCTTTAGGGTTTCACCAAAACTTCTCTCTCTTTTAATGAAAAAACTAGAAAACTATATATAGGAAAAACAGTCTGACGGCGTCAAGAGTAAATTCTGACGCCGTCACCTCGCCGCCATATACTTCCTCGGACGCCCTAGATCCACTTGAGACGGCCTATGTGACGCCGTCACCACCTACGGTATTTTATTCTTTGCCACTTTGACGCCGTCATCTAGCCATCTGACGCCGTCACCAGCTACGGTGTTTTATTCTTCATGTCTGACGCCGTCAAGAAGGAAGTCTTGACGCCGTCACCTTGTATCTTTAGCATGGATTTTTGGTACTTTGCCGTTTTCTTCACTTTTATGCTCCAAAAACGTCCAAAATAGCTTCTTTTCCAGAATTCACTCTCCAAACTCCTAAAATCACAAAAGGAACGATTTAGGGCAATATTTGATCAAATAAAGTCGGATTCGGGCTTAAATGACCCCCTAAAAACGGATCATTTTTCGCCTCATCATATACCCTTACACTTGAGATTTGCTTGTCCTCAAGCAAATGAGCTTTTATTCTACTCAAAAGACAAGTTAGGGGGTCATTTAACACTAATATAAAAGTAATTACAACAAATAATCGTTCCACTAAAGACCAATAGACAAGCACGGAGGTCATACACAAGCACCTCACAAATAGTGTTTAGATACTCACATCTCTCGGGTGTAATAAAGTAATATAACATTATGGAAATGGAAGATATCTCTCACTACCTGTCATAGCAAAATAGATTACCATAGGCTTGGGAAAGGATCAAACCTCCACCACATGGCGTAAGCACCTAGGATAAACTATCAAAGAGGTCTTTTAAAGGGTTATAACGTTAGGTGTAGGGATATGAATTACACGGTTTTGTTGGATAAAGGAAGTTTTACTGGTGGCGAGTTAACAATCTTGGTTAATTACATATACAAGATGACGTTGCTAAGCCAAGACTAGACTCGACTTAAGCTAATAAATGAAAAATAACTAAAAACATAAAATGAACATAGAATAAAAACGGGATGGTAGTCCGTATGTTTTTTCTCTTTTTCTCTTTTTTTTTTATATTTTATTTTTTTCTTTTTCTTGATTTTTTTTCGATTTTTTTTTTTTTTTTTTTTTTTGCATACACTCTTACCCTACCATCCAAAATAATACATCATAGGGGTTTGAGCAATCCCCTTACACTTGAATCTTTACATACTTTACATTTAACTAATCTAATGACTCGAATTAAGAAAATCAAAACACTTGGAGCACTTTTAAGATTAATGCACATATGGGGGTAATAATATGATGTTCTTCCCCATTACTCCATAAAATAAGTACTTACCCATGAGTCCCAATCGTCCCAAAACAATATGTACAAGGATATGACTCGACTTAGCAACCATGTAATCAATTAGAAAGTTAACTTAGGGTTTAACAAATAACAATAATGCACTAAAAATGAGCGCATACACGGAAGGCTAAGGCGATTTGGTTGTACATTTAAGTGGGGTGTAACAAATTCTTCCTTTAAGTAAGATGCTTAAAGTTAGAAACGAAAAGATAGGCTCGGAGGGGTGTACTAGGGGTTTCGTGTACTAAAAATGAGTACAACGCTAAGGGTGTGGGAAAAATTAGTTGACTAAACTAGTCAAGTAGTATGACTTAAATGGTCAAGTAATTATAATACGGGTTTAACACAAGGGTGATCCTAATGCCTCTTATCATGTAGTAAATCCTACCACACGAATGTAGTCTCACTAGCGGTCTCGGAATGCATCGCTAACGCAAGTTCTAGAATCTAAATGCTACCGGTACACTCATAAGCACCAATAATAAATGCTTTTCCTATCAAAACTAAAGGCGAACCTCACATTTTTGGGTGGAAAATTTTTCTGAATATACGGTTATGTGCTAGTCATACAACCTCCTATCCATGAGACGCTTGCTATGGCTAAAGTTTCACTCCTAAATGTTGTAAAAAAATTTAAATTTGGCGCTAAAATTACACTAACAAGTATTTCTCATAGTTTTATTACACATCTACTATCAAACAAAACAAACTCAAGCGAAAGTGCATATGTAAGGTATCATCTTTTTACCCTCCCCTTACACTAAAGATGAACATTGTCCCCAATGTTCAAGTAAAGAATGTAAAAGTGAAAAAGTAAAGAGAATGAAATCAAATACTCCCCTGATTCGCTCGGTATGGATTATAGGTTGGCCAGGTTAAATCTTCCTCCAAGAAAATGAACAATCAAAGCTTCCCTTCCAGAATATAAATCATCTCCTTGTCACAAATAACCTGTAAATCCTGACAAAAGTAGACAAGGCAACCTCGCGTAAAATCGGCGGCATCCTATATAAGTTACTAAATCCTAGAAAACAAAGTAAGATATAATGCTTGTGGAATGAAGTTTGCAGATTTCCTGGAGATTATAAAACTTAATAATTCACAAAAACCATAAGACTCCGTTAGAAAAACAAAACCGGTAAAATTTCCAGATTTTTGACTCCTGACGCCGTCAAGAGCAATACCCTGACGCCGTCAGAATGGACCTGCAGAAATTCTTATGTTAAGTTTCCGGAAAATTTCTGGAAAAACTTTGTCCTACTTCCTGGAAAATCCTGCAAAACTTCATTATGACTCAATACAAGCATTTGACTCTAACAAATACGAATATACATGTTCATTAAATATTGTGGAGAATCATGATTGGTTTGTTTCTTAAAAACATATTTGGGGTTTCCCCTTACACTTATCTTTTGCAAAAATACCTTTAGGTTGAAGTTAAGACTAGGCCAAACAACATAATAAAGTATTTCCACATTCTAATTGAGAAACATGATCAACCAACAATAAAAATAAAACATGCATACGGAAGCAAATAACAATCAAACAATTAAAATCACACAAAACTTGGGTTGCCTCCCAAGAAGCGCTTTTCTTTATTTACGAGTCTTGTAGCTAGATTCAAAGTCGTGGGTTACTACGTGATTTCATCATCAAACATCACATCCTCCTCATTAATCATTTCATTGTTATTTTCTTGGTAATGCTTTACACGTTGTATGTTAACCGTGAATTCCCTACCCTCATCATCAACTAGCACTACTGCTCCAAATTTAGAGGAATTCTTCACCGTAAACGGCCCGTACCATCTAGACTTAAGTTTTCCCGGAAATAATCTCAACCGAGAATTGTATAATAGGACCTTGTCTCCATCTGAAAATTCTTTTGGTTTCTTAATTCTTTGATCATGCCATCTTTTAGCTCTCTCTTTATATGTGATGGAGGATTCATAGGCTTCTAATCTAAGCTCATCAAGCTCGTGTAATTGCAAAAACCTACTATTCCCCGCAGTTGTGTAATCTAAGTTGCATGCCTTAAGCGCCCAATAAGCCTTGTGTTCTAATTCTACCGGTAAATGACATGCCTTACCATACACCATGCGAAACGGGGTCGTTCCAATAGGTGTTTTGTAGGCAGTTCTGAATGCCCATAAGGCTTCGTCGAGTTTGAATGACCAGTCCTTTCTGTTTTGACTAACCGTTTTTTCAAGTATTCTTTTAATAGCTCTATTGGTGTTTTCGACTTGGCCATTGGTCTGTGGATGATAGGCGGTGGAGAATCGATGGGGTACTCCATACCTCTTCATTACCTTTTCCATTTGCGCGTTGCAAAAATGTGTCCCCCTATCGCTGATGAGGGCTTTTGGAATCCCGAATCTTGCGAAAAGCTTTTTCAGGAAATGAATGACCACTCTAGCATCATTAGTCCTAAGGGCTTGTACTTCAACCCATTTTGAAACATAGTCAATGGCGACTAAGATGTACTCGTTTCCCCCTGAGGACGGAAAGGGTCCCATAAAGTCAATTCCCCAAACATCGAATACCTCACAAACTTGTATAAAGTTCTGAGGTGCCTCATCCCTACGTGATATATTTCCAGCCCGTTGACATGCATCACATGCTTGCACCATCTCTTTTCCATCACGGAAAATTGTGGGCCAATAGAATCCTGCATCGAGAATCTTCCGGGCAGTAACGTTTATCCCATGATGCCCTCCAGAGGGACCAGAGTGACATTCCCTCATGATTTTTACTGCCTCATTCTCCGAAACACAACGCCTTACAATGTGGTCAGGACACCTTCGGAATAAAATGGTTCATCCCAGAAGTAATATTTTAGCTGGGAAAAGAACCTCTTCCTCTCGTATTTAGTCAGGTGTTCAGGAACGAGCCTACATCTACTTGCGAAGTAATTGGCAAAGTCGGCGTACCATGGTTCCGAATCAAGGATAGACATTAGTTGTTCGTCAGGAAACGAATCTTTAATCACACTTCTATCGTGTTTATTCAGGGGGTTTTCAAGACGGGATAGATGATCGGCGGCCAGATTTTCTGCCCCCCTCTTATCGCGAATCTCAACATCAAATTCTTGTAGCAACAAGATCCACCGAATCAGTCGTGGCTTGGCGTCCTGTTTCGCAAACAGATATCTAAGAGCTGAGTGGTCAGTGAAGACGACTGTCTTTGAAAGGACAAGATATTGTCGAAATTTGTCGAATGCAAACACTACGGCTAATAATTCTTTTTCGGTGGTGGAGTAGTTCTCTTGGGCGGGATTCATGGTTTTGCTAGCGTAGTAAATAGGTTGGAAAAGCTTGTCACGTCGCTGACCTAATACAGCCCCGACAGCGAAGTCGCTAGCGTCACACATTATTTCAAATGGTAACTCCCAGTTGGGTGTGATCATGATTGGAGCTTGAGTGAGTTCCCTTTTTAGGAGGTCGAAAGCATCTTTGCATTCTTGGGAAAAATCGAATGGAGCATCCTTCACAAGCAATTGAGTCATTGGCCGGGCAATTTTGGAGAAGTCCTTGATGAATCTCCGATAAAATCCGGCGTGCCCCAAAAAGCTGCGTATTGCCTTAACAGTCGTGGGGTACGGTAACTTAGATATAGCTTCAACTTTAGCTTGGTCCACTTCTATTCCATTTCCCGAGATCTTATGCCCTAACACAATTCCTTCCTTTACCACGAAATGACACTTTTCCCAGTTTAACACCAAGTTGGTTTCCTCACAACGTTTAAGCATTTTTTCTAAATTAGCAAGACAGCGGTCGAAGGAGTTCCCGAAGACTGAAAAGTCATCCATGAACACTTCCATGCTGTCTTCCATGAGTTCGTGAAAGATTGCAGTCATGCAACGTTGGAAAGTGGCGGGGGCATTACATAGCCCAAAAGGCATCCTTTTGTAGGCGAATGTTCCATAGGGGCATGTAAATGTGGTCTTTTCTTGATCCTCGGGTGCTATGGGGATTTGAAAATATCCAGAAAATCCATCCAGGAAGCAATAGTACTCGTGTTCAGATAATCTCTCTAACATCTGATCAATGAATGGTAAGGGAAAGTGATCTTTCCTCGTGGCATCATTGAGCTTTCGATAGTCGATGCATACCCGCCATCCAGTGACAGTCCTCTGGGGCACCATCTCACCCTTGTCATTTTTTACTACAGTCATTCCACCCTTTTTAGGTACAACCTGCACAGGACTGACCCATGGGCTATCCGAGATCGGGTAAATCAGTCCTGCATCCAAAAGTTTGATCACTTCTTTCTTCACTACTTCCTTAATTTTAGGGTTCACTCGCCTCTGGGGTTGCACAGTGGGTTTATAATCTTCCTCCATAAGAATCTTATGTGTGCAAAAAGTTGAGTCAATCCCCTTAATGTCGGCCACACTCCATGCGAGTACCCCCTTGTATTTCTTCAGGACCTCTAAGAGTTTAACTTTTTGTTCCTTTTCCAGGGAAGAGTTTATGATTACTGGGAGTTGGTTTTCTCCCTGAAGAAAGGCATACTCCAAATGATTAGGGAGCTCTTTAAGATCAACGTCAGGGGGCTCGATAATAGAAGGTTTGAGCTTATTCTCGGGTTTTCGGAGCTCGAGATGCTCCGTTGTCTCTCGTCTGGGGTAGAAGGAGACTGCATTAACCTCCTCCGTCTTTTCCACTTCTAGCAAAGGCAGAAAACTCTCGTCCCGTAACCAGCCTTCATTGATTTGTTCATCGATGCAATCATCAATGACATCTGTGAGCTCATCTACTTCCCCGATAAAGTAGAGCCGGTTGGATGCTTCGAGGGAGAGGTCCATAGAATCCTTAATGTCGAAGGTTGTGCTATCGTCTCCTACTCGCAAGGTTAATTTGCCATCGTAGACATCGATGACTGCACGAGCGGTAGCAAGAAATGGTCTACCTAAAATGATAGGTACCACGTCGTCCTCCTCCATATCCAGGATTACGAAGTCGACCGGGAATTTGAATTTCCCAACCTTGACTAGCACGTTCTCACATATCCCTTCGGGGTACTTGACTGATCTATCGGCTAGTTGGATGTTCATACGGGTAGGCTTCAATCCGGAATATCCTAGTTTACGGAATATAGAGAGAGGCATGAGATTGATACTTGCTCCCAAATCGGCAAGAGCATTTTTTATTGATAGAGGTCCTATAGAGCATGGCAAGGTGAAGCTGCCTGGATCGTCTACCTTCTTTGGTAGCCCTCGATGGGTCACCACTGAGCATTCTTCCCCCAGGGTTACAAGACCCTCGAGCTTCTTCCTGTTAGCGAGCAGCTTTTTGAAGTATGTGCTATACTTTGGCATGTGATAGCAAGCATCCAGGAGAGGTATGGTGACAACTGAGTCTTTTAGGTATGACAAGAACCTCTTGTTATCATTCTCAGTTTTCTGGTTCCTTAGTCGGGATGGGTATGGAATTCTCACAGGTGGGTTAGGAAGGGCTGATGGGGAGGGTGTTGTCATGGGTGGTTGGTCCGGGGTGCCAATGCCGACATCCTGCTCCTCCTCCCCAGGTTTGTCTGAATCGAGTGTGACGGGGGACGAATTTGGGTAAGGAGGGTCCTTGGTTGTCGTTCTGGCCCGTGTGGTTATCGCGAGCATGGGATCTTTTTTTCTTTCTGACGGGTGTTGGAGGTTATCTAGGGCTGAGTTAAGCTTGCTGAAAAATTCTCCGACATCCTCCTGATGCTCGTCGAAAAGCTCATTAAGCCCTTTCATTTGCAAGTCTTTTTCTTGAGTGAAGTGACCAAGGTCATCTTCGAAACTGCTCCTGATCTTGAATTCAGGGCCTCCCTCCCCTTCTCTTTTCCTCACCAGATTTCCCCAAAGGGTATAATCATCATTTTGGTAGAAAGGCAAAACAGAGGGATCAGCATAAATGTCTCCTCCTGACAAGCATGCATGTTCAGTTGTGGCTGCTCCTCCGCATTCCTCCACCTCATGCGGGCCTCCACAGTAATCGCAGATCAAGTAAGGATTCGACAGCACTTTAGGTGGTTGCGACCCAGCTAGGCAATCCATTCTCTTGTGAACTTTGCTTAATCGATCCGAGGTGGTTTCAGAAATGCCGATAGTCGACTCAGGTTCATCCCAAGTGTCATCCTGGTCTTGGGCATATTCTTCAATCCTGTCCCATCCTTCCTCGGCACTAAGATTGGCCAATCTCCCTTTCCTAGATTGGTTGATTCCGTTCCGGTCATTAGAGGAAATATTTTCGTAAAAGATTTGGACCAAGAGCCAAAGTTCAATGCCATGATGTGGAACTTGTCTTATTAAATCTTTGAATCTAGTCCACGCTTTATGGAAGGGTTCATCCTTCCCCTTTTGGAAACGAAGGATCTTATCCCTAAATGCTGAGGTTTTTCCAGGTGGAAAGAACTTCTCATAGAACTTGGATATGAGTTGCTCCCATGTGAAGATAGATTCAGAAGGGAGTTTGTTATACCATTCTTGGGCTTTTTCGTATAAGGTGAAAGGGAAGAATCGCAGTCGGGATGTGTTTCTAGTAGCCCCACCCGTATGGATGGTGTCTACTATTTTTAGGAAGTCCTTGATGTGTTGGATTGGATTTTCCTCATCAAGTCCGTGGAATTTACACACACTTTTGACAAGCCAAATATCATTTGCATGCAAGACCTCGTTGGTATGTTCGTTTGGATAAACAATGGCGTTGGAAAACCCACGAGGAGTTGGGGAAGAGTAATCCTTGAGACGCTTAGGAGGAGGTATTATAGGAGTATTCGTCTCATTGTGGGAGCTCGGGGTTGTGATGTGATTTTCTGAATTTTCTTCAGAGAGAGGTGCATCAAAGTTGATAGCAATGCTGGATGGTTCAGGTGTTGAGTGAGTTCGTCTTAACCTACACATTTCTCTTTCGGGTTCTGCATAAGGCAAGACGAGGTCTTTAGTGGTGCTACGACTCCTAGTGATCCTAAGGTTGGAGAATTCGTTGGTTGCCATGATGGTGGATGGTGAAGAGTCACGAACAAAGGCACGAAGAAATAAGATAGACTAAAGAAGACCTAAAAATAAAAATAAAAATCTTACTAGAAAGGAATCTAGCAAGTAGACCTAATAAAAAGAAATCCTAACCTAGACAATAACTATTCCCCGGCAGCGGCGCCAAAAACTTGATGCGTGGGAATCGCACCTTGCTTTACCTCACGAGGGATCTCGAGAAGCTTACAACCCCCACCAGGCAGTGTACCTGATCGTTGTAGTATAGTATAGTGACAAGTACCGGGGGATTGATCGTTCAGCTTAGGAATAGTGTCGCTAGGATTAGAAAACCTAATTAATAGTTCTAGAGGTGGAAGATGATTATTTTTGTATTTTTATATTTTTATGTAAGCAAGTAAAATCTCGGGTTTTGGAAGATAGGGCGGAATTAGTTGCTATTCAACTAACCCAAAGCTAATATATAATTAAAATAAACTAATGAAAATGAAATTAAACTTAATTATACTAAGGTTGTGAGCAGTGGTTGGAGGAATTGGGTTTACTTAGACTTCATTACTCCCTAGATATCTTTTACATGTTAATTACTTGTTACACTTGTATGGATGACGGATTGTATTCCTTAATACCATTCGTGGGGTGGCATACATAACTCCCCAACTTTATGAGCTCTTATCTCCTCCTACACCATGACCCAGCACAACTATAGGGATTGTAAACAGTGGCTCATGCATTAAATACAACCAATAAAGACCTAGTACGCCTCGGTTCATGTTTCTTAAGACGTTCAAGCATGTTACCATTTGGAGATCTGCCAGTTTTCTTAAGCCTAACATATAATATCATTCATCCAAAACAAGAATAGACAAGTAATCAACACATAATCAACATCTAGGTTTCATTAGATCTAAGCAAACACAAAGGAAATCTAGCCTAGCATAGTAGAATTAAGATAAGAACAAAAGATAAACAACCAACACATAGACATATTGATTGAATTAAAAGTATACTTATCTCAATTACAATGCAAGGTCTCAAGGGTTTGGAACCCTTGAAAAACCTGTAAAAGAGGCACCAAAATCGTCTTTAGGGTTTCACCAAAACTTCTCTCTCTTTTAATGAAAAAACTAGAAAACTATATATAGGAAAAACAGTCTGACGGCGTCAAGAGTAAATTCTGACGCCGTCACCTCGCCGCCATATACTTCCTCGGACGCCCTAGATCCACTTGTGACGGCCTATGTGACGCCGTCACCACCTACGGTATTTTATTCTTTGCCACTTTGACGCCGTCATCTAGCCATCTGACGCCGTCACCAGCTACGGTGTTTTATTCTTCATGTCTGACGCCGTCAAGAAGGAAGTCTTGACGCCGTCACCTTGTATCTTCAGCATGGATTTTTGGTACTTTGCCGTTTTCTTCACTTTTATGCTCCAAAAACGTCCAAAATAGCTTCTTTTCCAGAATTCACTCTCCAAACACCTAAAATCACAAAAGGAACGATTTAGGGCAATATTTGATCAAATAAAGTCGGATTCGGGCTTAAATGACCCCCTAAAAACGGATCATTTTTCGCCTCATCAAATTGTCATCACAGCTTTTGTCTAATGAGTTTAAAATAACTATTTGTCTAATCTACGCAACCCCAAACACCCCCTAATCAGATTAAAGCAGGCACCAACCCCAAACACCCTTGAATCAAAACTACATAAATTAGACTTGAAAATTATATAAACGCGGGTGCATTGATCGTCAAATTCTTACCAAAAAGTATGTAAACATATGCGCACTCATCATCAAATTCTTTTTTGAATAATTCAATGAGTTTATAACTGTCGTGGGAAGTTTGAAACGTTTGTAGGCCTACGTTCCATGTATGCCATCTTTTCCTTGTTACCTTCTTCGATTACATGGAAAATGAGAGTTGAAAATGCTGAATGAGAATACCTGGTGTCCAGCATACCCGTCATCGACTGCATTTAAGGATGATTTTAGCACCCGAATGGCAGTTGGGCTGTTTCTTATAATCTCCCTGCACCATTTAACTGTTTCCTGTTCTAGCTTTTCTAGGTAAAACATGATTAAAAGATATTTCTCAGTACTGAATTAGGCCAATCTAAGTATTGACTAAAGTACGATCCTTCACACACTATATGCCCATTTTAAAAATAAAAAACACATAGATCGTGATTATATGAATGAAAATGAACTTACAGGTACCACGGTATTGATCTGTCCCATATTTTCTACTTCTTGAGAAGTGTAGAACCGTGCCAAAAACCACATCTCATGAGCTTTTTTTAGGCCCTACATGTTTAGCCACAAAGTGATTATGAATGAAGATAAAGTTGGATGGTAAACACAATATGCTTAGTATCAAATTATTGATATGAATTAGATGAAAGCTCACCAATCATGACATTATGGAATTCACATAACCTTTTTTTGATTAACAACACATAACCTTTGATATCATCCTTAAAACCATTACTATTCAAACACTCTTACAATTAATCATCTGACTTTTACAACTTTAAACATCATAAAGCATATCAAATAAATTCAGGCAATGATAAAATGTAAGAGTAAGATGAATATCAAGTTTAATAATCTTTGAAGATGAGGTTGACCTTTTTTCCAGAGTGGTTGGCTAACAACGACATGCATGGTGGTAACACAACAAAGAGCACATGCTTGTGCTTGGCAATCAACCTGCACATTTAATTATAGTTCAGTTTAGGTGACATTTTATCAATGTATCTATAAACTGGGTACATAAAATTTATATGGTAACTTATAATTCCACACACCTAATAACTTTTCCAGATGAAGTGAAGCAAATGGTCGCGAATGTTCACCTTGACTGTTGCACGCACCTATATACACTCCAATAAGTTAATATCTCCCAAATGGATCATATAAAGAATCTGCTACTCCGTATAAGATATTGAAATTTAGTACCCCAGATGAAAACTGCAAACTAACAATATGTGAACTATCAGTTGGAAGCATATTTTATAAAGAAAGCAACATAGATTTCCTAATAATTAGTGATCAGTTTATACATTCTTTTATGGATGATGAATTTGTTTGACAATAACTAATAGACTTTAAATGACGTTCCAATTGTTTAACCCGTTGACCGTGTATCCTTTTAGCCAATTTATTTGATTCAACCCGTTTGAGATAAAATAGAGCCTACATCGACGGACAGTAAATTATAGTTTACCTATACAAATAGTCATCTTCTACATGCCAAGGAAACATACTGAAAAGCATTCTGAATATACATCATGGTACCAGTCATGGCCGGGAAGTGAAAAGCAAAGAATCTGGTAAGGGTTGTTAGCTTATGAGCTTATATAACACAAATAAGCCCACTTAGTGTTTGGATAATATAAGCTTATGAGCTTATTTAGTGTTTGGATATAACGTTTAAAAAAATCATGACCGTATCATAGTTACATTGTCTAATTTTCTTACGCTTTTCAGGCTCCTTGGTAGGTTCATCTCTTGGCAACACGTTAAAATGGGTAAGGGTTGTATTTTAATGGAATTACACATGGGTCATAGTCCAGGGACATATATTTTGATTTTTAAAAATTTGGACCTGAAAGGGGAGTTTGTATTTGGCCTTAAAGGTTAATAACTTGATTTTTTTAGTGGTTATTGTTTAAACAATCTATTATACCCAAAATTATTTACCCAAAAATCTTTATATCGGAACAGCTTGTATAAAAGACTACATCCATCTTGGACGATTTTTATCTCTGTTTTCGGACATCACCTCTCATCTCATATTCTCATTCATTGTTTATTTGTTTTAAATTGTGTCTTTCTTTTTGGCGTTACAATGTTTAAATGAAGATATACAATAAGTATTGTAACTAATGCCAATTAAAAATTATGACAATCCCTTTCCTAAAAAGATATAATACCTATCATTATGACCCCGAATGACTAAAAAAGTCTAAACAAAACCATGTTAGCATTGCCCAATTAGACCCATTTAAAATTAACATAGCCCAATTCGACCTTTTTAAAAATAGTATCAAAATCAGGAATTAGACATCACACTCACACGTTGATTATCAGCGGTCCTTTATTGAACTTAAACACAAGATATGACAATAATAGCTTTGAGGTATGGTTTAAGAATGTTATATATTACCAAGTGAGATCACTTAGGGAATATCGGGGCCCATCAGCAATGGTGTTTGTTTGAGCCAATTATGATTCTTCGAGATGATTTGGATTGTGCAACATCATCATTTCCTTTAGGCTCAGCTACCAAGAACCATATGGCAGGATTAATTTATCCCAATCTTCCATTGTTCCTAGAAGGCATCATACTTAATTACCATGCCAAATCATGAATGAAAAAGTAATAGTAGTCGATAAGAAAACTTAGTTTGACTTCACATGGTATGCGTATCACCTAACCAGCTAGCATGTTTAGCATATCTCCTATGAAATTATTATCCGCTGCTTTAAATGAAATGTTTTAGACTATAAAATAGTTTTGGATTTGTTTACAATTATAAGCCAAATACCAATTTATACTACATCATGCATGATACCATGATAATATATGTCCATATTATAAGCAATAATTGTAATTTAAACTAAACCAAGTTACCTGAAACATGAGACAAACAACTGAGAAGTGTCTGCTAACAACAACAGCCACAATAGACGTGCTATTGATATATTTGTGAAAAGAAGGCTTAGATGACTTGAGGAGCACCCTAGCAGCGGCAGTTACATCGGTGTATAGGCTGGGAACATTACAAAAAAAGCATAAAAGTCTGCACATCTGATAAACTACAAAGGTGATCATAGTATTTGTTATTTAAACAAACCGGTTGGAATCCCATGCATTGGATCTTCAGCTACATATTCAAAACTTTAAAGCACTTTATGTTTTCCATATTGTACTAAAAAAAATTATTTGACCGGTTTGAGAAAAAAATGCAACCCAAGTTGAACCATTGATTAGTAGCCGGGTTGATATTGCCACCTTGAAGCAAAGTTATAGTTGTAAAATAAGTTAGTGAACGCAGGGGAAGTAATCAAATCCATGCATATAAAAAGTTAATACAAACTAATAGTGAATCTTATATTAGAGAAAAAGTGTAATTGTTGATTAGATTACTAACCTAATTTCCATTTGTTGTAATTAATTGCTTCGACCAGTGAGTTAGATCATTGAATCAAGGATACAAGTGTTTTTTACTGAACCAATCGAAACAACTGGTCTGTAATCAAAAGCTTGGTTTTCAAACTCTGAAGTGGATGCTCTAATAACTCATATCTGAGCCCATAGGTGACGAATCCAAAAGAAATTTACTTAAACTGAAGGAAAGAGATACTTGCCTAAGTTGGAAGGCATTAAGTAGTGAATATAGTTATTCCCTACTTCATCAGTCCTTGCAATAAATTTCATTTGGATCATCAACTGTGAGTCCTACTTGAATAAAAACTACTAACTCAAGAAGTGAAAGTTAAGGGATTAAACAATTATTCACCCTAAAATAAATCCCTATACTTGTCTAACACTCCATTAAGCATGCACAGGTCTATTGAGATGTCATAAAAATTTATATATATATATATATATATATATATATATATATATATATATATATATATGGAAGCTCAGCAGAAACACGTTTAAAGTGACGCTTTTCATGATTAAAAAAGTATAAAAAACAGAAACTTAATTTACCTTTTATATCATCGCTTTTTCTGACCGGGATCGCTTTACTCTTCAAACTTTAATTAATTCTTTTATAGTTCTCTCCATTCCTTTCTTTAAAGAAATGGTATTTGCTCCAAATGCGACAGCAAATAATCCAGACTTAATCATTTCTCTTGCGAGAAAATTTGCAGTGGTGGTACTGTCACCAGCTTAATCGTTTGTTTTAGTTGCAACCTACAAAGAGAAAAATATTTTACTATGACAATTTCTAAGTCGAGTGTGGCCAGTGACGGTTTATGATTTGGTTAACATGAATACCTCTTGGATAAGCGTTGCTCCTACATTTTAAATTGAATCAGAAAGCTCTTTGGCTTTAGCAATCGTGACACCATCATTGATAACTTAAGTGATCCAGATTCAGAAAGAACAACATTTTGGCCTACACAAAACATCACAATGTTTAGGACTATGATTTAAAGGAAATAACTTGAACTTCATGACAACAATTACGACAAAGCAGTATGTTTGGATGATTGTCTTATTATTTGCATTTTCATATTTCATGTTGCAGATACAATCAGTTTATAGTGTTTGGATATACTGACATTGAGTGTATCACCACTCATGTCCTCTATAATCCTCGATGCCATACCTTAATATCTCAACCTGGTATGAACTTCTTTTATGCGCTCCAATGCGACCACTTGGTGCCGCAATCTCAGCTGCTCGATCCACATTTTCTGGTTTTGCATTTAATACCTTCATAAGGTAGGAGGTTACTGCACATGTGTCAAGGACAATATTAGGGTTTACATCCCATTGCATCTCCAATTCCATGGTAATTTCTCCAGTGGCACTTTCATCCACAAAAACTCCTACATGATAGCAACTAACTTTATGATTCCTGAACTCCGTATCTCTTATAAACTTAATTTAAAAGTATTCTAATAATGACTGACAATGAATCATAATCGTTAAGCCACTTAGGTCATAAATCGCTAAAAGTTAAGTGCATTTTAGAAGTTGATAAAAGTATATTCGGCTACCAGTACGATATACCAAACACTCAAAGCTGTCCACGCCCACTTGATGTATATGGCACTAATACACTGGTTAACCTTATTCTTATTTGACTTACCTCTATCATCAATTAAGATGCCAAACACAAATATGTCAGGTCATATCTTTTTACAAACATGTCTACACTGTACCTATGAATCAAATCATCAAAACTAACCCCGAGTCCTGATATGGTTCATTTCAATGATATCAAATATCATACTTCACACTCACTATCGGCATACAAAAAATCAAAATACAACATCTTCAATTGGCCTACAAACTGTATTCATAAAAAGCAAAGCGGCCTACTAACACAAGCACAAAAACTCACACAGTAGATAAATGACAGAGTGTTTCGCACATGTACATCTAATAATTTAATTTTCAAGACACATAAAAACGGTTTCTTATGTTTGAGAACCAATAGAGTTCTACTTACCGATTATTTGTTTTCATTTGTCATCTTATTTTGAAGAGAAGTAGTAAACATCAGCTACTATTCGACATGTAATCTTGAATGCACCTCCTATAAGAAAAGTAAATCATTCAATCATCGGTTCTCACAACAAAAAGTCATCTTGCGAATCTCTATTGTGGATGTAGAACAACCTTTAAGATTAAGAAAACTTTATAGTAAATACGTTTGTCATCTTATTTTGAAGAGAAGTACATCAGCTACTACACGACATGTAATCTTGAATGCACCTCCTATATCTTCAGCCAATCGAAATATATATACTTTTTAACGATCCTATATATTGAGCAACTATTCTTCTGAATATCTCTTCAAAAAAATATTGAAAATTATATACCTGCTTAAAGATGACGCTGATTCCAGAACCCTCACGAGTATATTGCACACTTGCCACCTTAAGCAAAGCAATAAAACAGATTTCAGAATTACAGAAAAAGGAGAAACCTAAAGATTGCAATTTCAGCCCACTTTCTTATGAATATGGATAGACTCGCATTATGCTTTATGTAAGACTTTACATGCATAGTTCATGTAATCCACCAATGATGACATTGAACGCAAGTAAAGGATGGCTTTTAGTGACGCTGCAATAATGGAAAAAAAGACCAACTAACATGCATGAACCACCACGTATAAATGCATTTTAAAGTCATAATTAAGACAAAAGGACTTAAACTTGAGATGAGCTTTGTGGGCTAAGTATAGTTGCCAATGGATTTGCTTTATCCTGCATTATAAATTCAGGTACATAAAAGACTAATCTTTAATAATTTAACAAAAACAATATCAAATAATTAGCTGGTGGAAACAATAAGATCAGATACGATATCATATGAGCACCAGATTCAAATAAAACCTTCATCGGGCAGCAAAACAAAAGATCAGATACGTTCCTGTATCTGCCAACATAATTGTGAGGAGGGTTATGCTTATTGCAATGTGAAATTAATACATGATACAAAATCATAATCAGCACACTTCAAATAATAAGAATTAAATACATAAATGGGAAAAATACAATGACCAATACAATAATAAGAATCAAACTAATTTGTTTAAAACATATCTTAGTGATTTCAAGTCTTAATACAATGACCTCATCATCTAGACTAAATAATAATGCATATAATCATTAAAAAAAACTGATTAATTAACAATCAATTCATAAAAAAGAAAAAAAACTACAATAAGCCCTTGTATACATACCTTAGAAGCAGTGCGTATTAATGATAGCAATTTAATGATGAAGAACGAATTATGAAGACCATGAAAGACAGGTTGTGGTAAAATTCATGCCCAAGATGATATATCGTTTTATTCTGTCAATATGTGTCAATGGATTAGATTTTGATCATCAATAAACTTGAATCTTTTTATGAATGAAAGCTACTTTACATATATAAATAAGGTGTACCAAATTACCAATGGTCACCACACCATTCATGACACCATTTGAAATGAGTACCATTGCAACTGATAGAATTTGTACTGAATAACAGAGACTGGCGAAGTTCAAAAAAGCCTACTTCTGCATGAAAAACCCTAATTCACAATTTAATGGTATGAAGATATCAACATTCGTATATATGAACTATATTTAAGGAAAAGATATGATGATAAGGGTTTTTTTTTTTTTTTTTTTTTTAATATTGAATTGTAGAGCGATTAAAACATACATATTTTGTTTTTGAATTATCCATCACAACTTATGGCTTGCTCCATTGGTTGAAGCACTTGTTTCTAAACTAATAGACCCATGTTCGAATCATGTAAAGGCCAACTTTTTGGATTTAATTAATACCGAATTTTAGACCTCCAATTGGTTTAAAAAAAATCAGCCGAATTAAATTAAAAAAAAAATGCTTACATGTTCAAATTGTGATGACATAGACTTTATTGATGACATGGTTGATGACATGGCTGATAATGAATTACTGGGCATTGACTGGGCAATGAGGTGGCATATTCTTCAAATGCCTCCTGGTATATATAATGTAGAGATGCGTATATTAATAATAAAACAATCACGAGTAAACGTTATAATAATATAACGATAATTATTATACTATGTGAATAGTGCAATAAATGTCGGAATATTATTATAAATAAATAACTAGAAATAATGTCGAGAACTAATAAGTCGGGTAAGTAATAAATAAAAACATGATGACTTTTATAAATTTAGAAAAACTTATCGAGTTATACGAGTTGTGGTTACTTAAAGTCCAAGTGGGCTTTATTATGTGACTTTTGTGTTGTCACGGATATATGACGATTAATATAAACATTTTCTATAACTACGTAACTTATTTAATCGACGGGTTAAATCGAGTTTATTTAGCTATAGAAAATGAGTATATTAATGGGCATCGTATCCTACGACGCCCATAGGTTATGGTACATGTATTAGAATGATGAATTACTAAATATCTCGTAGAATTGGCTAAATTGACGAATTTGGCAAATTGGACGATATATATAGGAATATATTGGACTACGATATTTACCATATAGTATACTTTGTGCTATGTGCTTTAGGTTGGGTATAATCTTGGAGCGGTATATTACATAAATAAATATGGGAGATTATTAAATCGACGGATTTGATAAACTTTGATGATTATTTAAATAATATATTGGGCTAATATTAGACCTATAGATGGTTTATTATTTCTTTCGTTGTGACTTCTTGGTTTGAGTTGTGTCGACCCTCCACCCATATGGATACCAAACGTCAAATTTCAAATTAATATGAAGATAATTCAAGAAATGGATATTTTTGGAAAGTAAAATGGAATATGTTCGGGAATGGGAATATTTGATTTTGAGGAAATGATTTCTGAACGAGTTTGATATTGTTAGGAAGTGCCGAGTCTGTAGTTGCCGTTACTTGAGTTTGCTTACGTCTTTCATCTATCGATTTCTTTTGAGGATTTTCTAGACTTGAGGTGAGTCATAGCCCCACTTTTTACTCTTGAAATTTGTTTTCAATACTTGGGGTGAGAAATGTGCAAAATGTTTTATGTGGACTATTATCGCTTCGTTATTGTAAAACTTGTTATGCTTATAGAACTAGGTAGGATAGAGCAAGGCCTAGTCCCGAACTAGGTAAGCTATTGATTTGGTTATAGAGCGAGACCTAGTCCCGAACTAGGTAAGCTATTGATTTGGTTATAGAGCGAGGCCTAGTCCCGAACTAGGTAAGCTATTGAATTGTTTATGGAGCGAGACCTAGTCAAGAACTAGGTAAGCTATACAACGAGGCCTAGACTAGATCTAGGTAAGTTGAACATGTCGTATCCTTACGCATGTTGGGTATGTCGTATCCTTACGCATACAGATTGATTTGATTTGATTTGGTTATTGGACTATAGTGTACACCTATAGGGTTGATTTGATTTGGTTGGATTATTTTGGTTGGATGATTGAGGCCTAGTCTAGCTAGCAAGCGTTTTGCGTATATGTCCACTATATCGAATTATGAATTTAAACCTATGATCTCACCAGCGAAAGCTGACTTTTAGCGCGTTTTCTCAGGTAACTAAGTGATGCCCTTGGATGCTTGGATTGGAGGCTTGGCTATGGCACCTGGTTCATGGATCTATTTTCTAAAACTCTGATAAATAATTGTGGACCTATATTTATTTCCTTTTGGGCCTGACTTGGATTGAATTTGGGATATTGTAAACTTTAAAACCCCGCGTGGTTGTATTTTTCTCTTGTTTACTTTATCTCGTTCTTTTATGTCTTGTGTTTGGATATCAATCCCCGTAGCAGCCCAAAAGCTTGTTGAGTCTTCCGCTGTACCAAATTTTGGGGGTATTACAGTAAACTTCGGTGAAGTGTTCGTCAAAGAACATCAGAGATTCTCTTGATTTAAGAGATCTTTAGAGATTATTTGATCGTCTAACGCAATAACTCTTATACCGAAACACAGACCTTTAAGCATATCTTTTCAAAGAAATCTAATCGCCTAAAAAATATATAAATATGCAGTCATAAAAATTAATATGAGGGCCCGTTTGGTTTGTAGATGGGTTTAAGATTAAGAATTGAATATCGATTATCATTTGGATTTGGATTTAAATTTGAATTTAATATAGATTTAAAATTAGATGGAGAAAGAGGAAGTTATAATAAAAATAATATGTTATATATGTTATAAATGAATATAAGTATAAATTCAAAATTGTTATAATTTTAAAAATGAAAATAAAATAAAATATGAGTAGTTTATGTAAAAGATGGACTCACCTTAAAAAAATAAAAAATAAAAATAAAATAAAAAAGCACATTTGTTTTGATGTTTTTGACCAAGGGATTAGGATTTAGGATGAAATAATTTGTTTGTTTTAAATACTGGAGGATAAAAAGTAGCGCGTGAATCCAAATATATAAGGATCGCTAAATCCATATAAGGAAGCAATGTTTTTTTTTCTAACACACCGGTACCTGACTTTCTCTCTCTTCTATTTGTATCATTTTCTCATAGAATTTACTTCTCTCTCCATAAATTTTCATGTCATAGGCCCTCTTCCTGTTTTTAATATATTTTAATAGTTTAGAAAAATTTATTAAAATAAATAGTAGTCAAATATGGAGTAATATATTAATAAACAATAGTTAAATCAAATCTAAATTCGAATTTAAATTTTAATTCTAAACTCATCTACAAACAAACGGGCTCTAAAAATATAACAAACAGTTAGGAAGGTAGTTGGGGTTAGCACATACCAAATATTTTATAGTATTCCTCATTTATAAGATCTACACACATAGCAAGCAACAAATTTTGCCATCATCCTTATATCATAACCCTACACCCTCAAACCAAATGCATCAAATTGTAGAAATATATTAGATCGTTTAACTTTGGACAATCTCGGGGGAAAAAAAAGAAAAGAAAAGAAAAGAAAACAAAAAACAAAAAGACACGATTTAACAATGATTTATGTTAACCATAAAGTTATCTAATTGGTTAGTCCTTCGAAAACTAGGCCCATTAACTCTTGGGCCATCCAAAATACCTTCAACCCAAAAAACACTTGTCTTGACTAATAATCACAATAAACCGGTTTATTGTAAACGTGTACTAAACATAGTATAGTTAGTTTGTTAATATGCGTGTAATAATTTTATTTAGTCGTAATATATTAAGTTTCCTAGTAATAGTTTTGCTATGATAATTTTTCATTTGATTATGATAACTATTATATAAATAAATATTTTTAAAAGTTCACCAATATTTCTAAAAAACCTCCAAAAGATACCTTGGTAAAAGTTTCCTTAATGTGTTTAAATCTTACCATGCAAGTAACTTTCTTTATAAACAGATTTTTTTTTAACTGCCTTCACAAATTAAACAGTCATACCCTCATCCCTAGTTAATCATCTTTATAATTACTCAATACTCCAATCTAAGGTCTAACTGCATACGTGCCAGCAGATGGAGCTGAAATCAGTACTTAGGGCGTTGTTTAGTGTTGTTATGGAGCTGTTTGCTGTTTTGAAGTCGTTTCATGTTGCTACGGAGCTTTTTGCTGCTATCAGTTGGTGTTTTAATCCTCTTTGGTCCTTAATGGAGATGTTTGGTACTCTTGTGATGTATTTGGGTGCTTTGTGTCTTGCTATTTATGGGGCTTTTTGCATGTTTCGTTTGTGTTATAATTTTGCTTTGGACCTATTTGAGGCTATAGTTGAATTGTTTTAATATTAGTAGCTGCTGGATTTTATGGTTCCATGCCTTTTGGTGTTAAGTTGTATGTTTTTTTATGAATTTATCGCTCATGTTAAACATCGAGATGTCGATGGTTTTACGATTTGGTAATTTAGTGGCTATGTTTGTTTCAGCAGTTGTTTTTAATGTTCTTGTAATTGTTGTATGCTAAACTAGTTAATCTTAAAAGTAAAACAATCATAGCCTGAGTTAACCCCCTGAACTGCTTGATTCGCTCCAACTTTTCACCAAATTAAAATGTTCACTCTTTTAAATTATCTCTTAGCTTTCATCACGGCATCGATATCCAGCTCCACCGCTCTGAGATGTGTTGCTATATTTATAAATTGATTAAATCTTCGGTTCAAGTCAAGTTAGGGTAGTCGTCCTTTAGCAACGATGCCCGTGGTAGCAAATTAACAAAGATAACTGATGAGGCGAAAAATGATCCATTTTTAGGGGGTCATTTAAGCCCGAATTCGAATTTATTTGATCAAATATTGCCCTAAATCGTTTCTTTTGTGAATTTAGGTACTTTGGGAGTGAAATCTGGAAAAAGAAGCAATTCGGACGTTTTTGGAGCATAAAAGTGAAGAAAACGCCAAAGTCTTAATTTTCCATGCTGGGAACAGTAGGTGACGGCGTCAAGAGTAACTCCCTGACGGCGTCAAGAGCAAAATTCCATGACGATCCAGAAGAGATTTGACGGCGTCATGAAGGTAGGGCGTCAAGAGTAAAAGTCATGACGGCCTGGAAATGATTAATACTTGATGGCGTCAAATGTAGATCAAGGCAGTCTGAGATTAGTTTTGGCGGCGAGGTGACGGCGTCACCTAATTGGTCTTGACGCCGTCAGAACCCTTTTCCTATATATAGTTTTCTAATTTTTCACATTTAAAAAAGAGAAGTTTTGGGAGAAACCCTAAGTACGATTTTGGTGTAACTTTACAGGTTTTTCAAGGGTTCCAACCCCTTGATACCTTGCATGTGTAATCAAGATAAGTGTTCCTTTAATTCAATCAATATGTCTATGTGTTGGTTGTCTATATCTTGTTCTTGTCTTAATTCCATCATGCTAGGCTAGATCTATCTTGTGTTTGCTTAGATCTAATGAAACCTAGATATTGATTATGTGTTGATTACTTGTTTATTCTTGTCTTGGATGAATGATTTATATGTTAGGCTTAAGAAAACTGGCAGATCTCCAATTGGTAACATGCTTGAACGTCTTAAGAAACATGAACCGACGCGCACTAGGTCTTTATTGGTTGTATTTAATGCATGAGCCACTGTTTACAATCCCTATAGTTGTGCTGGGCATGGTGTAGGAGGAGATAAGAGCTCATAGAATTGGGGAGTTATGTGTGCCACCCCATGAATGGTATTAAGGAATACGATCCGTCATCCATGCAATTATAACAAGTAATTAACGTGTAAAAGATGTCTAGGGAGTAGTGAAATCTAAGTAAACACATTTTCTCCAATTACTGCTCACAACTTTAGTATAAATTAGTTTATTTTCATTTTTAGTATTTTATTTTGATTGCATATTAGTATTGGGTTAGTTGAATAGCAACTAATTCCGCCCCAAATCCTTCAAACCCGAGATTTTAACTTGCTTTTCATAAAATATAAAAATACAAAAAGAATATTCCCTCATCTTTAGAACTAGTATTTAGGTTTTCTAATCCTAGCGACACTATTCCTAGCTGAACGATCAATCCCCCGGTACTTGTCACTATACTATACTACAACGATCAGGTACACTGCCTGGTGGGGGTTGTAAGCTTCTCGAGATCCCTTGAGAGGTAAAGCCTGGTGCGATTCCCACGTATCAAGTTTTTGGCGCCGCAACCCGGGGAATAGTTATGGTCTAGGTTAAAATTTCTTTTTATTAGGTCTACTTGCTAGATTCCTTTCTAGTAAGATTTTATTTTTATTTTTAGGTTTTCTTTAGCCTATCTTATTTCTTTGTGCCTTTGTTCGTAACCACCCAACACCATGGACAACGGGAACATCTTTGAACCCGTCATCCCACCACAACAAAACCCACCATTAGAACCCCTTAGGCCCCGAACCTTAGGAGAGTATTCCCGACCTAGCCATCAAGGCTACCGAAACACCATTGAGCTCACCGGAGCCAATGTGACCCCCTTGCGATCCGACACCATCCGGTTGGTGCAAAGCGGATGTGCATTCCATGGACTTCGTTCCAAAGATCCAAACCAACATCTTAAGGACTTTCTCAAAATCGTAGATTCCATAGACCTAGGTGTTGAAACTAGAGAGACTACCCATTTACGCCTATTCCAATTCTCTCTACGGGATCAAGCTAGTCAATGGCTTGAGCGTTTACCCGCGGGATCCATCACCACATGGGATGATCTCACCACTCGTTTCCTTGCTCAATTTTTCCCACAGGGGAGAACTACTAAGCTCAGAAATGACATCTTGATGTTCCAACAACGTCAAAATGAATCTCTTTATGAAGCATGGACTCGTTTCAAGGACTTACTCCAAAAAGTCCCTCATCATGGCATAGATCTTTGGCTCCAAGTCCAAATATTTTATGACCATGTCGACATCTCCACGAGGCGAGCCATTGACCAATCGGCCGGTGGTAAGCTACGTGATCTTAGTGCGGAACAATCATGGGAACTCATAGAGGATCTTGCTCTCTATGACAACGAAAGTTGGAATGATCCCCGTGATTTGAACAAAACGGTCAAGGCAATATCTTTGCCTTCGAACAATTCTAGCACTCCCGACCGTAGGATCATGGAACTTGAGGACCAAGTCAAGTTTCTCATGAAATCTTACGAAGCTCCTAAGCCTTCAAGCCAAGTGAACAAAATCACTTCTTCATGCGAATTATGTAGTGGTCCCCATGACACTCGTGATTGTGTGGAACTCCCCGGAACAGCTTTTGCGGACTACGCATCCACACGTACCGAAGAAGCGGGAGATAAGTGGTACACTTTCAAGCCCGAGCCAAACACTTACAGTGATTCATACAACCCCTCTTGGAAAAATCACCCAAACCTTAGGTGGAAACAAAATCAACCCAATTCTTCCAATCCGCCTAATCGTTACCAACCAAACGGTCCACCATCCAACCCTTACTTTCAACAACAATCCTTCTAACAACTATGGTAGTACCAACAATCTTGAAGGATTGATGTCAAAGTTCATGGCATCTCAAGAAGCTCGCATATCTAAGTTTGAAGCCGATTTCAAACAAAAGCAAAGCGAGATGACCACTAGAATTGATGCATTGTTGAAAGTTCTCAATGACCGAGAAATGGGAGCACTCCCAAGCGACACGGTCAAGAATCCGAAACTAACCGTTAATTCCATATCCTCAGTTTCGTCACCCACTTCGTGTCCACAATACTACTCGGTTAAATCAACGAGCACGTGTTTCAAACAAAACCAAGTTCTCCAAAAGGACCAATCAAATAAAACACCCACTATAGAGCCGGTCAAAAGCATAGTTGAAACACCTCCTACGCAAGACCTTGACGATGAATTCAAAGAACTTCACCTTGAACGCCCCGTCATTGATGTTATAGCGCGTGCTCCTTACTATAGTGCCCTCCTAGAAAAATATGAGAAGTGTAAGCTAGGTAAAAATGGGATCGCCTTCGTTCAAAACAAGTTGCCAAAAAAGCTTGATGATCCGGGTATATTTGTTTTGCCTTGTAAGATAGGAAGATCCGAAGCTTTCGACACACTAGCCGATTTAGGGTCAAGCCTCAACTTGATTCCCTTATCATTATTCACCGCTCTTAAGCTAGGAAAGTTAGAGGAAACGGAGGTATTGATAGGGCTAGCGGATGGGAGTATTGCCCACCCGGTTGGAATGATTAAGGATGTAGTTGTTCACGTAGGAAAGTTAACTATACTAGCGGATTTTCACGTCCTAGACATGGTTAGTGACACTACATGCCCATTATTGGTAGGAAGAAGATTTTTAGAAACCGCTAGTGCCATGATAGATTGAAAGGAATCCAAGATAACGGTAGGTGAAGGCGATACTTGGTTGGTGTATGATGTTAAGAAGCATAGTTATGATTGTGATGATGAACCAACACCGCATTGGGTAGAGATGAATAGGAGACCGTCTAGATATGGACCTTGGATAGAAAGGAACTTTATAGGACCTCAATACCCATTCTATCTAGAAAAAGATTTTGTTGAAAAGACACATTCGGTAGAACAACTCATAGCTAGAGATGAAGAGCTTGACCCCTTTGAGGACCCCTTAGTCTTTAGGAAGATGATTGAGTTCTTAAGCGTAATGCCCATCAACATAGAAAGGAATAAATGGAAAAGAGAGGGAGACAAGTGTAAATGGAGGTGGGACAAGCCACCTAAAGAAGGTGACGGATCATGGCATATGAGAATGACTTTGTATGATCCGGATGGAGAAAAGTTTGAAAGGTCGTACCATACTAAGGAAACCGATAGGAAGTTGAAACCTAAGTTTGATCCCAAAGATGTCCTCAACGAGGAACTCACCCGTATCACGTAGTAACCCAAGACCTTGAGTCTAGCTACAAGACTCGTAAATAAAGAAAAGCGCTTCTTGGGAGGCAACCCATGTTTTGTGTGATTTTATTTTTGTTTGTTTGTTATTTGCTTCCGTATGCATGCTTAATTTTTATTGTTGGTAGATCATGTTTCTCAATTAAAATAGTGGAAATACTTTACTTTGTTGTTTTGGCCTAGTCTTAACTCCACCTAAAAGTATTTTGCAGAAGATAAGTGTAAGAGGAAACCCCAAATATGTTTTTAAGAAACAAACCGATCATGATTCTCCACAATATTAAATGAACATGTGTATTCGTATTTGTTAGAGTCAAATGCTTGTATTTAGTCATAATGAAGTTTTGCAGGATTTTCCAGGAAGTAGGACCAAGTTTTTCCAGAAATTTTCCGGAAACTTAACATAAGAATTTCTGCAGGTCAATTCTGACGGCGTCAGGTGTAAAAATCTGTAAATTTTACCGGTTTTGTTTTTCTAACGGAGTCTTATGGTTTTTGTGAATTATTAAGTTTTATAATCTCCAGGAGATCTGCAAACTTCATTCCACAAGCATTATATCTTATCTTGTTTTCTAGGATTTAGTAACTTATATAGGATGCCGCCGATTTTACGCGAGGTTGTCTTGTCTATTTTGTCAGGTTTTACAGGTTATGTATGACAAGAAGATGATTTATATTCTGGAAGGGAAGCTTTGATTGTTCATTTTCTTGGAGGAAGATTTAACCTGGCCACCTCATTATCCATACCGAGCGAATCAGGGGAGTATTTGATTTCATTCTTTTTAACTTTTTCACTTTTACATTCTTTACTTGAACATTGGGGACAATGTTCATCTTAAGTGTAAGGGGAGGGTAAAAAGATGATACCTTACATATGCACTTTCGCTTGAGTTTGTTTTGTTTAATGGTAGATGTGTAATAAAACTATGAGAAATACTTGTTAGTGCAATTTTAGCGCCAAATTTAAAATTTTTTACAACATTTAGGAGTGAAACTTTAGCCATAGCAAGCGTCTCATGGATAGGAGATTGTATGACTAGCACATAACCGTATATTCAGAAAAATTTTCCACCCAAATATGTGAGGTTCGCCTTTAGATTTGATAGGAAAAGCATTTACTATTAGTGCTTATGAGTGTACCGGTAGCATTTAGATTTCAGAACTTGCGTTAGTGATGCATCCCGAGACTGCTAGTGAGACTACATTCGTGTGGTAGGATTTACTACATGATAAGAGGCATTAGGATTACCCTTGTGTTAAACCCATATCATAATTACTTGACCATTTAAGTCATATTACTTGGCTAGTTAAGTCAACTAATTTTTCCCACACCCTTAGCGTTGTACTCATTTTTAGTACACAAAACCCCTAGTCCACCCCTCCGAGCCTATCTTTTCGTTTCTAACTTTAAGCATCTTACTTAAAGGAAGAATTTGTTACACCCCACTTAAATATACAACCAAATCGCCTTAGCCTTCCGTGTATGCACTCATTTTTAGTGCATTATTGTTATTTGTTAAACCCTAAGTTAACTTTCTAATTGATTACATGGTTGCTAAGTCGAGTCATATCCTTGTACATATTGTTTTGAGACGATTGGGACTCATGGGTAAGTACTTATTTATGGAGTAATAGGGAAGAACATAATATTATTACACCCATATGTGCGTTAATCTTAAAAGTACTCCAAGTGTTTTAATTTTCTTAATTCGAGTCATTAGATTAGTTTAATTGTAAAGTATGTAAAGATTCAAGTGTAAAGGAAATGTTCATTCCCTATGATGTATTATTTTGGATGGTAGGGTAAGAGTGTATGCAAAAAAAAAATATAAAAAAAAAAAAAAAAAAAAAAAAAAAAAAAAAATCGAAAAAAAATCAAGAAAAAGAAAAAAAAAAAAGAGAAAAAAGGAAAAGAGAAAAAAACATACGGACTACCATCCCTTTTCATTCTATGTTCATTTTATGTTTTTGTTATTTTTCATTTATTAGCTTAAGTCGAATCTAGTCTTGGCTTAGCAACGCCATATTGTACATGTAATTAACCAAGATTGTTAACTCGCCACCAGTAAAACTTCCTTTATCCAAGAAAACCGTGTATTTCATATCCCTACACCTAACGTTACAACCCTTTAAAAGACCTCTTTGATAGTTTATCCTAGGTGCTTACGCCATGTGGTGGAGGTTTGATCCTTTCCCAAGCCTATGGTAATCTATTTTGCTATGACAGGTAGTGAGAGATATCTTCCGTTTCCATTTTGTAATTTACACTTTATTACACTCGAGAGATGTGAGTATCTAAACACTATTTGTGAGGTGCTTGTGTATGACCTCCGTGCTTGTCTATTGGTCTTTAGTGGAACGATTATTTGTTGTAATTACTTTTATATTAGTGTTAAATGACCCCTAACTTGTCTTTTGAGTAGAATAAAAGCGCATTTGCTTGAGGACAAGCAAATCTCAAGTGTAAGGGTATATGATGAGGCGAAAAATGATCCGTTTTTAGGGGGTCATTTAAGCCCGAATTCGAATTTATTTGATCAAATATTGCCCTAAATCGTTCCTTTTGTGATTTTAGGTACTTTGGGAGTGAAATCTGGAAAAGGAAGCAATTCGGACGTTTTTGGAGCATAAAAGTGAAGAAAACGCCAAAGTCTTAATTTTCCATGCTGGGAACAGTAGGTGACGGCGTCAAGAGTAACTCCCTGACGGCGTCAAGAGCAAAATTCCATGACGATCTAGAAGAGATTTGACGGCGTCATGAAGGTAGGGCGTCAAGAGTAAAAGTCATGACGGCCTGGAAATGATTAATACTTGACGGCGTCAAATGTAGATCAAGGCAGTCCGAGATTAGTTTTGGCGGCGAGGTAACGGCGTCACTTAATTGGTCTTGACGCCGTCAGAAGCCTTTTCCTATATATAGTTTTCTAATTTTTCACATTTAAAAAAGAGAAGTTTTGGGAGAAACCCTAAGTACGATTTTGGTGTAACTTTACAGGTTTTTCAAGGGTTCCAACCCCTTGATACCTTGCATGTGTAATCAAGATAAGTGTTCCTTTAATTCAATCAATATGTCTATGTGTTGGTTGTCTATATCTTGTTCTTGTCTTAATTCCATCATGCTAGGCTAGATCTATCTTGTGTTTGCTTAGATCTAATGAAACCTATATATTGATTATGTGTTGATTACTTGTTTATTCTTGTCTTGGATGAATGATTTATATGTTAGGCTTAAGAAAACTGGCAGATCTCCAATTGGTAACATGCTTGAACGTCTTAAGAAACATGAACCGACGCGCACTAGGTCTTTATTGGTTGTATTTAATGCATGAGCCACTGTTTACAATCCCTATAGTTGTGCTGGGCATGGTGTAGGAGGAGATAAGAGCTCATAGAATTGGGGAGTTATGTGTGCCACCCCATGAATGGTATTAAGGAATACGATCCGTCATCCATGCAATTATAACAAGTAATTAACGTGTAAAAGATGTCTAGGGAGTAGTGAAATCTAAGTAAACACATTTTCTCCAATTACTGCTCACAACTTTAGTATAAATTAGTTTATTTTCATTTTTAGTATTTTATTTTGATTGCATATTAGTATTGGGTTAGTTGAATAGCAACTAATTCCGCCCCAAATCCTTCAAACCCGAGATTTTAACTTGCTTTTCATAAAATATAAAAATACAAAAAGAATCTTCCCTCATCTTTAGAACTAGTATTTAGGTTTTCTAATCCTAGCGACACTATTCCTAGCTGAACGATCAATCCCCCGGTACTTGTCACTATACTATACTACAACGATCAGGTACACTGCCTGGTGGGGGTTGTAAGCTTCTCGAGATCCCTTGAGAGGTAAAGCCTGGTGCGATTCCCACGTATCAATAACCAAATAGTTTTAAGTAACAAGAACCATAAACCTTTCAAAACAACACTAAGACACCTTGATATGCATGATCATAACTTCTTAAGTCCTCTTCTAATAAGAGCAGGTCAAGCTTTCCGACATGGTTTGTTGCGAGCACAGTCAATCTCTTTAGCATAGATAACATGTCAAATTATCACCTCTATTTTTTGCATCATGTTACTTATCTATAAAAATATACATAGCATGAAAATACATTCAACATGAACATGTTAATACATTATAGTCCAGACATGGCAGATGGTGTCATAAACTATGTGCATGTACTGTGTAATTTAGAATCTTCGAAGTCTAATGATCTGTAATATTCCAAATTCTAGAGGCGTATAAGTAATAATATCAGTATAAAATATCAAGACTATTGATTCGTTCCAAACGGTCAACTAAGTTGAACAGGTGATGCTCAACCAAGTCAAACGTCTAAAACCAACTAACCAAGGAGTACAGTGTATTCTCGGGTCGTTATGTCCCAACGAGGTAAGCAATTGTATTCAAAAACGTTTAAAGTGATCGGGTGATTTAACAGAAGGATCAGGAATTTGGTTATTATGATGAAACTACGAGATTATTATTGAAAATAACTTAGAAACATTATTGGAACAATTACTGATAATCAGATAAACTAGAAACGTAAGTTAAACCTAAAACGCGCGTTTGAATTTAAAATAAACGCGAACGCGCTAAATAAAAAGTGAAACGTGAGTAAATAAAGTCCTACGAACGTGAAAATTATATTTTTACAATCCTAATGATATAAGAAAATTTTTAGAAAAAGAAAAATAATTTTACCACTATTTAATTAATTACTATTAATTAATTAATTACTTTTTAATTAACTAAATTACACTAATTATTAATTACTTAGGAAAATTAACTAGAAAAATGAAAATTAAATTTAGAAAAGTCTAAAATATTATAAAACTAATTTTAAAACAGAAAACCTATTTTTTCTACTTTTTAATTATTTATTATTAATTAAAACTAATTATTTAATTAATTTAAATTAAACTAAATTATAAAAATACTAAATGACAAAAGAAAAATCTGAAAAAATTCCTAAAATTATTTTAAGTAATAAGAAGCCTAAGAAAAAATTAAAAATGAGAATTGCTTATGAATAAGCAGAAAAATAAGCCAAAGGGCTTAAATAGAAGCTATCACTTTCTTAATTTTTGTCTTTTTCTCAATTTTCTTTTACCAATCTATTAACCTACTGTAAATGACAAACTTTTATGAAGGTACTTTGGCTTAAACTCAAAAATAAGCCATGTGCTCTCAAATAAGCCAAACAGTTTGACTTTCTTTGACCAAACAAGGAAATAAGCTCAAATAAGCTTGTGTGGGGTCCACTGATATAAATTAAGGTTCAGATAAGTTATGTGGACAGTTTTAAGCAGGAAACAACTGAAGGTAGCCACTAAATAAGCAATAAGCACCAAAATAAGCTCTAAAGTTCCTAGGCCGAGACAGTTTGGGGACACGACTTTCAAACCAAAACCAGGTGGGGTCCACAGGTGTTAAGGGCACAAGCTGAGTTGAAACAGCTAGCCTGCTAGCTTGTGAATACTTTGGAAACAAAAACAAGCTCAGGGGCCCACAAACAATCAACCACCAAAGGTGGTGATGTGGTGGTGAAGGTCTGTGCACAGGGGAATCAGTCCCCCTGCAGGTTATTTTTGGGGAGGGATGGGGAACACAGAAAAAATCTTAAAAATGAAACACAAGTTGGAATCTAAAGATGAGCTGGGGTGTTACTAATCCTAAAAATTTCAAAGCCTAGAACCTTACTCAAAAATCACAAATAATCTTTCCATTTTTGCAAAATCTGAAACATACAACTTTGACTTTTTACCTTTTTTGTTCCTCAGTTGACTAATATGAGTTTTGATCAGATCTTAACAACTCATTATGATGTAATAAGCTTATATGAGGCTATAATAAGCAATCACAACAACTTATGAATAGATATGCATGATTGTGAATCCTAAAACCCCCACAGTTAACAAGAAAATTGGATCAAAAGGATATTTGACTTTTTTCTTATAAACCTACTGTTTTATGATCTAACTTATCTATGCTAACCTAAAGTAACATACTGGAACAGAAAGTGTGTTCACAAACTAACAAGAGTGCATAGATATTAGCTAATCCAAACACCCCTTAAGCTGGGTTATCTAGGTGATTTTGAAGCAAAAAGTAACTATGGCTGCTGAGACCTTTTCCAAACAACTTTTTATGAATTATGAGACTTACATGAGCTCAGAAACAAAGGTTTAAAACACCATTACTACCTATGTCACCTTACTCTACATAACAGTTAATTTAAGGACTTGGATTGCAAGAAATTTCAGTGAACAAGTAACACTTAACAACCTATAATCCAACTTAAATAACTCCAATAAATATAAACAAGCATAAATGGACAAATCATAAGCAAGAAACAGTAATCAAGAAAAAAAATCAAGAAAATTTCTCACAAGTGCCTTCCACAGCTTATTACTTATGATTGAACCAGAACAAGAACCATCATCCTATACTCCCATGAGTTCTAAACCACTGCCATCCTCCTGCATTCCAGCTTCTTCTTCATTTCCCTTTTTTTTTATTTTCTTTTTATTTTTCTCACTTTTTTTTGTATTTTTGCTTTTTACTTCTAAACTAAATTTTATTGTTTCTAAGAGCTTGAATAAGCTTCTGGGAGCTTAAGTGTTCCTAAATAAGTCCAGAAAAACAATCTACAAGTAACAACTAATTTGCTATTTTGAATTTTCAAATAACAGGAAATTATAAAAACTGAGCATGAACTAGAAACTTGAATTTTATTAAATAAAAACCTTAAACTTACAACATGAAACTGAAATTACAACTTTGCTTAGCTAAAAACATAAATTCGACATAACAATTTTTTAAACTAAAAACTACCCAAGAGCTCCACTGCTTCTCTTCATTTAAATAGCCTTCAAATAGGGTTTATGAGTTTCCTTGTCCTTTCCCAACAAGTTTCTTGACCACAGGATGAAGGGATTTTGATCTTGGCCGTTTAATTGGTTTTGGCGCCCAAATTGCCTTTGGAGTTTTCTTTGATATATTGATGCCAGAAGGGATAGTTTTTGGAGTGGAGTGTTTGGAAGAGGTATAGGGTGTAGGGTGTTGAGTATGGCAGAGGAGGGGGGAGGTGGAAGTGTGATGATGGTGTTTGGATGTTGTGGCAGGGTCACGGGTATGTTTGGGGGAGGAGGTGGTCAAACAAAGTTGACCGTGTTTTAATTTATTAAAATGGTGGGGTTGGGTGGGCTGTGTTATGACTTGGGCCAGGGTTGGTTTGGAGTGGGCTTAGGAGGGATAAGGTGGATTGGGTTGGTATTGGATTTAGGGAGTAGTAATAAATAATGTACGTTTGGTTTGTAGTTTATTTTTAGCCCAAGGACCAAATATGTAATTTCCTGAATTGACAAGGTCTGAAATGAAACTTTTCCAAAGTGGTAACCAAGGACCAAACCTGCCATATAATAATAACCAAAGGACCAAAGTTGTAAATTTCCAATATTTTAAACCCAGGGACCATTTTTGCCAAATTTCAAACTGCAGGGACCAAACACGTAATTTTCCCAAACTTTTCACCCAAGGATCGTTTTTGATCATTTTTGACTTTTAAATGCCTTGGGTTGACTTTTCTTTCATTTTAAACCTTTAGGGACTAGTTTTGTCAATTTTCAAAACTTGAGGGACTGAAACTGCCAATTATGCAAACTTTGTTCATTTTTCATTTGTTTTTAAACATTTTGCATCTAAAACATATAAAACACACTTTTGGGATAATTTCTGTATTTTGATGCATTTCTGAGTGTTTTTGGATGTTTTGGCAATTCAGATACGATAAAAATGATGAGTATTTACACACTCATCAATCCCCCACACTAAACTATTGCTAGTCCCTAGCAATCTTTTGAGAAAAACTTAATGGATTTGAAACTCTTTACCAAAAGCCATCACATCTGGAGTAGCCAGATGTATCGATTCAAGTAAGAACTATGGTCCACCTGATAACCATGTGATTTTGAGCAAACCACCAGCTGTCAACGGATTTGATTTGTCTTTACCAAAAGCCGTTTGCTTCTGGACTAGCCAACTCTTGATGGAATAGTCAAAATCTTGGTGAGCTGATTACCAATTATGGTTTTTCCACTGCCTTTACCACAAGCCATAATCTTCCGGCCCGATGCTCATCCCTAGAATAAATTAGAGATGCTCCTTGTGAATATTAGTTGAATTAAGGTGGAGATAAACCTAAAAATTTTAGTAAGGACAAAAGACCCACTTTGGTAGAAAAGTGATAAAAGTGTACAAATCAGCCCCTCCTTCTCCTCCTTTTTTTCACACCAAACTACAGGGACCTAATTGTATTTTCCTTCATTCTTTAAGGAGGTTTTGTAAATTCGCACCCCCACCCCCCCCCCCCCCCGAATTTTTTTTTCCCGCAAAAAAAAAATTTTTTTCGGCGCAAAAAAAAATTATTTGCCAAAAATTTATAACCCTAATGCACCTTTTTTTTAGTGCATCTCAGTTATAAAAATTGGTGAATCATAGTTATAACTGAGATTGACCAATTTTTATGACTGAGATGTACTAAAAAAAAGGTGCATCAGGGTTTTAATTTTTTGACGGAAAAATTTTTGGCCCAAAAAAAAATTTTTTTTGCCGGGAAATTTTTTTTTTGTTGGGGGGGGGGGGGTGGGGTGAGGGTATGTTTCAAAACATACCCAAGAAGTTTGAGATGTTTCAAATTAAACCCTATAACTTTTTTTTTCCAATAAATTGCACTTTTCTCTAGAACCTTACCCTATATATATATATATATATATATATATATATATATATATATATATATATATATATATATATATATATATAATTCTACAAAAAGTAAGTTTCTTCAGTATACAAGTTTCTTTTGACCGACAAGTTAAACCAATAAAAAAATGTCAAAAAATAAGCTCTCAAATCATAAACTCCAGATTCAGATTTAACTTCAATATTACACTTAGTTTTGCTAAACACAAGTTGAGGCTTTATCATATCCTTTAATTTGAGAACTTTTACTTGGTGTGGCTTAGACGTTGGCATGGTAAAATCTCTTGTTTTGGCCTTTGTCGTCAAACATTTTCGCTAATATATGTAATGGCGCGCGTAAAGGTAAAAAAACTCATCTTGTACAAATGAACCCCTTAACATGTGCGACTAAATCTATGAAATAACTAAGCTACTAAAGGAAATAGTCTATATCAATGTTGATATGATTTTCATATTCTAAACATTGAAGCATTAGTTTCCAAGTAGATTTTGTTTTTTAGAACGACACCAGACTTGAAATCGACTCTCAAGTTAAACCATCCAAACGGGAAGGCCCCGGCACCCGAACCACTAGGAGAGATCCGCAAAGGGAAACCCTAGAACTCACGGCTTCGCACTAAGAGGAAAATCCAGATTTTCTTTGTCATTTGCGCGACTCAAACCCGGGTAAAACCCTTCCCCAAGCTCCAGATGAAACTCTGCGTTAAGTTAGTTGGTTTAGTTTCCAAGTAGATTATTGACATCAGTTATTTGGGAAATTGTTATAAGACAAGAGTTAATAATTTCCATGAATAATTAGCAACGATTTTTACAATGCTAATAATTTGCATCCAATTTTGTCATAAACCATGGATTTATATATGGGGTAGGTTATACAAATCCTTTTTTTTTAATTTTTATAATTTTGTTTATATCAAAAACTATAAAGCTAAAAGTACGAAATAGAAAATATAAAATATAATAAGTCAACATCTTAAAACTATCAGAAATACGGAACAAAAACTAATAAAAAAAATTGTGTTGTACGTTAAATAGTGAGTGACAAACTCCATTGAACCATTTTCCTCCTCTCTTCTTTTCTTCATTCCATTAAACAACCCCCCCCCCCTCTTATCTCACATCATAAGAGGGCGGGGGTCGTATAATATGCCCCTTTATATATTTGTGGTAGTGTACTTTGGAAAAGGTGTCCCATTCTTTAGTCATAGACAAAGTCACAAAGGGATATATGTAACACCCCCAAATTTAAGTTTGTCGCAGCGGAAAAGTAATTTGGGTGTTACGGGGAGGATCGAAGTTTTAACCACATAAAACGGCTTAAAAGAAGCGTTTTGAAAGTTATTTGTCATTCAAATAATATTTTTGATAAAAGATGAACCATTTGATTTAAAATCTTTTTAAAAGATGTAAAGGTTTGAAAGAATGACATATTTGATTTTTACACCATTTTAATTTATCAGAGTAATAAATGCCCGCTCCGTGTCTTGTCCTGCTTCGTTAAATTACCTGAGATACACATGCTTAAAAGTGTCAACACAAAGGTTGGTGAGTTCATAGAGTTTTATGGAAAACCATTTATTTTGATAGATTTCAGGAATATTTGGTATTGATAAAATACAAACAGTAATGAAACAAGTATTGAGCAATATTGACTATAATCACAAATAAATCATACAAGTATTCAATCAAAATCAAGTAAGGAATCAATAATCCTAACATGAGCTGGAAACTCATGATACTAATTTAATTAGATATACAATTCAAGTATGGTCAAATTCCTATACAGCTGTATCTAAATATATGTTGAAAACATACATTTCCTTTATAGATATTGCACCAAGCCTCATGACACACAAGCTTAACCAAAAGAGGTGTTTTATCAAATCAATGATAAATTTTGCCCTCTAATAACAGGTGATTTGGCAATTCCTATTTGTCTACAAATATAGTGTATCACGACTAATACGACTAACCATTTGCAAATGGCATTCCGTCAAGTATTAGTGGGACAGGAGGTCAATCCTTAACAGGTTTCGAAGTTGTTCACTATATTCGCGCCCACTTTACATGTGATTAATGGCTCATGATTGAGGGACTTTATGGCGATAAGGTAACTTAGGCAATATCAAGGTAATAATGGGATCATTTAGAATAACATCATGTAATCAAGTATCATACCACAGTAATCAGTTTGGGAATATTATTGTTTGAGTATCAGTAATTCAGTTTAAGTATTTCGCCAATAACACATGTATATCACATACCACAATAATCGAATTGAAAACATTTTCATATGAGTATCAGTATTTCAGTCAAGTAATTCATCAGTAAAATATATATATCACATACCACAATAATTAAATTGATAACATTTTCATATGAGTATCAGTATTTCAGTCAAGTAATTCATCAGTAAAATATATATATATATCACATACCACAATAATTAAATTGGAAGCATTATCATATAAGTATCAGTATTTCAATTAAGTATTTTGTCAAGTATCGTATATATCACAATCTTAAATTACAAACCATATTAATTTAATATCAATTAGGAAATTGATTTGAATCATGTATTTTATTCATATACTTATCAAATTATCAAAGTATATGTAAGCATGTATCTCCCCCAATGAGTTAAAAACAAGTATTGGAAATGGGGTTATAACTCACGTGGATTGATACGGGAAAGATGAAAAGTAAAGTAGGATGAGATTTATGGGAACGATTATGGAAACGTTTTTGATACGGAACCTGATAAATAAATTTATCTGAGAATATAACCAAATACTATTTGGTAATACGAACGAATAACGAATAATATTTATTCGTTATGACAAATAGATGATGTGCAGTGTAATTGTTATGTCATGCATGATATGATAAAATACTTTATTTAAAATATCTATCGTAATTTTACCTTTTTAATCGTAAGTAAAAATATTAACTTTTTAGATATCGTTATATATATATTATTAACGTAAAAATAAATAATATATAAATAAAACGTAATAAAATGCATATGACGTGATGGTTGCCGTAAAATAGAAAAAAAATAAGAATGTTAAATAGATTATGTTTAGTCCTTGTCCTTTTCCAACTTTTACACTTTTTATACTAACGGCGTTAGCGTCACACCGTTAGTCCTTTTCGTATCTAATTTACATTTATAGTCCACTACTTGTCCAAAATTACAATCTAAGCTTGAAACATCATATAATATCAATTTTTATCCTAAACTTTCTGTTTTTACAGTTTTAGTCTAATTTTTCAATGTTTGACAGTTTTAGTCCTTTTAGGTGTCGTCGCGTTACATTTTTAGTCCAAAATCACAAAAATGATTATAAAAATTTCCGTAGCTCATTTTATTAATTCTAAGCTTATTTCAACAGCTTATTTGATTAAAAGCTTATTTTTCTAGCTTATGGGCCTTAACGAGCCACTTCAAAAGCCCGTTAAGATTTTTGGAGGTGAGGGCATGTAAAATGTTTTGGGCCTGAACTTGGGCTACTTTTATGAATCTAAAAACATTTCATATGGGCCCAGTGGGCTTACGGATCATGATTTCTTGTTGGGCCTTAGATAAGCCCACTCGACAATTGTTAAGTTTTTATATAAAATTTGGATTTGACAACTGGTTCATGTCGATTCAAAATGGATCATTTTATGTGTCAAAACGTGATTATTTTTACAAGATGTATAAATGAAGTTGATAGTTTTCTAGGTGGTCTATTAGGTCGAGTAAAAATATTGGGTGCTCGTTAAGTAATATTTCAATTTATACGTGTGTTTCTTGGGTCACATGGAACGTTTATATTTATAAAAATGTTGTAAATGTCTCTAAGTGTTTTGGTAAAATTTCATACGATGGAGTATGGTTCGAAAATGATTTAATTGTTGCATGTAAAGTGAAAATAAACATGAAGTGTGTGTGTGTTACGTGACTCCTAGGCCTTCCAAGATAGAGGCTAGCCACGTTTGTGTTGCTACAAATATATACGTACGTAAAAATATATATAAAGCTTATATAGGATCGAATAAAAATGAACATGATGCATGGACTAAATTTAACGTGTGATTTTGAATGGAAATGAGTAGAAATGACTTACAACACCTTAGAGGTGGTAGAGAGTCGAGAGAGAATGGATGGAACACAAGAAATATCACGTTCAAAGTATAACCCAAACGTTATACGTATTAAATCAAACCCGATATATCTTTTCTTGCTTCCAAACAATATAGCCAACGATTTCTGGCTTGTAAGAGTAGTTTTTAGGATGAAATAAATATGTGAGAGAGTTTGAGAATGGTAAAGAACGGATGCATGCATGTATGCTATATATGGTTTCAATATATCACACGTATGTGTGAAACATTTCAAGGAAACAACATATACTATGCATGTCAGTAACACTTAGATTCAAGGATGAAATATATTATTATTATATAACTTTGAGAGTGCATGAATCAAGGGAAATTGTCTAGGTGAATCATGAAGATGTCGACACCTATATTAATATGTATACGATTTGCATAATCTCGTACCACTTGATTATAGCTGATCATAGATGATATTTAAACATGAAAACATGTTAGAAATATTATTAGGAACACGTAGGAACAAACGGGAATCAAAACGGTTAAGATTTGAATATATTATGAATCGATTGACATGAATATTCGTCAAACACTTTGCCATTTAAAAACGTATCAAACGTCGTCCAATGAACTTGGGATTTGACACACCAATATTTGGCTAGGTGTTGAACGAGATGGTGTAAAAATATATATTTGTCGTGTGTAAAAATTTGGAATACGCGAGGTGATTTGGAGCTAGATTAGTCGATTTTATGAAATGTTTAGAAATAAAAATGGGTTACAAATTTGGGCCGGTTGGGCTTATGAAAGATCAAGGGCCCGTTTGGTTTTGTAAATTAATTTGTTAATTAGGATTAGTGAACTATTAATATTTTGTTAATTGTGTCGAGAACTTGTTTCGTCGTTTGGTGAATTATGGGATGACGTGATTTCGTAAATATAGTATAATAAGAAAAATTTTAAATTTTCCCGTAAAAATGGTGATTAAAAAAATGACGAAGATTAATATATAATCAAACGTTTTTAATTATATGGATTTTTGCGAGGTTTACAATATAAATTTTATTACAGCTACTTTGCGATAAAAACAAGTCTTCACTTTGTTACCATGTTATTGGACGGTTCTTTTTGTACATATTGCGAACGAGTGTTGTAAATTCAGTTGCTAACCGGCACTAAAATTCATGAAGTTCATTTAATAAGATTAAAAAAGATTTGCAGCACAATTTTATACATTTATCGCTCATGTTAAACATCTAGATGTATTTTATATGACAATGTGCATTTTTCAAAAATTGATGTTTTTGTCACTTTTTTACATTATGCGAGTTCAATTCTTGAGGTTCACGGGGTCCATTCCTGCCTCTTCTAAGCAATAGTATAACCCTTTAACGTGACATAAAATAATTTTGTTTGAATTTCGTACTTTACCATAACTTTTATCTACTAATCAAGTCAAATTACTCTTAAACGGGCCATGGTTTTAATTTCAACTCCCTTTGGTTAGTAGTAAACAACTGAACATTGCTTGAGGCTGGTCGTTGGTGAATGGTCAGCTGACACCTACGAGTATACGAAATTGTGAGCAACAAAATGTGGCAAAATTTATACTGCATCGTGATGCAATAACCGTGATACAATAAAATCATAATTGTGATGCAGTAACCGTGATGTAGTAAAATCACTTTTGTGATGCAGTAACTTTATAACCGTGATGCAGTAACTTTATTAATGTGATGCAGTATAAATTTTGGCGTTTTATTTTATTTATTTTTTATTTTTTTGCCCAAAAATACTTCTTTTTTTTTTGGGCGGGGTGGGGGGGGGGGGGGGGTAGGTGACCCATGTCACATGATGTGGAATGTGGATGACACATGTCACTCCACAATCCTTCCTACCATTCTCATTATAAGACCATTCTCATTGTATCCCTACCCTATATAAAGATATTTTTCCAAATATGTTCATCAAAACACGTATCATCTCTACCTTTTCCTAAATGCTTTCCAAAAATTAAAGAGTTACGCTTACGACAGTCCTAAAGGCGTGGTTTATAGATCATATTTTACTATAATTTGTTATAAGAAACTAATTCATCCAATCAAAATCAAGTATTGATTGTGTATTCACATTTTCGGAATTGTTTTCACTTTATCAAGATTTTCATCCAATATAAATCATGCATAGGTGATATTGTAAATTTGCAATTGATTCATTTGCTTTAACAACAATCGTTAGAGTTGTTGCTAGCAATAATCAAAACTAAATACTTCTTAGAGAGCTAGGTATAATTTGCAATCAATAATTGTTATTAGGTTGTCACCTTAACACACACCCAATAACACCACAATAACTAAAACAGTTTTCCCATTTATAAATGTTATAAACGCATGTGGACCCAACAAAAAAAGTCAAAAAAAAATGTCCATCTATAAAAAGATGATTTAATTCTCGTCGTAATGGTATGATTTTTTTTGCGTAACGATTAACGATTTGTGAGATATTTAATTTTATAAAAAAATGACGAAAGTAGATTTTTTTCTTTTTTTATCTTTTTTTTTTTGGATGAGAAAATAGATTGTCAGTATTTGTTTATTAGGTCTTTTGAGAATTTTGGGTCTACATTGAACTATTCTCAGATCTCGCATATATAAGGTGTTATTTCGACAGAGTATTTGGGCCCAGGCCCACGAACATACAATTTGGATAGGTTTAAGCTGACATTTCGTGAACCCTAAAAATGTGAGTGTTAACAATTATGGCCGTTGGATCAATCTAATCATTTAATTTGAGATATCCTTGTATTATAAATGGCTCATAAGGGCAGCCACAATTTCACAAGTCACAAAAATGAAAAACAGAACGGCGACACATACCATTTTAGATCCTCGTTTCATTAAGAAGATATCAATTCTAGATAAAACATCATGTTTTATTGCCATCATTGTTTATAGTATTTCGATTGTAAGTGTATTTATTATAAACCAGATGAAACACATTTTTTTTTAAGAAACATGTTTTTTTTCATTGATAATCTTACATATGTTGTTTTCTTGCTCAGATGGAGTTCAAATGGCTTCCATGACAAATCTGAAACTACATTTGTATGCCGCCATGTAGAAACAGCAACTCCGGTGACCCATCTTTAGTTTCTTCTGGTGTTTGTTCCAAGCCGATCGTGTAATTTGAAACATTAAATTATAAAAAGTTATGTAAAACCAAAAGAAACATATTAGTTCTGCTTGGATAGGTGATATAGATACTAGATCTAAATCATAGTTAATGCAATGTGTGAAAATAAGAATATACTATTACATCAGTTATTATGATAAAACAATCTCGCTTAATTGATTCATTGTAAACTTTCACCATCTTGTTCACTCTTTTTAACCTCTTAGATTTGATCAAGGCATCCTCCACTGCTATCATACGTTTCTTTTGTTTTTTTAATTTCTAAAGATTTTATCAATCGGCAACATCAGTTATAGTCAAGTTAATCATGTCCTCTGGCAACTAGTCAATGGCTGCAAAAAAAAACGTCATTGGATTTAAAATCCAAATTAAATACTTCTTAATAATAACCATAATCAAAACGTCGAATTAAGACATCTTAATATACATATTTGTATGTCGTTTTTCAAATGAGAATAGTTTCAAGCTTATCGACATTTGATTAGCACAACAAAATTTCTAATCACGGGGTATTTATACATTTGAATATGTAAACTTCATTACTATTGTGTAATATACAAACTTCGGTGAAGTGTTCATCAAAGAACATATGAGATTCTATTGATTTAAGAGATCTTTAGAGATTATTTGATCGTCTAACGTAATAACTCTTGTAATGAAAAACTGACCTTTCAGCATATCTTTTCATAGAAATCTAATCGTCTAAAAAATATCAAAATATGCAGTTATAGAAATTAATATGAGGTCCAGTGGCGGAGCTTGAGCATGTCAATTGGAGGGGGGGCGAGACATTCCGGTGTATCATGTATCATTATATAGATTATTTTAATCAAACATTTTCTTACATATTGCTATTCAGTATGTGGTATCTATTGTTCATCTTAAAAAAAAAAAAAAAAAAAAAAAAAAAAAAAAAAAAAAAAAAAAAAACAGATACAAGTAGAATAAGGTAGTCAAACAATGTTAAACTTCTTTGCAGGGAAAAAAAGATAATAGAACATTGAAATAACATGAGTGGGGCTTTGTTTTTGAAACTTTCATATATTTTAAGAGCTTTTATGTTTTGTTATCATATTTTGACCGAGGGGGTTAAGATTTAGGTTGAAATAATTCATTTGGTTTAAATACTGGAGATAAAAAGTAGCATGTGAACCCAAATATAAAAAAATTGCTAAATTCATATAAGGGAAGTCAATTTTTTCTTCTAACACACCGAGTAGACCACTTTCTCTCTCTTCTATTTGTATCATTTTCTCACAAAATTTAAGTTTCTCATTCTATAAATTTTCAAGTCATGGACCCTCTTCAGGGGTGGCTAAATTTTTATCGAGGCCTAAGGCAAAGTTTAAAAACGGGGCCTTTTGATTATTTGCTATGTTTTTAGTAAAATTGTCTGGATGCATATAACGTCTATCTAGAAAACCAAGAACGCTTAGTAAAGTAAGAATCAATTGATGATTGAAAGACAAAAATAACAAATAGAGAAACCAAACAGCGTTGTTTCAGTGATCTAGAAGCAGGATCGGACGGAGCTTTTAGACTAGAAGTAGGGCTATGATGACAAAATTGGAGCAACATGAGTGCGCTTGTATGTGTTCATTCGTGAAAATTTAATCAAACAAACCCTACATGAACATTTAAAATAATTAAGCGAAAGGAATATTAGTGTCGTGTTCATTGTATAAGAAAAAAGTTTATTCGTTTTCATTTATTAACAAACTAAACAAAAAGTACAAAAAATATATGCTCAAACGAGCATAAAAGACGTATTATCGTGTGAAAAGTTCACAAGATGATCGTTAAGCTTTAGTTCATTTACAATCCTATCTATTGCATCAATCTTTATGAACTGGATTACAAAAATAAACTTAGTTCATTTTCTTCCATTACCTTAAAAGATAATCTTGGTCCGTTTTATAAAACTAAAATGATTGACTTGGTGTTTGATAGTCCGTAAGCCTAAAGAGTAACGATAAAAATAGATATGGCCTCAAATCCTAACTTGTATTAGGTATTTTAGTAAATTGGAGGCCTAAAAATTACTTAAATGAGTTTAATCCATTGTTTTCCATTGCCCTAAAAGACGATCTCATTCGTTTTTATAAAACTAAAATGATGGACTCAGTATCTAATAGGTTTTCGGTCTAAAGAACAAAGATAAAGGTAGATGTGGCCTCAAATCCTAAATTATTTAAGGTATTTTAGTAAATTAGGGGGGCCTAAAAATGTTGAGGCCCTACAGGCGACGCTGAAGAATATATGTGACGACTTTATACATGATGGTGCTTTAAAAAATCAGGAGCCTAAAGCGATTGCTTTAGTAGCTTTACCCTTAAGCCACCACTGGTCCTCTTTTTATTTTTAGTATACTTTAATAGTTTAGATAAATTTATTAAAATAAATACTAGTAAAATATTACTCCATAATATATTAATAAACAATATTTAAATCAAATCCAAATCTTAATTCTCAACCCATCTACAACCAAACGGGCCCTAAAAATATAACAAAAGGTTAGGAAGGTAGATGAGTTAGCACATACCAAATACTTGGTACTCATCCCCATTTATAAGATCTACACACATATCAAACAACAAATTTTGCCATCATCCTCAAATCCTACCCCCCCCCCCCCCCCCCCCCCGCTTTCAACCTAAACGCATCAACTTGTAGAAATATATTCGATTGTTTAACTTTGGACAATCGAAAAAAATAAATAAATAACTGATCTAACAATGATTTTTGTTTACCATAAAATTATCTAATTGGTTTAGTTCTTCGAAAACTAGGCCCATTAACTCTTGGGTCATCCAAAATACCTTCAGCCCAAATAATACCTGTTTTTGGTGGGCTTAAATAATCAAGGTAAACCGTATTGTAAACGTGTACTAAACATACTTAAAATTTAAATTTCGTATAGTTAGTTTGTTAATATGTGTGTAATAATTTTATTTAGTCTTAATATATGAAATTTCCTAGCAATAGTTATGATATGATGATTTATCATTTGATTATGGTAACTATTAGATTAATAAATACTTTTGTAAGCTCATCAATATTTCTAAAAAAAACCCTAAAATACGTGGGTAAAAGTTTCCATAATGTGTTTATCGGGTAAGGATCTAGTGAGAAGAAAACTTAAAATGAGAAGTATGAGAAATAACTATAACCACACATTTGAGATGCATCGACTTGATTTATATACATATCTATTCATTTAGATGCATCCCAATTAGTTTCGAAAGTGATTTTGAAGTAAAAACGATACAAAGTAGTACTAAAAACAAATTTGACCCGCATAGGACGAAAAATGTATAGGATTCATCTAACTTGATGAAATGCATCTAATATATGTATATGCATTTAATTTTTTGTTAGAAAATATATTATGGTGAATCTAAAAGATTAGGGATGCATGTAATTCAAGTTGATGCATCTCAAATATGTGTCTATAGTTATTTCTCATTCTTCTTATTTTAAGTTTTCTTCTCATTTGATCCTAAGTCAATATCTTACCATGCAAGTAACTTTCTTTATAAACAATTCTTTTTAACTGCCTTCACAAATTAAACAGCCATATCCTCATCCCTAGTTAATCATCCTTATAATTAGTCGATACTCCAATCTAAGGTCTAACTGCATACGTACCAGCAGATGGAGCTGAAATCAGTACTTAGGGCGTTGTTTGGTGTTGTTATGGCGCTGTTTGCTGTTTTGAAGTTTCATGTTGCTACGGAGCTTTTTGCTGCTATCAGTTGGTGTTTTAATCCACTTTGGTCCCTAATGGAGATGTTTAGTACTCTTGTGATGTATTTGGGTGCTTTGTGTCTCGCTATTTATGGGGCTTTCTGCGTGTTTCGTTTATGTTATAATTTTGCTTTGGACCTATTTGATGCTATAGTTGAACTGTTTTAATATGATTTTTTTTAAATGAATTTATCGCTCATGTTAAACATCGAGATGTCGATGGTCTTACAATTTGGTTATTTAGTGGCTATGTTTCAGTGGTTGTGTTTATGTTTTTGTAATTGTTTTATGCTAACTAGTTACTTCACACTTGTAAATCCTATAAGAAAAACAATCATAGATAGAGTTTAACCCCTGATCGAATTGATTGTTTCGTTCCAACTTTTCACCAAATTGTTCACTTTTTCCAATTATCTCTTAGATTTCGTAACGGCACGTGCACCCTCCACCGCTCTGAGATGTGCTTCAATTATGTTATTTCTATATCTAGAGATTGATTAAAAGTTTCAGCAACTTCTGTTAAAGTCAAGTTAGGGTAGTCCTCTAGCAACGATGGCCGATGCCCATGGTAGAAAACAAGTCACGCAATTAGATAACCACATAGTTTTAAGTTTTAACAAGAACACTAAACGTTTCAAAACAACACTAAGACACCTTGATATGCATGATCAATTGATCATAACTCCTCTTCTAATAAGAGCAGGTCAAGCTTTCCGACATGGTTTGTTGCGAGCACATTCAATCATTAGCGTAGATAACATGAGAATTATCACCTCTATATTTTGCATCACATTAATTACTTGTCTATGAAAATATACTCAGCATGAAAATATATTCAACATGAACATGTTAATATATTGTAGTCCAGAAACGGCAGATGGTGTCATAAACTATGTGCATGTACTCTAATTTAGAATCTTTGAAGTCTAATGATCTGTAATATTCCAAATTCTAGAGGTGTATAAAATAATTACATGTATAAAATGTCAAGCCTATAAATAATCAAATAAATTAGGAGATGGCCTTTGTGAATACTAATTGAAGGTGGAGATAAAATTTTAGTAAAGGACAAAGGATGATAAATCAAGAAAAACAAGAGACTATTTGGCTATCAGTAAAAAACATAAAAATCTAAGTTTTGATAAACATAATTAAAAGTTTTTCCCTTATAATGTTTAAGAAGTTTTCACATATATCGTTGATTTACAATCTTTGAAACTTTACAATAACTTTGAGCTGATTTCATTATGTGCATTGTGCAAATAACAACAAACTTGTGAAGTTTCAGTATGCAAGTTTCTTTTGACCGACAAATTAAACCAATAAAAAAAATGTCAAAAAAGTAATCTCAAAGCATAAAATCTAAAGATTCAGATTTAACTTCAATATTACACTTAATTTTGCTAAACACAGCTTGTGGCTTTATCATCTCTTTTTATTTAAGCACTTTTACTTGGTGTGGCTCTGACGTTGGCTTTTAGTTGGCACGGTAAAATCTCTTGTTTTGGCCTTTGTCGTAAAACATTTTCCCTGATCACAAAAGATCAATATAAAATTTATATTTGCTATATAACCAATGAACCTGTTAGGAATATAAATATTCATATGAAAGACTCGGTCACCCCGAGTATCCATTTAACGTTTATATAGCTCGTAGGCTTGTTATTATTAGATATCGTAGAATTAGTATAATAATAGTTTAGATTTAGTCTCATCGTGGAGTGGGTCGGGTCTTTACCCACTGTCAGCTCACTCCCATAGCCCACTTTAGGAGCGTATACTGTAAGTGTATATAAACCCTCTCCCACACAAAGAAAGGGTTGATTGTTTCATAATACACACACAACTAGTGTGTTTTCTCTCTCTAGAAACTTCCCCCTCTCTCTTTCTCTCTCTAACTTATAACCATGGTTTGCTTGTTCTTCCATCTTCCTAGGCCACCCGAATCATCACAATAATCAACATATCACGATCCTACAGAACCAATATTAGTCATTCATTTTTTTTATTAAAATAAAAAAAACAAACTTTCACTCTTTTTTAAAAATTAAATATCTCGCAAACCGTTAATCGTTACGCGAAAAAAATCATATTATCGCGATGATAATTAAATTATCTTTTTATAGATATGCATTATTATGTACTTTCGACGAACTTTCTTTCAAAATTTCCGTCTAGAAAAATCACATGTGATTTGTAAAAATCACAATGTGATTCGTAAGAATCATATGTGATTTGTAAAAGTCAAATCATATGTGATTTTTACGAATCATATATGATTTTTCTGGGCGGAAATTAAAAAAAATGGTCGAAAGTATATATAATTGCATATCTCTAGAAAGATAATTTAATTCTCGTCGCGATAATGATTTTTTGTAGCTTGAAGATTTACCGTTTGCAAGATATGCTGTTTTAAAAATGTGAAAAATGGTTTTTATTAATTTAGATTAAAAAAAATGGATAACTATGATTGTTTCATTGGTTCTATGTCAAATATGAATTCTATATTGATCTCACATCTTCGCTAATATATGTAACGCGCGCGTGAAAGGTAAAAAAAAACTCATTTTGTACAAATGGGCCCTTAACATGTGCGATTTAAATCTATGAAACAACTAAAGGAAATACTAGTAGTTTATATCAATGTTCGATTTTCATACTATAAGCATTGAAGCATCAATTTCCAAGTAGATTCTTGACGTTAGTTATTTGGGAAATTGTTAAAAGACAAGAGTTGATTAATGATTAAATTAATAGTTACAACAATATTTACAATGCTGATAATATGCATCCGATTTTGTCATAAACCATGGATTTATATATTTGTGGTAGGGTACTTTGGAAAAGGGTGTCCCATTCTAATTGCAACTACTTTACGATAAAAACAAGTCTACACTTTGTTACCTAGTTATTGGACGGTTCTTTTTGGTACATATTGTGAACGAGTGTTGTAGATTCAGTTGTTAACCGGCACTAAAAGCCATGAAGTTAATCTAATAAGATTAAAAAAGATTTGTAGCACAATTTCATATGACAATGTGCATTTTTTTAAAATTGATGTTGTCGACACTTTTTTACATTATGCAAGTTCAATTCATGAGGTTCACGGAGTCCACTCCTGCCTCCTCTAGGGAATTGTGTTACCCCTTTAACGTGACATACAATAATATTGTTTTAATTTCGTACTTTATCATAACTTTTATCTACTAATCAAGTCAAATTACTCTTAAACGGGTCATGGTTTTAATTTCAACTCCTTTCAGTTAGTAGTAGACAACTGGACATTGCTTAGGGCTAGTCTTAGGTGAATGGTTAGTTGTTGACACCTACGAGTATACGAAATTGTTATTTCTCTGCCGATTTAAAGGTATAACATAAAAGAAACTTTAACAAAACATGTTAAAGCCTTATAATGAGCGATGAACTGCGACAAAAAACCAAGTAGTCTTTAGCATTTGCAAGTCTTTTAACACGAATGTTTATATTAAAGTACACAATTGTAGGAACTTTTTTAATAATAAGATCAAGGTTGCAAAATCATGAATCGGTAGTTGGGCGGTCGACCCACTTAAAGCTTGTAAACGATTTAGGTGGGATTAATCGATGATTAACTGGATTAGTATTTCGGGGAAGTTTTGGGTATTTCCGACAAGTTTCACGTATTCCTGGCAAGATTTTCCTTAGAAAACATTTTGTAATAGATTTAAACAGCGACTATAAGTGATTAAAACTAGTTTCGGTGAGTTTTGGGCATTTCTTGAAGATTTGCAAGTTGTCGGCAAGTTTGACCATCGTTGATAGTCGTTGACCGCCATTGACAATGGTTGACCAATTTGTTTGACCGATTTACTATCGAAAAAGTCGGTGGTCCAAAACGCCTAGGCGGCGATTAATCAGGTTCGTAAGCCTTCTTTTGCAACACTGATTAAGATGTTATCTTAAAAAAATTTACCCAATTTTTTTCAATTACAAATAGTTTTTACAATGTTATTCCAGCGATTCTTATTTATAAGTGTCTCATTTGTTGTATAAAACTTTAAGATACCCAACGCCTTTAGACTCTAGTTGTATATGAATGGCATATCAACTAATATATTGTGGGTTTAAGTCTTGTTTAAAACATTTGTCAAATATTATATGTGAGACAAGTGATATAAGTGTGCAACAAAATGTCGTTCAAAAAAAGTGTTAGAATTTAAGAAAAAAATATTTCCGAATATGTTCATCAGAATCACATATCATCTCCACCTTTACCTAAATACTTTATAAAAATTAAAGAATTTCGCTAATGACAATCCTAAAGGCATGGTTTATAGATCATATTTTACTATAATCTATACTACATTATAAAACATTTAGGACTTCTTATAAAAGAAAGTCTTAAAATTGTAAGACAAAAAACATTATCATAAAAGAAAAATTCAAAAATTAATGTAAAATTTAAAAATTTAAGTCTTATTTAAACAATATAGTAACCCCCTCCAATAATGAGATATTTTAATAGAATTATTTATAAAAAAGCTTAACTAAACTTATAATTGTCAATTTAATGTTAAAATTAAAAAAATAAAAATGCTAACTATTTACACTATTAATAATTTAGACATTTTGCTTTTGAAAAACATATATATCTAATACGTTATAAAGTATTTGGAATATGCTAAATAAAGAAAGTTTAAAATAAAAAAACATTTGTTCACCACAAAAATAGTCACCGGGTACTTGTCACCGCATTGCACAGATACCCTTCTAGTTAGTTACAAGAAAATACTTCAGCCAATCAAAATCAAGTATTGATTGTGTATTCACGTTTTCGAAAATTTTTCCACTTTATACATCCATTATAAATCATGCATGTGTGATCTTGTAATTGATTCTTTTGCTTAACAACAATCATTAGAGCTGTTGCTAGCAATAATCAAAACTAAATACTTCTTTTGGAGCTAGTTACAACTTGCAACCAATAACTTTTATTGGGTTATCACTTGAAGACTATAAAATCCTACCTATCTAAACTATACACTGCGAATCATCGACAAAGCAGTTACTTGTCATACCACCATATAAAAAATATAGTAACAATATTTATCCACTAGATAAATGCTCGCATAAAGTGACGGCATATAAAGGCAAATGATTATACTTGCGAATTTATAATTCTGGCGTGAATCTTAATATTACGGGTTTAATTTGTAGTCATTGTAAAAAAATAGTTTATGAGTATAACAAAAAATGATAAAAGTTTAAGCATAAATTTAATATATAAAATATTAATTTAGTTAGGGGTGAGGATCGGGACGAATCCCGACCCTTCCCGACTAATCCCGATACCGACAACGGGGAAAAACCCAAACCGACTCCCGACCCGATAATGGTCCCGACTCATCCCAAATCCCGATAATGATCCCAAATCATCCCGAATCTTGATTTTGGCTGTGTTTTCTCGGGACCATCCCGAATCTCGATTACCAGGAAAACGCAAATCGACTCCCGACCCGATTACAGTCGGATCGGTATCAGAAAAGAAGTCGAGTGTCGGGATCAGGACGGGAGGGTATCGGTCGGGATTGCTCACCCCTAAATTTAGTGATTAATTTTGTTACCATAATCAATGATATTATAGAGTTTAAACATTACTCAAATTTTAAAATTCTAAGTTTTGGAAGAAGAAAAAAAAAAGTATTATAATTAGGCAAGTAAGTGAAGTAAGTCAGTAACAATAAAAGTAGGCAATAAAATACAATAATTTCCCGGGAAATCGCTACATATTTACACTTTACCACCCTCCCTTCCCGGTAAAAAAAAAAACCATAAAACCATCACACACCCCATCATAACACATCCTTAAAAAAACCAACCACCCAACAAACCAAAAAACCAAATCTTAATCAACAAACATGAAGAACACAGACACAGACATTAACAACGACAACAACCTTAAAAAACGACCATCATCGTACTACCACCCATCACCCTCCCGCACAATCTACTCAGACAGATTCATCCCATCTCGATCCGCTTCAAATTTCAACCTCTTCAACATCACAACCCCCCCTCAAACCCCACCCGCCACCTCATCACCATCTCCATCACCCAATAACAACAACGATGAAACGACGTCGTCTTCTGCGGCGTATACCGCGCTTTTGAGGAAGGCTTTGTTTGGTTCTGATCTTGATCTTGGAGGGTTTTGTCCGGGTACACCGGATAAAAGGGGGGTGTTTGGGAATGGGGGGAATGTGAATAGGAATATCTTTAGGTTTAAGAGTGAGACTAGAGTGAGGATTGATGGGTTGGATTTGTTTTCGGGTGAGGAGGATGGTAATGTTGCTGGTGGTGGTTTTGTGAATAGTCCGGTTAAGGCACCTAGGAAAGTTCCTAGATCTCCTTACAAGGTGAGTCTTTTTTATTCGATAAATGTTTTTGGTGATTTAGTAGGTTAGCAATTGTTAAGAAAATAGACTTGATTATGATATCTCGTTAGGACTAGAAATCTAGAATAGCAATGTGGTATGTTTTGGAATTGTGCGTGATACCTTTTACAAAAGAAAGCTGCTTTTTTTTATTATTATTGTTTGTTTTGGTAATTGTGCTTGATAAATGTTGGTAATTTAGTAGGTTAGCAATTGTTAGGACTAGAAGTCTAGAATAGCAATGTGGTATGTTTTGTAATTGCGTTTGATCCGTTTTGCAAAAGAAAGTTGCTTTTTTTATTGTTATTGTTTGTTTTGGTAATTGTGCTTGATAAATGTTGGTAATTTAGTAGGTTAGCAATTGTTAGGACTAGAAGCCTAGAATAGCAATGTGGTATGTTTTGGAATTGCGTTTGATCGGTTTCACAAAAGAAAGTTGCTTTTTTTTTTTTTTTTTTTTTATTATTATTATTATTATTATTATTATTATTATTATTATTATTATTATTATTATTATTATTATTATTATTATTATTATTATTATTATTATTATTATTATTATTATTATTATTATTATTATTATTATTATTATTATTATTATTATTATTATTATTATTATTATTATTATTATTATTATTATTATTATTATTATTATTATTATTATTATTATTATTATTATTATTATTATTATTATTATTATTATTATTATTATTATTATTATTATTATTATTATTATTATTATTATTATTATTATTATTATTATTATTATTATTATTATTATTATTATTATTATTATTATTATTATTATTATTATTATTATTATTATTATTATTATTATTATTATTATTATTATTATTATTATTATTATTATTATTATTATTATTATTATTATTATTATTATTATTATTATTATTATTATTATTATTATTATTATTATTATTATTATTATTATTATTATTATTATTATTATTATTATTATTATTATTATTATTATTATTATTATTATTATTATTATTATTATTATTATTATTATTATTATTATTATTATTATTATTATTATTATTATTATTATTATTATTATTATTATTATTATTATTATTATTATTATTATTATTATTATTATTATTATTATTATTATTATTATTATTATTATTATTATTATTATTATTATTATTATTATTATTATTATTATTATTATTATTATTATTATTATTATTATTATTATTATTATTATTATTATTATTATTATTATTATTATTATTATTATTATTATTATTATTATTATTATTATTATTATTATTATTATTATTATTATTATTATTATTATTATTATTATTATTATTATTATTATTATTATTATTATTATTATTATTATTATTATTATTATTATTATTATTATTATTATTATTATTATTATTATTATTATTATTATTATTATTATTATTATTATTATTATTATTATTATTATTATTATTATTATTATTATTATTATTATTATTATTATTATTATTATTATTAGTTTGTTTTGGTAATTGTACTCGATAATGTGTCTGGCCTGGTGATTATATGTAGTTTATTAGGTGTTGGTAACTTAGGAGATTTTGAAAATAGGTTTGGTAATATAGGGATATTTGGAATTGCATTTGATCCGTTTTACAAAAGAAAGTTGCTTTTTCAAAACTGTTTTTTGTTTCTAAGAATACGCTATTTCAAGTGATTTTCCACATTTTTTTTTCCTGATTATCTGCTCTTTCCAAATGCAATAATCAGATGATGTGTCGGATAGTTTTCTAAATGTTGGTAATTTAGTAGATTAGCAATAGTTAAGAAAATGGACTTGATTATGATATTTCGTTAGGACTAGAAATCTAGAATAGCAATGTGGCATGTTTTGGAATTGCGTTTGATCCGTTCTACAAAAGAAAGTTGCTTTTTTTATTATTATTGTTTGTTTTGGTAATTGTACTCGATAATGTGTTGGGTCGTTGCTAATTGTACTTTCTTCTGGAAATTGTAATTTGGTAATTTAGTAGACACATACAGCCTATAAGAATTTAGGGGATGTATGGGATTGTGTTGAACCAATCTGTTTTACAAAAGAAAGTTGCTTTTTCAAAACTGTTTTTTGTTTCTAAGAAAACGTGGATGGTCACGTTAATTCAAGTGATTTTCCACACTTTTTTTCTAATGATCCGGGCTTTGCAAATGTAATAATTGGATAGTCTACTTTAAAATGCAGTCCCTGAAACGCTCTTATTATTTGTTTTGGTAATTGTTCTCGATAATTTGTTAGATAGTGGTCTAAATGTTGGTAATTTAGTAGATTAGCAATAGTTAAGAAAATAAACTTGATTATGATTATTTCCTTAGAACTAGAAATTTGGATAGCAATGTGGTTTATTTTTGTGATCGTACTGAATTTGAAAACGGGTTTGGTAATTTTTAGGGGATGTTCGGAATTGCCTTTGATCCGTTTCACTGAAGAAAGTTGCTTTTCTTTTGATGTTTTTGTTTCTAAGAAAACATAGATAATCAGATTGTTTCAAATGATATGCCACACTTTTTCTGATTATCTGTGTTTCTAAATGCAATAACCGGATAATCTACTCCAAAATGCAGTCCCTGGAGACCCTCTTATTTGACTAGAAATATGTATGCAAGTCAGTAACTTTATCATAAAATAGGCTAAGTAAATTGGCAAGTTGTTTGGTTCTTACACCAGAAACTTGTTGCTTTTGATCATAACACCATTAACACCATTATGCTAGTTTTTGGATCTTAGTATGGGACACCATTGTGGGTTGTGATTTTTGGTTGATTTGAAAAAAATAATATTCTATTTGTTAAGTACTGGATTCGGACTAATACATTGGACTTTGTGTTGGTTGTAGGTTTTGGATGCACCAGCGTTGCAAGATGATTTTTATTTGAATCTTGTTGATTGGTCTTCCCACAACGTGTTGGCTGTTGGATTGGGGAATTGTGTTTATTTATGGAATGCTTGCAGTAGTAAGGTAAATTTCAAACATTAAGGTCTAGTTTTTATAAGATTATATTTGTTACTATTATTGATAATCAAACTTTAATGCAAATGCAGGTGACGAAGTTGTGTGATTTGGGGAATGATGATAGTGTGTGTTCGGTTGGGTGGGCGCAACGGGGGACTAGTCTTGCTGTTGGGACTAGCAACGGTAAAGTTCAGGTAAGTATTGTTCTCTTATATATACTTAAACGTGATGGTTGAATCTTAGCATATTGAATGATGGTGTTCTCTTTGTTCCAGATTTGGGACGCTGCTCGTTGTAAGAGAGTAAGAACAATGGAAGGACATAGATTACGTGTTGGCGCCTTAGCTTGGAGTTCGTCTATGTTGTCTTCAGGAAGTCGAGATAAAAGTATTCTTCTACGTGATCCTCGTGCACAAGAAGATTTTGTTAGTAAATTAAGTGGTCATAAATCAGAGGTAAGCTATTTTACATCCTGTAAATCTTTTATTTGTTACTATAGATTTTTTTTTTTTTTTTTTTTTTTTTTTTTTTTTTTTTTTTTTTTTTTTTTTTTTTTTTTTTTTAAACTGTATGATTTCTTTCTTATAATATCATCTCAATTATTGACACATGAATTGTAGGTATGTGGACTCAAGTGGTCATATGATAATCGCGAATTAGCATCTGGTGGAAATGATAACAGGGTAAGTAATTAATATACATATCTTCTATTATTATTTTTGGGTGAGTAATTAATGACTTATATTTTTCGATTTCGTGCAGCTTTTTGTTTGGAACCAACATTCGACACAACCTGTCCTGAAATATTGTGAGCATACGGCTGCTGTGAAAGCAATTGCATGGTCTCCGCATGTTCATGGACTCTTGGCATCCGGTGGAGGTACTGCAGATCGATGTATACGATTTTGGAACACAACCACTAATTCTCACCTGAGCTGCATGGATACCGGTAGCCAGGTAACATTTTTGTACTTCACAGTTCCTTAATGTGTAAATCATGATTATGCTTATTGGATCAGAAGTGAACCAATAATTGTTGATATGCCAGTAAAGTTCAATAATTGTTGTAGTCTCCACTCCTTAAAGTCGAGAAGACAAACATGTATAAATGAATATCCCTTCCTTTTCCATTCCTTAAAGTCAAGAAGACAAACATGTATAAATGAATATCCCTACTGCGGATCCTTTGTAAATATTAGAAGTTGCCAAACGTGTTTTCTGTGAATCCTAGTTCTATTTTGTTATCCATTACCTTTTTGGTTCCTTGAACATTGCAACAAATATCAATTCGGGATGTTCCAAATTTGTTGCTACATTTCCTTATTGATGAAATTCCAGTGAAAGCTATCCATTACCATCAATACAAAACAATAACTGATAAACAGACTGCCAACTCCGTGTGGTGTTACAATGGCAGGTGTGCAATCTCGTATGGTCAAAGAATGTGAATGAACTCGTGAGCACCCATGGATATTCCCAAAATCAGATTATTGTTTGGAGATACCCTACTATGTCCAAGGTAACTTTTTTAATAACAATATGGTTATCTAAAGGAAAAAAATGCATGATCAGTCATTTAACAATTTAATAAAACAATGATCAGGGTTCACCAATTTGAACAATATTTTTTACCATAATCTTCAGCTTCAGAATAGAGATAAATATGTTTAGCAGATAGTCAACGTTATATTAGGTTGCTAAATCTGTATATCGTCTGTAGTAGAGATATTAATGGGTCAAGTCAAAACATACGGGTTGAAACAGTTTGGATTGACCCGAAATACTTGGTTGTAAATTTTTTGAATTCTTATATAAACAGTTGGTGATAATATGCTTTTCTTAATAAAATGATCACTTTTTTCAATACATTAATTTCAATAATGCACTTTGGGCGAATCTACCCATTTGACCCGTTAAATATGTTTTGGTTTTACCATTAAAAAACAAATGGGTAGAAATTGCCACCTTTTACTTTTCGCAGTACATTTGCATACTTGTGCAGTTTATGCTAACTTCCTTTACTTTAAATTTTTAATCGGCGATGCAGCTTGCGACACTTACTGGGCATACATATAGAGTCCTCTACCTTGCAATCTCACCTGATGGACAGGTATTTTTTATTATTATTTTTAATTCTGTTTGTTGTCATAAGTTTAGGGACCAGTTATCATGAATTTAACATGGAATAATGGCTTTTTGCAGACAATTGTGACGGGAGCTGGAGATGAAACACTTCGATTTTGGAACGTGTTTCCCTCACCTAAATCTCAGGTAATATATAGTCGATCACAGGACATTACCTTGTATTCCCTCCGTCCCTATGAAAGTCAACTTTGACTTTTTAAGTTTGAGCAAATTCCGTAAATCAGCAACGTACTTTTCGAGATGGTCTAATTCAGTAGTTATATCTATTTATGTTCCAACCTGGTAGTTAAAGTTATTTATACCAGCTAGTTTCGTAATTGTAGTGTAAAATAGTAACCACCAAATACGACCAAAAAGAAACTATGATTACCAGAATTCGAGAATATAATTACCAAATAGGAGCAAATAAAACATCAATTACCAAACTAGCCGGTGTCTACCAAACTAGGACAATTACCAATTACCAAATTGAACCAATTTGCAAAGTACGTTACTACTACATTAAATTTGCCCTAATAATTCCACCCATTATTTAATGCAGACGATTTTGTTTTCTCTAGAAGTTGTAACGCAACACATTTGACTCCAATACATATGTATGTTTAATGTTATGCAGAATACCGAGAGTGAAATTGGTGCATCATCTTTCGGAAGAACACACATACGTTAAGCCCATTTCACCGTTGAACTCATAAAGCTCAAGAAAGAACGATCAAATAACTTATGATGAAGAACATATGATATACTTATAGAAGGAATGAGTGGACCATGTTTGATCAGCTTGATCACGCCGTTGCAGATGCTGCAGACGCTCACATCCTGAATAACATCTATCCGATGTTCATGTAAATTGATGTCTGCTGCTAAAAGTGCGCAGCTTTTAGTTTTGTGTAACTTTATCGACACATAGTGCAGTTGTGAATATAAGTTTAACAGAGTTGTTAGCCGAAGTGTAAAAATTCGGCCAAGTTGAATTAGACAAGTTGGTGTCTAGTATTTCAATTTCGGTGTCAAACAAATTAAACAGAATTTGTTTGCTGTAAAATATTGTGTGCAGATGGATTAATTATTAGTTTGTTACACATTCATTCTTTTGCTATCCCTTCTATCATTAACAACCAAGCACAAACATGCAAAGGCCAAAAATGTCGGCTAACGCTGAAATGCTCTAACTTGGTTGAACCGAGTAGAATTCGCTTTGTGGCAAAGCGTACTTTAATCACAATCCTATAAATCTTTTCGAAAAACTATATTATACTTGAAAATTTGATAAGCTTATAAACTCGTTTACGAGTTTTTCTACTTGAGCTTTCAAAGTTTTATATAAGTTTGTAAGCTCAATGTGATAAATTTATAAGCCCAAAAAGTTGTGCTTATGAGCTATCAAATTTTCAATAAGTTAATAAGTCTGTCAAATAAGCTAAGACAAACACCCTCCTAGTAAAGGAGGTATTGATGATTAATCAGGGCGGTGCCAGAAAGTTATAGTCGAGAGGTAAACTTTGATAATTTTTAGAAAATACACTATAAATCGGTTTCTTATGGTAAAAATTACAAATATAATCAGATATTTTAAAAGAGAGCCTTGATTGACATGCATAAAAACATGACTAAACATATGTCATCCTCTTATTGGTGAAATCAGAAGGACCCACTTGTTCACATTTTATCTTTCTTCATCTCCACTTTTTATTTTGATACTTTTTTAAATCCTCTTGTTAGGCATGTTTTTAAGCACAAGAGTTACGTCTCTTGTCTTTTCCTCTGTGATTAACTCAACTTTATGCTAAACGAGAAAAATTGTCACTAATCCAACTTCTGGTTAATTGTTCAAAAGGAACTTCTTCATGTGATAACACTTGATTTGATTTATTATACTATTACTGTAATAACTTTAGAACTAGAAAGAGACATTATAAAATAAGATTTTGACTTTGAGAAAAGTCTGTTTATGTCATAATGACACCCTCCTCTACAACCTGGGAAGAATCGTGGAGTAGTTAACTTTTATTTTTATATTTGGCATTACTTTATAATAAAGGTGCTTGATGTTAAACTAACAAACTTTTATACATCATATATTTTTGTTGTGGGGTGTTCTAAATTCTTTATTTTCTAAGGTTTACGTCACAAAATAGCAACTAGTTTTTTTAAAATTCTACCTGAATACGTAAACTACAAAAAGTATCATTAAATGCAATGAACTTTTTGACATGAACATTCTGATGTATTGTCATACCATTAAAACAGACACGTGCCGCTATTTATAACGTGATAACACATCAAAATGTGCCTATTAGATCACTTTATGAAAGTTCGATACATTTAATGATATTTAATATAGTTCACGTTTTATAATTGTTACTACTTTGTTCGTTACTACTTTGTGACCTGAACCCTATTTGAATATTTTCTATCATAAAAGCATATAGTATTCAATTGAAACTGGAACTTTCTTCTACACATAGGTTTAAAGTTTTACACGTAATGGGGTTTCTCAATTTACCAAAAAACTTGCGACTGTTTTCTAAGATATTGATTTTTATTCTAGAATACAAAACTGAAATTGCAAAGTGCAAGTAAATGAGCCAATACAATCTTAGCCCCCCAAGTAAACATGCCATTACAAATTTGGTCCACAATGCCCACCTCTTTTTCAATTATACACTTCTAGTTATATATCTTCCAATTCAAGATCAAAAACTCGCTACGAATGACTTTCGAAAGTCCAGTGAAAGAAATAGACCTAGAGCGAATCTCAAATTCAAAGTGAGTTAAAAGTTCATATAATTTCTCAACTGGGTCACGATATCTAAAATTTATAGTTCCCATTGTTGGTTTTATAGACCTAGAGCGAATCTCAGTCGTGTGTTAGGATCGAACTCGAGATCACGGGATTGCACACAATACGTATGAAGAGTAAAAGAAATAATTATTTATAAATGTTATACGTAATTATTAATAAACACAAAACTAGTAACGACCGTTAGTATTTAACGGATAATGACTAACGACCGTTAGACGAATATTAGTAAAGAAATACTAATGAATATTTGGAAACAAGGGAAGGTTCCGAAATCCCTTGGGGGACTCCAAACCGATCGGCCAAAGGGGGAAACCCACCTCTTTTGTGCCTTGAGCTCCAAGTATTCAATAGTATATAAACAAAGCCAAGGTGCATTGTTTTCTCATAACTTGTACACACACATCTTGGTGTTTTCTCTCCTTTTCTTTGTCCCAAAGTCGATCCATCAAAACTAATCCCTAAGGGATTCGATTTTCATTGTTCAACTAAGTTTTGTGTTTAATTTACTTGCATAAATTTTTTCTTGAATTAGTACGTGTGTACAAGAACGTGATTCAAACACACTATTGTTTGAATCTTGGATTGAATTACAAAAGAGGTAAGGGGTAATTCTTGTAATCCACATAAACCCTAATTAGGGTTCTTGATTTGAATATTGCAGTTTGATTCTTGTTCGGGCTAGAATCACAAAGGTACGTTTACTATTTAATATTGATTAATTAATTACATGTTATATGATCTTGTTATAATTGCTTCCGCTATGCTCACTTGATGTGTTTGGTTTATAATATATGAATGTCATGATATCATAATTCCAACAGTGGCATCTAGAGCCGTTATAATGTGTAATTAATTATCGAAACGCATAAAAATTGGATCTTGATTCGTTTAGTTACATGTTTTTAGGGTTTTTTAGATTCCTAACCCTAATTTTTTTTATGGGTCGATTTTGACCTTAAAGGGTTTTAGGGTTTTGGTTTTTGATTTTTTAATATGATTAGAAACCCTAGGATGTCATGTAATTTGTTATGCGTTTTAATAAACGATCTTGGTGCAATATGTTAATTGTTAAACTTAATCCATGAAAAAGTGCATATTTGCATGGATTTTATTGTGTGATAATTTAAATGGTTTAAATTGGATATATATAAATTAATGGTTAAGTTATATCGAAACATGTAAATTTATTAATAGATGTCGAATTGGGGAAGACTCCAATATTAAGCAATCAATTATGTGCTATGCGGTATTTGTTTAGTTTTGGCTTACGCAATCGATTTATCGATGTATGTGGCTCTTTTTCCTAGAAGAAGAAAGCCGTAATTGAATAAATACGTTATACACCTAGATTTGATTATTAATAGGACTATTGAATAAGATTTGCATGTGGCTACGTGTTTTATACATATTTAATTGTTATGATTATGTATATATGTTTATTTAGTTGTTTTATTTTTTATTTTATATTACTTGTTTTTGTTTATTATTATGTTAGACATGTTTATAAATGAAAAGGGTAATTTTTTGAATAGAAAAATAATACGGACTAAATAAATGGCGAAATTATTTTGGTTTTAAGAGTAAATTTCAAAGGATTGGTTGATTGATGTTTTTGTACATAGTGTGCGAAAGGCGGACCGAAGGTTGCCATCCAACGTACTTGTAGAGAGGGGTTATTAAAGATCATGCACCTACCGGTTCTCTACAACTGCCTGGTTGCCGACCCTAGACTTACCTATATCACTATATTACGTACATTGTCATCTTAAGGGTGAATTAACTATAATTCCACAATGATTATCCGAAACACTAAGCTTTCAGGCTTATGCAAAAGTACGATATAGTGGACGATAATTGTTGGTAATTCTTTAATTGGTGAACCCGATACCTCAATCAAAACTTTGTTATTTTACTCTTAGCAAATTGGTAATAAAAATGTTTTGTAAAACCAATGTTATGAAGTTGTATGCATGCTTCTTCATACATTATTTTGATCACATCAAAATAAATACCCTTATAAAATTAAGTCAAATGCCATCTAATTAAGAACACTTGAAGTTGTAATTTACGTCATGTGAGAACTTGGCGAGATTGCAATGGAGAGGTAAATTTCATAAATTCATTGCTAGCAGATCAACTGATGTGATGGATTTGTGAGTTTACAGTTTTTAAGTTAGACGACTTAAATTGAGTAGTAAGTGAGATCTTGGACTCAAGGCATTAAGATGGGGGATTAAACATGCTTACAATACAAATGTTTTGTGATTGTAAATCCCATAAATCTAGGAATTGGACAAATGTTATGCCAATTATTGTACGACAAGTTACCTCATATTATACTTTCATTACTAGCAGATCAACTGATGTGATGAAACTATGTTTATGGAGGATCCTAGTTTTCAAGATTATTCTATGGATATGATTTCCTTGGGTATTTTAATTTTCTTGAAAAATTGTATTATCAAAAATACTAATGTTTTGAACTTTCTTTATCTGTAGAAATGGCTCAAACTGATAACACCAACTTTCGTTCTGTGTTCAAAACTTACTTTGAACGAGAAAAATTGACTGGCTCAGAAAATTTCAATGATTGGTTTCGTGCACTCAGGATTGTCCTGCGAGTGACTGGTCAACTTGAAATCTTGAAAACGCCTTGTCCTGCTGAACCTGAAGGTCCTGAAGCTACTGAGGCTGCCAAGGCTGAATGGAATATTGCTTGTAAGGAACATATTGATGTGGCCGCAATGATGTTAGGGGCAATGTCACCAGCTCTTCAAAGGCAGTTTGAAGAGTATTTCCCCATGAACATGATTGATGAACTCAAGAAACTATATGAGAAACCATCAAATGTAGAGATTTACGATTTGATGGAGGCTCTACATGGTTGTAAGCAGGGTGATGGTGAATCTGTGAGTGCTCATGTGTTGAAAATGAAATGTTACATGGATCAACTACAAACACTTAAGAAACCCTATGACAATGATATGGCTGTGAACTTAATCAATAGATCCCTTAATAAGGAATTTAGTAGTTTTGTAGGAACTTCAATATGCATTGCGTGGGGAAGACAGTAAGTGAATTGCACGCACTGCTCATTGATTATGAGAAAGGTTTACCACAAAAGGCTCCTACACCCCAAGTACTTGCTATTCAAGGGGGTAGAATTAACAAGCCAAATGCGAACAAGAAGAAGGGTAAGGGAAAGAAGAAGGCTGATAAGAATAAGCAAGTTATGGCTTATCAACCACCTCAACCTAAGAAGAACCCTCCTGTGAAGAATAATCCAAAGAAGGATCAAGGATGCCATTACTGCAAGGTGATGGGTCACTGGAAGAGGAATTGTCCTATTTATCTCGATGACTTGCGAAACAATAAGGTTAAGAAGACTGGGCACATGGGCGCTAGTACTTCAGGTAACTTATTTGTCATTGAATTATTTACTTCATCTCAAAAATTAAATTCCTGGGTATATGATACTGGATGTGGTATTAACATTTGTAATACACTACAGGGGTTTAGAGAGGAAAGGAGACTAGCTTATGGGGAGAAATTTCTGCATGTGGGCAATGGAGCACAAGCAGCAGTTGAAGCCATAGGAGTGTTTAATTTAGTTTTACCTTCTGGTTTAGTACTGATTTTAAACAATTGTCATTATGCACCTTCTATAATTAGAGGTGTTGTTTCCTTTTCATGTTTGTTGGATCTTGGTTTTACTCATACTATTGATGGCAATTAAATTTCTGTTTCTTTAAATGGTGTATTTTATTTTAATGTTGTTGCTGTGAATGTTGTGTTTGAAATTGATATGAATGATTGTGTTTCCAACAATAATGATAATTCAATGTACAACATTAGTAAGAGAATGAAGTATGACTTGAATTCTTCTTACATTTGGCATTGTAGACTTGCCCATATAGGCAAGACTCGCATGCAAAAGCTGCAACAAGATGGGCTTTTGAAGAATATCAATGATGAGTCATTTGATAAGTGTGAGTCTTGTATTTCTGGGAAGATGACTAAGAAACCTTTTCATAGCAATATGGAAAGAGCTTCAGATCTACTTGGTTTGATACATACTGATGTGTGTGGACCACTTAGACATGTGTCAAGAAGAGGTGCTGTTTACTTCTTAACTTTTACAGATGATTTCAGCCGTTATGGTTATGTTTATTTACTTAAGCATAAACATGAGGTGTTTGAAACATTTAAAGTTTTCAAAGCAGAAGTAGAATTGCAATTAGGAAAGAAGATTAAAGCTCTTCGTTTTTATCGAGGTGGTGAATACCTTAGTCAAGATTTTAAAGATTTCTTAACTGAGAATGGAATTGTCCAGAATCTCACATCTCCATATACTCCACAACAAAATGGTGTATCTGAGAGAAGGAATCGTACATTGTTGGACATGGTTCAATCAATGTATAATCTTACTAATCTTCCTTTGTCTTTTTGGGATTATGCTCTTGAATCAGCTGTTCGTATTTTGAATATGGTTCCCACAAAGAAGGTTGATAAGACACCATATGAGATGTGGACTGGAAAAGCTCCGAACTTGTCTTATTTAAAGGTCTGGGGTTGTGAGGCGTATGTTAAACGTGACTCACAAGATAAACTCCAACAAAGATCTGTAAAGTGCATTTTTGTAGGATACCCAAAGGAAACAATGGGTTACTACTTTTACTACCCACCTGAGAACAAAGTGTTTGTTGCTAGGTATGGTGACTTCCTTGAAAGTGATTTTGTATCTCAAGAAGTCAGTGGGAGAGTATATGATCTAGAATATGATCAAGATAATACATTACCTTCAGAAAACACTAGCACACTTCCTGTAGAACCTGAAAGTCTGGGTCCTCCACCGGAAGTTGAAGTAGTTCCCATTCGCAGATCTTCTAGATCTGTGAAAGCTCCTGACCGTCTATGTCTTAATGTAGAGGTTGATGAGAATTTACTAGGGGATCTTAATGTACCTACTAGTTATAGAGCTGCCATTAATATTCCTAAAAAGGAGAAATGGGAAGCTGCTATGAATGGGGAAATACAATCCATGCATGATAATGAAGTCTGGGAAGAAGTAGACCTCCCTCCTAGTGCCAAGGTAGTCGGGAGTAAATGGCTCTACAAGATTAAGACTGACATGGATGGAAATGCACACACTTATAAGGCTCGTCTAGTTGCTAAAGGTTTTACTCAAACTTTTGGAATTGATTACGAGGAGACTTTTTCTCCTGTAGCAGACATAAGAGCTATAAGAATTCTCATAGCTATAGCAGCGTACTATGACTATGAGATATGGCAAATGGATGTGAAAACCGCTTTCTTAAATGGTCATCTAGATGAAGACATCTATATGGCACAACCAGAAGGGTTTGAAAAACCAAAGTTTCCAAATCGTGTATGCAAACTTAAAAGATCCATTTATGGATTGAAGCAAGCATCACGACAATGGAACAAGAGATTTGATGCTGAGATCAAAAAGTTTGGATTCACTCAAAATCTTGATGAGCCATGTGTGTATCACAAAGCTAGTGGGAGTGATAATGTAATTTTCCTAATTTTATATGTTGACGACATATTGATCATGGGAAAAGACATTCCAAGTTTGCAAAAGGTTAAGGCATATCTTGGGAAGTGCTTTTCCATGAAAGATTTAGGAGAAGCTGCATACATTCTGGGAATCAAAACCTATAGAGATAGATCAAGGCGGTTAATTGATTAAGTCAAAGTGCTTACATTGACAAAATATTGAAAAGGTTCAATATGCAAAATTCCAAGAAAGGATATTTGCCGATGGAAGTAAAACATGGCTTATGTGATGAGTTTTGTGCTTCAACACCTGCTGAGGTGGCACGCATGAGTAAAGTTCCTTATGCTTCGGATGTAGGATCTATTATGTATGCGGTAAAGTGCACAAGGCCAGATGTGGCGTTTGCTCAAAATATCACCAGTCAATTTCAACAGAATCCAGGTGAAAAACATTGGATTGCTGTTAAGCATATTCTTAAGTATTTGAGAAATACAAAAGATATGTTTTTGGTATATGGTGGAGAACCAGCTGCAGAACTTTGTGTTACAGGTTTCTGCGATGCGTCCTTTCAAAGTAATAAAGATGATTCGAAGTCTCAGAAGGGTTATGTCTTTGTTATTAATGGAGGAGCAGTAGACTGGAGGAGCAAGAAGCAGAGTACAATTGCGATGTCTACAACAGAAGCTGAATACATTGCTGCTTCAGAAGCTGCTATGGAGGCTGTTTGGATTAGGAAATTCGTTTCAGGGCTTGGTGTTATGCCTTCAATTGAATTACCTATTAATATGTATTGTGACAATTCTGCTGCAATCATATTTGCCAATGAACCTGGAGTCATGAGAGGCACCAGACATTTTCTACGGAAGTATCACTTTGTTCGTGAAAAGATTAACGAAGGTGAAATAAATCTGCTGAAAGTTCACACAGATGATAACTTAGTTGATCCGTTCACTAAGGCTTTGGCGAAAGAAAAGCTTAATGAATTAGCCAATGGAATTGGGCTTAAATTAGCTAGTAGTTTCATGCATAACTGTGATTAGTATTTGGATAAAGGATATTGTAAACAATTATTATTTTAATGAAATAAAGTATGTTGGTATGTTTATTTCTATCGTTAATTATTGTTGTCCTATTTTTGCATGTTTAAATCCATGAATAAGAGTTATTTTAAATTGTCCGTTGTCAGTTAATAATATGGGAATATTATTAAATTAAGACAAATCTGAAGGTTGGTATAATATACTTAGAGTATATTGATGCGTAGTCATGCCATTTCAGATGATATTCGATGATACTGATGTTGGAAAATTGGTTTTGCAAAATGAGTTTTTGCAAAGTTTGGACATAATTTAATATATGTATATGTTATATATATTAGTATTTATTGGGGGCGTTGTGTTCTCCTCCAAGAGAGCTTCGTAACAAGCTAAAGTATGTCCAAAATAGAGCTAAGATGAATGAGATATCGTGTCTCAAAGTGAGGCACGTGAAACACAAAAATGGAAAAGTCCCACATCGCCTAGTGAAGGAAGTGAAGACTAGTTTATAAGGATTTTCTTGTACTAGCTTTCAAATTCCTTTAGATGAGCTATGCTCCCACTCCTACGTGCGCGCGCGCAGGGGGGGGGTGCAGATTGTGGGATTTCTGGGCCAAAATGAGTTCGAAGCTACTGAACTCATGCGAGCCCGCGCGACCTGCGGACACGAATGCAGCTCCGAAACCTCGCCTACGTGCGAAAATTTTTGCTGCTAGTTCGGGTCAGTTTTTCCAAGATATTCTGTAAATCTATTTTAGGAATAGATTTGAACTTTTTGTACAAGTTTTACAGAATTCTGTTTGTGTAAAATATTATACGAAAATCTGTTTTATTTATAACAGATTTTGTTTATTATACCGAATATTTAATCTTGGAGAACAAGATAGGTTTTCAGTATAAATATAAGCCACATCTCATTCGGTTTTGGTACACAGAAAACGCAGCTCTATACCTTAGACGTTCCAGCAGTTCTTTCGATCAGAAATACGCAAGCTTTCCGTGATCTTTCAGGCAAGTAAGTCAAGTCCGGCTGTACAACAGCTTTGGACGTTGTACCCTGGGAAACAGACGGCGAATCTGTTTTAAGGGAATCGTGTTCAACACGAGCCTCGTTCTCTTTTACTGCTTTCTTTTATTTATCGTTATTAGAGTCTGTCTTCTGCTTCTACACCTTTCTGTCTGTATTTACTTTTCTGTTATTTACATTCTGTTAATTTTTATTCTTGTAATCTGATTTATTAATAAAAGTGTTCACCGTTTCCCACAGTCTTAAAACAGATTCGGTTTAACCGAATTTAAACACTTTGTTAAAATCGGATTAATTATTTTAACAGATTTATAAACTGTTTTCTATCGAGACCTTGTTGAGTTTCTTTGGAAATCAGTTTTAATTAAACAGATTTAATTTACAGATTTGGTGTACAGATCTATAACGTTTTTTTTTAAGCAGTTGTTCTAATCAGTTTATTGAAACCAAGATTGAGTTTCTATTAACTGATTTATCGAAACCAAGATAGAGTTTCGTCGAGTCAGATCTGGTACAAGTAGATACCGATTTGCAACAGTTTGTTTAACTGTTTGTGTTTGATTTTCAGGATGACAAACACTACTCCTCTTGGGACTACTACAGTGAATGGATCTGGTGCGCCAGTTACCAACACAGTTCTTAATCATGCTGAGAAACCAGAGAAATTCAATGGGCAGAATTTTAAGAGGTGGCAACAGAAGATGTTCTTTTATCTCACTACTTTGAACCTTGCGCGGTTCTTAAAAGAGAATGCACCTCAAGTGGAAACTCCTGCTGAAGGTCAATCCTCTAATCAACAGGCTGTGCAAGCCTTGGAAGCATGGAAGCATTCAGACTTTTTGTGTCACAACTATGTTCTGAATGGTTTGGTTGACTCTTTGTACAACGTGTACTGCAAGACCAAGACTGCCAAAGAATTATGGGAGTCATTGGAACGCAAGTACAAAACTGAGGATGCTGGTACAAAGAAGTTCGTGGTAGCACGCTTTTTGGATTACAAGATGGATGATTCAAAGAAAGTGATGAGTCAGGTTCAAGATCTGCAGATTTTGCTACACGACATTCATGCTGAAGGAATGACTTTGAGTGAAACTTTTCAAGTTGCTGCTATCATTGAAAAGTTACCTCCAAGCTGGGTAGAATTCAAGAACTACCTGAAGCATAAGCGAAAGGAGATGAGTGTTGAAGACTTGGTTGTTCGTCTTCGTATTGAAGAGGACAACAAGCTAGCTCAGAAAAACACTTATACGCCTGATTCTGCCAAGGCAAATTTGGTTGAGCATGCTTCGTCATCTTCAAAGTCTCATGTCAAGGGAAAAGGCAAGGGCAAAGGAAAGAATGACAAGAAGGGCAAAGGGAAGTCTGAGTACCTTGCTCCTAAAGCTGCAATTGTGAAACCGCAGTTCCAAGGGGTGTGTTTCAATTGTGACCAGCCAGGTCACCGTGCTGCTAACTGTAAGATGCCGAAGCGGGTGACTCCACGCGAGGCAAATATGGTGAATGATGTGGACATGATTGCTATGGTTTCTGACGTCATTGCCATGATCTCTGAAGTTAACCTGGTAGGTTCCAACAACAGGGAATGGTGGGTTGATACTGGGGCTACCCGTCATGTGTGTGCTGATAAGAGTATGTTTCACTCTTTCAGAGCGGTTGACAATGGAGACAAGTTGTACATGGGCAACTCTGCAACTGCTGATATCAAGGGCGAAGGAGATGTAATCTTGAAGATGACATCCGAGAAAGAGCTCAAGTTGACTAATGTCTTGTATGTTCCAGAAATTCGCAAGAATCTTGTGTCTGGTTGGCTGTTGAACAAGTTTGGTTTTCGTCTTGTTTTTGAGTCTGATAAGTTTGTTCTTTCTAAGAATCAAATGTATGTTGGTAGGGGATATGCCCTGAATGGTATGTTTAAGCTCAATGTAATGGTTGTTAAGAATGATATCAATAAAATGAATTCTTCTGCTTATTTGATTGAGTCTTCTAATGTGTGGCATGGCCGTCTTGGACATGTAAATTTTAATTCAATGCGCCGTTTGATTAAATTTAATTGCATACCTAATTTCCATATTGACTCAAAATATAAATGTGAAACTTGTGTTGAAGCCAAACTTACAAGAGCATCTTTCAAATCGGTTGAACGAAAAACCGAACCACTTGATATGATACACACTGACATATGTGATTTGAAATCACTACCCACAAAAGGTGGCAATAAGTACTTTATCACGTTTATTGATGATTGTACAAAGTATTGCTACGTTTACTTGTTAAAAAGTAAAGATGAAGCTATAGACAAGTTTGTTCTATACAAAAACGAAGTTGAGAATCAACTTAATAAGAAAATCAAGGTTGTACGAAGTGATAGAGGAGGTGAATATGTGTCTCCATTTGCTGATCTATGTGCGAAACATGGAATCAGACATGAGTTCACTGCTCCTTACTCACCTCAACAGAACGGTATTGCCGAAAGGAAGAACCGTACCTTGAAGGAAATGGTTAATGCCATGCTGATAAGTTCTGGTTTAAACCAGGACATGTGGGGGGAAGCCATTCTAACGGCTACTTATCTTTTAAATAAGATACCTCGTAAGGAAAAAGAAGAGACCCCTTATGAACTATGGATGGGAAGAAAACCATCATATCAGTACTTACGAGTGTGGGGGTGTCTAGCAAAGGTAGCTATACCGACTCCCAAGGCCCAAAAGATTGGACCTAAATCTGTGGATTGTATATTCATCGGATATGCTAGGAATAGCAGTGCTTATCGTTTCATTGTACATGATTCGAAAAATCCGGATATACAAAAGGGTTCTGTAATGGAATCAAGGAATGCTTCCTTCTTTGAAGATATATTTCCTTGTTTAACGAAGGAAACTGGAAGTTCATCTAGAATAGATGACAATGTTGTCCAAGATAAGAGACAACGAGATGATAATGATCTCCATGATGAGAGACAAGATCAAATCGAGGAAGAAGAGGTAGAACCTAGAAGAAGCAAAAGGGCAAGAACCGAGAAATCATTTGGACCCGATTTTGTTTCTTTTATGGTAGAACATGAACCTACTTCTTATCGAGAAGCGGTAACTTCCTCAGAAGGGCCTCAATGGAAAGAAGCCATTAAAAGTGAAATAGATTCTATTTTACAAAATCATACTTGGGAGCTCGTGGATTTACCTCCTGGTTGTAAACCACTAGGCTATAAATGGATCTTCAAGAAGAAGATGAAAGCCGATGGCACCATTGACAAGTACAAAGCAAGATTGGTAATCAAAGGATTTAGACAACGTGAAGGTCTAGATTACTTTGATACATATTCTCCTGTTACACGAATAACGTCGATCAGGATGATACTTGCTATTGCCGCTTTAAGAAATTTGGAAATTCACCAAATGGATGTGAAAACGGCTTTTCTAAACGGGGATTTAGAAGAAGAGATCTACATGAACCAACCTGAGGGTTTCATAGCTCCTGGACAAGAGAACAAAGTTTGTAGGCTTGTTAAGTCATTATATGGCTTAAAGCAAGCTCCCAAACAGTGGCATCAAAAATTTGACCACACCATGCTAGAGAGTGGATTCAAAATTAATGAATGCGACAAGTGTGTTTATGTAAAAGACACAAGTAGTGGATATGTAATCTTGTGTTTATATGTTGATGATATGCTTATCGTTGGCAGTAATGACAAGATGATCAAATCTACAAAAGACATGTTGAAATCAAAGTTTGACATGAAGGATATGGGTTTGGCTGATGTGATCCTTGGAATAAAGATCATACGAACTCAAAATGGACTTGTGTTGAGTCAAGCACATTACGTTGACAAAATTCTGAATACTCATAATGCGGGGGATTCCGGCCTAGCTAGAACTCCAATTGACACCAGCAAGCATCTATCTAAAAATAGAGGCGCAGGTGTTGCCCAATTAGAGTATTCAAGAATTATTGGCATGTTAATGTACTTGATGACAAGTACCCGACCTGACTTAGCATATGCTGTTAGCAGGCTAAGTAGGTATACTAGTAATCCAAGTTATGCACATTGGGGAGCTATGACTAGGGTACTTCATTATTTGAGATACAGTCGCGATTATGGACTGCATTATGAAAGATATCCAGCTGTTATTGAAGGATACAGTGATGCTAATTGGATATCTGACATAAAGGATTCTAGATCGACTAGTGGATATGTGTTTACACTAGGAGGGGCAGCTATATCTTGGAAGTCTTCCAAGCAAACTGTTATAGCTAAGTCCACGATGGAATCAGAATTTATCGCGTTAGATAAATGCGGACAAGAGGCGGAATGGCTACGTCAATTCGTAGAGGACATACCAAGGTGGCCTAAACCGGTAACGGCCATTAGTATACATTGTGATAGTCAATCGGCAATTGGCAGAGCTCATAGCATAATGTATAATGGAAAGTCCAGACATATCCGTCGTCGACATAATTCAATACGACAACTACTCTCAACAGGAGTTATCTCAATTGACTATGTGCCGTCAAAGGATAACATCGCGGATCCGCTTACGAAAGGCTTAAGCAGAGAGTTAGTTAGTAAGTCGTCTAAAGGAATGGGACTAAAGCCCTTAAAGGAATGAGTTTCTATGAAGGAAAACCTAACCCAGTTGACTGGAGGTCCCAAGATCTGGGTTCAATAGGACAACCTAATCATAGAAATGTGGGGGAAGTCACGTCAATGTGGGGGAGTTACTTATATATTGTAACTTCCTAGTCCATTCCTATAACAAATGTGACTTGTTGAGAGGTTAAACATATGGCTTTTATGATTCAGGATGAAATCATAAAGCATAATGATTCACGATGAAATCACAAAACATGTGTTTTTAATGGTTCAAGATGAAATCACCTATGTGAGAGAGAAGTGGGGTCGCTTCAAAGGGAATTGTGGGGGCGCAATTCCTAAGAGCTCTTGCAGAACCAGGCTAGTATTCATGACCATAACGAATACGACTATGAGGACTTGACAAAGTCAGGGAGAGTCTTGTGTGAGTATGTATTGTCGTCTACGTAAACAGATGTTGAGTTCAAGGACATCGCGTCTACTCAGATCTAGGAGACTAAGTGCATCTCACAAGGGAAGGTTCAAAGGGTCACACCTACCTATCCTATGCAAGACTTAACCGCAGAAATTTCGTGGAAATTTTCGTGTGTTTTCGACCGATCTCCATTCATGTGGGGGATTGTTGGAAAATTGGTTTTGCAAAATGAGTTTTTGCAAAGTTTGGACATAATTTAATATATGTATATGTTATATATATTAGTATTTATTGGGGGCGTTGTGTTCTCCTCCAAGAGAGCTTCGTAACAAGCTAAAGTATGTCCAAAATAGAGCTAAGATGAATGAGATATCGTGTCTCAAAGTGAGGCACGTGAAACACAAAAATGGAAAAGTCCCACATCGCCTAGTGAAGGAAGTGAAGACTAGTTTATAAGGATTTTCTTGTACTAGCTTTCAAATTCCTTTAGATGAGCTATGCTCCCACTCCTACGTGCGCGCGCGCAGGGGGGGGGTGCAGATTGTGGGATTTCTGGGCCAAAATGAGTTCGAAGCTACTGAACTCATGCGAGCCCGCGCGACCTGCGGACACGAATGCAGCTCCGAAACCTCGCCTACGTGCGAAAATTTTTGCTGCTAGTTCGGGTCAGTTTTTCCAAGATATTCTGTAAATCTATTTTAGGAATAGATTTGAACTTTTTGTACAAGTTTTACAGAATTCTGTTTGTGTAAAATATTATACGAAAATCTGTTTTATTTATAACAGATTTTGTTTATTATACCGAATATTTAATCTTGGAGAACAAGATAGGTTTTCAGTATAAATATAAGCCACATCTCATTCGGTTTTGGTACACAGAAAACGCAGCTCTATACCTTAGACGTTCCAGCAGTTCTTTCGATCAGAAATACGCAAGCTTTCCGTGATCTTTCAGGCAAGTAAGTCAAGTCCGGCTGTACAACAGCTTTGGACGTTGTACCCTGGGAAACAGACGGCGAATCTGTTTTAAGGGAATCGTGTTCAACACGAGCCTCGTTCTCTTTTACTGCTTTCTTTTATTTATCGTTATTAGAGTCTGTCTTCTGCTTCTACACCTTTCTGTCTGTATTTACTTTTCTGTTATTTACATTCTGTTAATTTTTATTCTTGTAATCTGATTTATTAATAAAAGTGTTCACCGTTTCCCACAACTGAATATAGGACTTATCCCGACTATATGATGTTACTTTATGGATCTTGTCATTAAGTAAATCATAAGAAGTTATCCTTAGACTTGAGATACAAGATAATGGTCATGAATGTAGTACATTTTTGTGGAACAACTTAACGCTATACGTAACTGGTAGTCATAAGGGTTGTTTTCGGAAGTGCTACAAAGTTTGTGTGTTTTGCTTGTAATCAATATAGAAATTGTTCATTCAAATTAATTTTTGGAGTTTAATACTGCTGGGCCCCTCGTAGGGTTGTCAAGGTGTTTGCGTGGCTACGCCCAAGGTCTTTCCTGAAAGGTTCAGAAGATTTGGTAATCTTGTCAATTTCTAACAACGAGAAACAGAATGGTTAATTAAGGAATGACCTAGATCCATATCCTTATTAACACGGTGTTAGAAACAAAGGGATAATAATAATGAGTAATCATTAAAAGGTTTTCCAGGAGCCTTAATCGAGTTGTACTAGAGGCATCGGCGTGTTGCAAGACGCTAACCGATGTGATCACACTATTATGATATGTCTAAGTGGGAGCTGTTGGTTTTATAGACATTATAATAATAATCGTGTGTTAGGATCGAACTCGAGATCACGGGATTGCACACAATACGTATGAAGAGTAAAAGAAATAATTATTTATAAATGTTATACGTAATTATTAATAAACACAAAACTAGTAACGACCGTTAGTATTTAACGGAGAATGACTAACGACCGTTAGACTAATATTAGGAAAGAAATACTAATGAATATTTGGAAACAAGGGAAGGTTCCGGAATCCCTTGGGGGACTCCAAACCGATCGGCCAAGGGGGGAAACCCACCTCCTTTGTGCCTTGAGCTCAAAGTATTCAATAGTATATAAACAAACTCAATGTGCATTGTTTTCTCATAACTTGTACACACACATCTTGGTGTTTTCTCTCCTTTTCTTTGTCCCAAAGTCGATCCATCAAAACTAATCCCTAAGGGATTCGATTTTCATTGTTCAACTAAGTTTTGTGTTTAATTTACTTGCATAAACTTTTTCTTGAATTAGTACGTGTATACAAGAACGTGATTCAAACACACTATTTGTTTGAATCTTGGATTGAATTACAAAAGAGGTAAGGGGTAATTCTTGTAATCCACATAAACCCTAATTAGGGTTCTTGATTTGAAGATTGCAATTTGATTCTTGTTCGGGTTAGAATCACAAATGTACGTTTACTATTTAATATTGATTAATTAATTACATGTTATATGATCTTGTTATAATTGCTTCCGCTATGCTCACTTGATGTGTTTGGTTTATAATATATGAATGTCATGATATCATAATTCCAACACCCATAACTCGACGTATTAAAACTTTGTTGACAGATTGCTTAATGACAAGTAGTCGTGTCTTTCTAAATCTCAAGATAACCAATCCGACATCTATATAAAAAATCATAAGTATGTTACTCATTATCATGCTGATACCATAATATCTTAGTAGTTGAAACTCATGCTTTTTAGTCATTATTCAAATTCAATTCTTGTATGTTGCAACTTAGAGCAAATTCTCATCCATATAGGTTAGCTCGTTCTTGATAAAAGTACTTTGTAAATCCAATGCATAATCTTACTCTCATGAGTAGGCAAAACAAAATCAATATCATATTTCATATGCAATTCTTTTTACTAAGACGAAATGTAAGCCGATCAACATACTATCTAGCGATTTTTTTATTTTATTTTATTTATTTATTTATCTTTTTGTATACCTACACATGTCAACCAAACATAACCCCAATACCCAACACCAACAGCAACACACAATCTCACCAAAATAAAATATCGATCTGGTCCAAAAGTCCGAATCGAGGGCCTGATAAAAATGCTCGGTGTCTGTGTCGGTTTGGTCCGGTCCGATTCAACAAAGCATAATAGTCGGTTCTGCATAAGACATAACCGAACCGAACCGAGGACCGAAAATGTGAAAAAGGTTAGACCGAGGACTAGATCAAAACATGTTTGGTCCGGTCCGCTCTGATCAATTTCAGTTCGGTCCAATTTCAAATATCAGTTCTGTCCGCGGTCTATAATGCTGAAATATGAAAAGTATGAAACTTAAAGGGGTAGATAACTTGATACACAATGACAAGTTAAGCAAAATTAAAATTTTCTCCCTCCTTCCCTCATTCCTTCCAATCTTCCATCCATCCATCCCTTTTATATAAAATTCAACAAATCACCCGATCACCAGATTCTCTTTTCCAAATTCACACACACACAAAACAAACTCTCTAACAAACTAACTACTATAAAAATGATGACGTCATCACCACTATCATTAGAACAACAGAATAATAAACAACAGGAATCCGATTCAACGCCGATGACGGTGAAAGAAATGATGCATAAAACGAAATTGATCCAGTTTTTCGGCAGAACGACACCGATTATACTTCAAAACGACAATGGACCTTGTCCTTTACTCGCTATTTGTAATTACTTCTTTTCTAGGGTTTTTTTTTTTTTTTTTTTGGATTTAATTGAATTAATTGTTGATTATTTGATGAAATTGATTGTTTATGTGCTGATTAGGATGTGATTTTGTTGCGTTACGTAATTAGGTTTCGGTTGATGTTCGGTTTATGAATATGGCGATTAGGAGCGTTAGTTAGTTAGTAGAGAGAGAGAGAGAGATAGGACTAGAAGCATATATTAGTAAAAACACGCAAAAAAAGGATGTAGGGATACGATAGGCGTATGAGCGTATATAGTTTTGGAGGATGTGGCATAATTGTGTGATGTAATTAGGTCTGAATTGATGTGATTAGGAGCGTTAGTTAGTTAGTAGAGAGAGATAGAGAGAGATAGGACTAGAAGCGGATATTAGTAAAACCGCGTACAGAAATGATGTAGGGATACTATAGGCGTATGAGTGTATATAGTTTTGGAGGATGCGGTTTAATTGTGTGACGTAATTAGGTCTGAATTGATGTGATTAGGAGCTTTAGTTAATGGACAACAACTGAATGATACCTAATCCTGTCAGAGCAGGGTATGGGGACGTAGGACGTAGGCAGTCACGCATCATGCTGCTATGTGACGAGAGTGTCTAGGTGTATATTTGAGAAAAATTATGTAGCACATGTAATGTGTGTGTGTATATAAGTGAAAACACATACAAGCATAGAACATAAAAACATAAAATTATGTAGGAATTCAATAAAATACCGGCGTATGAGCATATGGTATTCTCTGTAATGACTATGCGGTATATATGTAGGTATATACAGCTATGGATCTCTACCAGCGGTATGTGAGTGGCCCATCAACCTAGAGGTTGTGGGTTCAAGTCTCGTTGGAGACATGTGAGATAGGTGGTGTAGGTTGTAAAAATTGTCGTTCCAAAAAAAAAAAAAAAAAAAAAAAAAAATCAGGTGCAAACATATACTCATAGGCTACTAAGATAGTCTGAACCCTAGAGTAAAACTAGCTATGAATCTCTATGCCTAAACGTTGGGGCACATATGTACACTTGGGTGAATAACATCGCGTAGAATGCCTAGAAGCAACTAGCTATGAATCTCTATATTGAAAACGTAGGGGAAAATATGTACATGAGAGGTTGCTAAAATCACCTAGGGAGCCTAAAAAAAACTAGTAAAAACCACTTAGACCCTCTAATCATCTATCCAAATTATGGATCTCCATGTGTTCCTATAAGAAGTCATGTCCTCGTTAAGAGAAGCTCAGGTATAGCTAGCTTAGCAGTAGTATATCCTCCCACCTAAGTTTTGGCGTACACCTCCTAAAGTCGTCAACAGTGAGGGCTTCCACTCTCCTAACTGGCACTGTCTCTTGTAGTCCTTGTCCAACCATCTCAACCTTCCTTCCCTCATCTTATTTTGCTTATTCTAAGTTTATGATTTTTATTAATTTGATTGTGGGAAATCCCTGTTTGTATGTTTTAGTTTATAAGTCTATAAATGAGCGTTGATGATCGATTGTGTAACGTTACTATGTTTGAGTCTCCAAAAAGCTTGTAGCCCAATGGTACTATGAGATAGTGTGAGGAGCTCCCCAACCAATAATAGTTTGTGGGTTTAAGTCTTGTCAGAGACAAGTGTGTATTGTATATAATGAACTTATAGTGAAATTGTAATACGTTATCTTTCAAAAGAAAAAAGTTTGGTATCAGGATAAGTGAATACGAGTTTAAGTTGATATTGTTTAATTTGAGTATTTGTGAGAATCTAAACTGTTTTGCTCATTCTAGGATTTAAGAATTTGATGAAAACGATTGTTTGTGTTATAGTTAGGAAATTATAGTTTTTGATTCAATTGAGTGAGCTAATTAGGTTTGAACTAGTTTCTGTTGTAAGAATTAGGATGTGTGATTATTGAGTATTCACTGTAAGTTAATGCCAAGTTTGTTGCTAATTACTGAATTTGGATATTTGCAGTCATCTATTAAACTCATTTTGTAGTTTGTGATTGTGCTGAAATTGATTGTTTATGGGCTTTAATTAGAAAATGACCAGTTATGGTTTTATTGCGTGACATAATTAGGTCCGACATAAGGTATGCGTTTAGAATTAGGATATGTGATTATGAGTTTAAGTTAATGGTGTTATCTGCCTTCAAACTTTTGAATTTGTTGCTGATCAGTACTTAATTTTAATATGTATGATATGCGACTATTTGATTTTTAGGTGTTTGGCTGAAAAGCGATTGTTGATTTTTATAATATTGTGAACACATGCATAACCAATACTCCCTCATCCCAAATCAAGTGTTCACCTTTATTTTTTGGTATGATTTGGTGCAAACTTGCATTTTGAAAGTAGACATATTTTGGGACGGAGGGAGTAGATGGAGTAACCAGCTTTTGTCTGTTCAATGTATCTTATGTGTTTTTGTTAAACTGGTGGAACTTAGAGGCAAAATCTGCATTCTGACCATTGAATTTTGCAATCATGTTAGGTAACATTCTCTTGCTGAGAAACAATTTGAGTCTGAGCTCGGAAGTAGCTGAAGTGTCGCAGGAGAAACTGCTTTCACTTGTGGCGGAGCGTTTAATCGACTCAAACAGTAATGTTGAAGTAATTGCGCTTTTATTTTTGTATAAGTATATTATTTGTTGCTAAGGTGAAACAAGCAGAAAAGAGAGCTCTTCATTAAAGAAGCTGCTTTCCTTTCTAATTGACTATTTCACTGTCTTACAAGCTTTTCCAGCTAACTGCAAGTTAAACGGAATGCTGTATCTGTTTGTTCTTGCTTTAATTTGTTTTTTTATTGTTGCAGAATAAAAGTGCGGAGTATGTTGAAAATCAACAACAGAATATAGCTGATGCAATTGATTTACTTCCTCGTCTTGCAACTGGCATTGACGTGAACATTAAATTTACGAGGTACATATATTTTTGTTTCTTGTTCATCTCTCTATGCAAAGTTGCATACAGATACATGCATTTGTGTTTTTTGTATGGGTTAGGCAGGACGATGCTTATGTTTTTCTTCGTTGTTCCTATATTTGCTTCTTCATAGCCCAAATTAACAATATACAATTATTTGAGCATTTGCAGAATAGATGATTTTGAGTTCACGAGGGAATGTGCAATATTTGATTTATTAGACATTCCACTGTATCATGGCTGGATCGTTGATCCACAGGTATGATCTTATAGCCTTATAAAGTTATATATGCAATAGGAATTTGTTTAACATCAATCAAAAGTACTTTTAGTCCCTCCAGGGTGTGCTAAATGATGTTGTTTTGTGATATTTAAGTTGCTGTGTATTGGTGTCAGGATTTGGATACTTCAAAAGCAATTGGCTCAAAGTCGTACAATACGTTGATGGGAGAACTTGTTGCTCTTGAAACTCAATACATGGCAAGTGTTTCTGAGAAGAATCCAGAAGAAGATTGTGTCGACTCTGTTGCCTTGACAAAAGAAAGCTCAGAAGCCCCGGTCACTGGTGAACAAGTAGAAAGCAAAGGAGATCTTTTAGAGGAAACAGAGCTATTGAGAAGTTTGAAACTATCAAATACTGATAATCCAACTTCAGAAAATGATATAAATGTTGTCGGTGCACCTAAGGAAACCCCATCTACAGTTTCAAATGGTGATAATAGTCGTCCAGTGAACAATCACACTGATGATTTGATAACATTTGAAGCTGACGAGGAAAGCCATGACGTTTCTTCATCTTTGGAAGCTGACAAGGAAGGCCATAATGGTCAAATGAATACTAGTGTATCAGATAAGCATGAAAGTAAAGATGGAAGTGAGAAAACTAGCACTGAAGTACTGACAACAACAGAAAATATCTCACATATTTTGTCTGGATCAGGTTCTTCACCTTCTGCTGACCAGTTAACTCCGAATGGCGATTTAAATGAAGTACAAAAGATTGATACTGATGTAAACATATCAGCTGAATCATCCGCATCTGCACCTGATGTGGTTTTAGAATCATCAAAAGACATGCCACAAACTATTACCGAATCTGATTCTTTAGTTTCAACTGCTGATGGGAATGAACTTGTTTCTGGAGAGAAATGCATATCGGAAACAAGCACATCAAGAAATAAAGGCGAGGCTGTCATGTCAGAAAAAGTGGACAAGGATTCTACCAGTACTGATGATACAAGTCCCAAAGATGAAACCAATGTCAGACAAGGTATAAATGTATTAAAATATGTAGAACAAATCTGTTTCGATTTGTGTGATTTCTGTTTAATAAAACTCCTCAAAGCAATTGCTTAACGTGCCTTGTATTTCCATCTAGGGGAACTGATCAGAGATTTTCTGAAGAGCAGTGCCAGCCAGTTGACTATATATGGGTATGTTTTGCTCATCCGTTGTGCTCTTTTGAATTTTTGTCTCTTAAAAGACGATTATGATTTCTCTTGCTTACTAGGAGGGCTCTCTTTCCCTTTTTTGTTTCAATATTTGCAGACTGTTTTCCTTGCAAGAGGGTTTAAAAGAACGTGAACTTTGTGTGTTTTTCCGTAATAATCACTTCAATACGATGTTCAAGGTTGGTTCCTATGCACAGTTTGTAGCTTATCTTTCAGTTGTATTTTAGACGGTTGTCAAAATCTTGTTCTTCTGTACGTTTTCTGAACATGGAATTTTCAGTTTGAAGGTGAGCTATATATTTTAGCTACGGATCAAGGTTACTTAAATCAACCTGATTTGGTATGGGAAAAGCTAAATGAGGTAATGTCTTTTTATCTTCTTTCTTTTATGGCCATTTGAGCAACTCTAGCTGAGTAAAATCTTGTATTTGTAACAGTCGGGTTTTATTCTCTACATAAATGGATGTAAATGTGTAATATTAGCTGCATGAATCATGCATAAGTGCTATTTGATGAATAGAAATTTAACAGGATACTATTTAGACATTTATGCATTTTATTATTAATCTTAACTGGTTAATGCATAATGTGATTCCAGGTGAATGGTGATACAGTGTTCGTGAATAACAATTTTAAGAAATTTAACCCAGAAAATCATGACACACGCTCATGGGATCAGCAGAATGCGATGGCTGATACAGCTGTACGTTGCTTCTCGTAACTAAATATACTTGTGTGTTTAATAAAGCAAATGAACTATGCATTTTTACTTTAGTTCGTACATCTTACTTCAGTTTTCGTGTTACAGGATTATATTGCCAAAATGGACAATGCAGACACTAGTTTCAAGTAATTTTCTGTCTTTTTACAAAGCCATTCAATTGAAAATAAGCCAATCTGCACTCGGCTTTGTATATATTCTTATTTGATATATTAGAAATTGCGTCTAAGAAAGTTTAATGTATGCTGTTGTATGACAGTGCTGATCTGCAATTGGCGATAGAACTACAGCAACAAGAGTTTGAGCAACAACAACAGCAGCAGCAGCAGCCACAGCGCATTTTGCCACAGTCGCCTACCACTTCACGTTCTGGGCTTGTTGTGGGTCCCCAAGTAAGCTATCAATTTTGTGGGCTTTTATTTTTTAATCTTAGTCGTCTATTTGGAAATGTGAAGGATACATATATGTATATATACTAAAATCTTGTTGAGATAAAAAAAGGAGCCATCAAGGCATCTAGTGTTTTTAATACCGGTTGCCACATATCACGGTGAAATTTATCTCGCAATATGCCAACATATAGATATAGATTGATACTATTGTTAAATAAACCCAATAGAAAAACATCATTAAGGTATACAGGTACAAACAAAGATAATCTATCATTGTATTTGTCGATATGGATTTTAATCGATTTGATTACACCCAGCAAGATAGTAACTTTAGTAATATACACAAGTCTAATGATTTGATTGGCATTCGACAGAATGTGCATCCCGCAAGGCCGAAGAACTCGTCTTCATCATCTAGGCAGGAACAAAAAGCAGCGAAGGATAAGGATAAGTGCATTGTGATGTAAAAGCTTGCCATGCCTGCGATCTACATCTTTGGACTGTATGTCTCGGCACTCTATTTTGAACCATTTAATCCTATTTGGTCATACTTGTGATTTTAGATTTAGTTCCCTTTCGCTGTAAATAATGTAGGACAATTTGGTAAATGAGACATGATGAACGTTTGGCATATTGTACCATATGCACAGAATATTGTGAAAACATTTACAGTTAGAAAAAGCACCCTTGTGTACAAGTTACTGTTTTTCTTTGTGAAATTCATAGCGTTTGCTGCTGCGAATTTTGACGTTAATATTCATTTCAGTTTTAAAGAATCATTAATGTTGTCTTTTCTGCATGTTAAGACTATGTGATGCCGGAATTTTCTTAACTGCTATTAGTTGAGTTGAGTGATGGGTCAAAATTGGTATTTTTGTATGGGTTAAAACAGGATGAATCAATATGGTGTGTTAACCCAAAACACTTTTGTTTAATGTTTTATATTTTTCATTGATAACTATGGTTATAAAAATGTTATTTCGCTGATGATCTATTTTTTGAAGAAAACAATTAAAAAGAAGTATGCAAATCTAAGCTTGTTTGACACGCAAAAATAGACCCAACCTGCATTATCCCACTTGTAAGTAACTTGGTAGAAATTGTGCTTGCTGGAATTACAAGTTCTAAACCAAGAAAAAATCCAATAAAATCGTGTTTATATGCATTTGTTGTGTCTCCATGTAAAAAAACAAAAACCTAACCTAGAGAAAACTGAAACCGGCGATTTCTAAAAAGCAAAAACCAAACATTTTGGGTTCGATTTTGGTTTAAATCAAAATTTGAGCCGAACCGACCCAGTCACCTCTATTGACAATATTATGTGAGAATTACTCGAAAGCTTCTTTGTAGTGTGCATTCTCATGATAGATAACTTATATTGTCACAGTTTATCTATTACTGAGATTCACTTTCCTCATATTTCATCTTTAAATTCTTCCATCTTTACTTGCACGCGTAAGACATATGAAATGCCAATAACTATTGAAAAAGATGAAAGAGACAATACAAGTGTACCGAAAGTAAACCCTAAAATCAACTCATGTTGGTCCATTAATGTGTAAGGTTATAGCTGTTTAGCGTACGGGATTAGGTTGATTTGGCATTAGTTACATCCGTTGAAACTTGAAAGTACATCGATTTGGCATTAGTTACATCGTTGAAGATACATCGAACATCGCTATTTGTATAAGTTTGACAATAATCCATCATGAAAATAAGCGTTTCATTTATTAAAAAGTTGACATTGTAAAAAGCTATTAGGCTACTAGGTATTTGCTCGACTCACGCATGATTCTCTTTGCCATCCACCATAATGAAAAAGAAAAAACGGTCTCATTTATTATTTTTTATTTGTGTGTGAGTGTGTGTGAGATATTTAGTTGTGTATATTTGTATAAAGTGGTTATTTAATGAAAGGTGAAGTTAGAGGTGACCTTAACTACTAAATGATGAAGTGAGGTGGAGAAATGAGAGGAGAGAAAAAGCTGAGATGACGCTGGTTGTCGGATGAAAAAACTAGCACTTGCCTACCTGCCTTAGATAGCTAAGGCTGCTAAGTTATGAAAACAAAATAGACAATAAAAAGTTGATTGCGGAAAAGAAATGCATGTGTTGTACACTTGTACATTCATTTTATAAAAATGTGGATGATATGTTTTTTTCTTCTCTTTTGTGTTGTGTTTTGTCATACCATCGACATCAGGGGCGGACCTAGAGGGTTCCCGGGGTTTACGGGAAATCGATGGATGTTTGCCACTTAGTGTAGATTTTCATTAAAAATCTCGATTTCTTCAAAATGAGTGGTCCTAAAATTTTATATCACATAGATATATGTCATGTTTATTGTTTAGTTAGTCCACCAATATATCAAAAGAAATATATGTCTTCCTAATTGGTTTAGTGGTTTTAATAAAATTGCATATTTTACTTTATTTTTATCTACTTTATACTTGTAAAAGAAAATTTGTACACTTGCTCACTTAGAGTCCTAGGTTCGCCCACATCATAATTAATTTTCGAACGGTTATTTCATGGAGTTTTATTCGAATTTGGTAGTAAGAACATTGTTTTAGTATGTGTTCCATGACTCTTGATTGAACCTCCATACTTTTGTAGTTATCACAAAATGCTTAGTACGTGACAAATTACATGCTGTACTATTTTTTATTTCAGAATAAGTATAATATAATAGACATCAGTTTTGTTGTTTACAAACATTTAAGACTTTCTATAACCTTTGAATATTGATTTTCTCATTACAAGATTAGAAAGTTGTGTATAACAGTATCTTTTGTATATTTTAATAGTTTTTTTAAACTAATATATAATCAAACAGTTTCACTAAAATATAATATCTTGTAAACGTCGTATGAATATTATTTTAGTACTACTATGCAAAGAATAAAAATGCCGACTAATGACTTTCAGAGCTAGTACTATGCTTCTTATCCAATGGGCTGGCTGACATAGCCATTGGTTGTTTCTGAATTTATTTTATCTTTTAATTTAGATTTTATCATCATTTCACATGAATTGTTCAAACTTGTTAATCCACTTAGTAACTCAAGTCTCATTTTTGCTCTAATGTTGGGTTTGTTTGATTAATTTTTTAATTAAGTCATGTTAATTAAGAGATGACTTAATGCAGACAACATCAGTTTTATTATTTAATATTTTAAGTCATATTTTTGTATTAAGTCACAAACAAACATTGACATGCAAAATGTATCAACCAATGGAGTAGGATTTAAGTATTAACGCAACCTACGAACGGTGTCAAATACTTGATGAGATGTCCGTCGCCGATTTCATACAGTTGAAACCACTCGTTAACATATGTAACTAGTAATGCATTGCTTGTCACACAATATTAACATTACAACAAAATCGAAAGTTAGTATAGAACTTCTTCTAATAAGTTCAAAAGACAAGAATAAGATGGAAACTTGGTTAACATTAAGAAAAAGGTACCCGCGTAATGCAGCGACGGATACCCTGTAACTATATTTTGCGGCGAACAAATGTCATTCCGGCTCAAATAAGCAGATAATCATAAAGAGATTGCTCCATCAAAACCTAAGATATATGGCTGAATCTATTGTGTATGAAGTATGATTAGTGTGTGTTATACCTTTTTTGATTCTTTCATAAACTATGAGTTCTTAACTTTTTTTTATATTAAGATTTTATAACTGACATTTAATGTAAATCAATACCTTTTTTATTTATTTATTGTTTTTATTTTTTTAGTTTTAGTTTATATGTTACAAGTATTGATATGATGGTTATATAATTTTTTATCATTAAATAACTTATTTGATCATTAATATGATGGTTAAAAGTTTTGAGGTTATAAGTATTGATTAAATTTTGAAATCTTTCACTAACAAGCAAGTTTAAGAGTCTGAATTTTTAATTCTTGCCGATTATTGAATAGTTTCAAATGATTTATATATTAGTAGAGATATATTGTGAGTATAATTGTACTAATAAATTGTATCATTTTGAACATGCCATGTAACTCTTATCATGGTCAACTCAAGATCATAATATATATACACACACATCATCACCTTGTACATAACAAACACAACTTACACACAAACCATTTCTCTATTTTCACACACCGAAAACACCATGTCAATAGCATCACAAAATGACTCATCAAATCCATGCACAAAAACCATACAAGAAATCATGCAAACATATAAATCACTTCCACCAAGACCATCACTTGAAGACCTTGAAGCAGCCAAAATGGTCATCAAATCAGTCAACACTGAAGAACAACAAAAACTTAATGAAATCATAGCCCAAATATGCCCACATGACATCCCACAAAATCTTTTTACTATCCTTAAAGAAGTCAAACAAGCCATGGTCTTGTTTCAAAGCCAAGAACAAAGGAAAGAAGCTATGCAAATTGTTGACTTTGACAAAACTTATCAAACCTTTGATGAGTTGATACTAAAAGCTTCAAAGTGTGTTTCTTGTGATACCCAAGTGGATAAAGATGATGATTTGACATACCCTATTGATAAACTTGAAAAAGAAGCTGTGATCAGTGATGAAAGTTTGTTGACTTTTAACAAAGTCGACAAAGTTGAAAGCTTTAGGGGTTTAGTCAAGAGTTCTTCAACAAAAGCCACAAGTTTTCTTACAGGTTTGTTCAAATATTTGTTATTTATGTAATTTACTTATTGGGATTATAGTATTATACTAACTTCTTTTTTTCAGAAAATGAAAATATAACAATTTAAATTGCAATTCTGAAGTTGCTCAAGTTAACTTACACCAAGATTTTCTTTTATTGAATTCCAAATTAGCCTATGTAAACTAAGAATACATAATATGATACACGAGCTCCTAATAAAGAACTCGTATAAAGATCTGAAAATTTCGGGTTTTAGAGACCGATATGAGAAAAACTAGGATCTATAGTTGGGCGATAATGTCCTGATCACTAAGATATTTTTTTGGATATGTTGTGAGCCTCATAACTCCAAACGGATTAAAAGTTACTGTCGTTATAAGTTGGTTTTCATGCTAGCCAACTCCTCTATTTTCTAAGTATCGTAAGATTTCAGTAAATTACCATTAGCTAATCAGATGTTGTAAAAGACTTATGCATCTGTTATTTTGGTGTTTTTGTGTGAAATGTAAGAATGATTTGCATTTGTATTTTGTAGGTGTAGAAGAGCCTGAAAAGTTGAGTTTGATGAAAGTCGCGGCCTTGATTGAAATCATATCCAAACAAGAGGGAAAAGTTCTTGATCTTCAATCAAAACTAATGGAAAACATAGAATGGCTTCCAATGTCAATCGGAAAACTATCAAACATTACTGAACTTAATCTCTCAGACAACAAACTTACAACTCTCTCAGCCTCCATCACCAATCTAACCGCTTTAACAAAGCTCGATGTCCATGCAAACCAGCTAACAAACCTACCTGATTCATTTGGTCAACTAGTCAACCTACTCGATCTTGATCTCCACGCAAACCGACTAAACTCTCTCCCAGACTCATTCAAGAATCTTTCCGACATTATCAATCTTGATTTAAGCTCAAACCATTTCACTCATTTGCCCGATCTCATAGGGAACTTAACCTCTATGCAAATCTTGACCGTCGAAACAAATGATCTTGAAGAGCTTCCTTACACAATTGGATCATGTTCTTCACTTATAGCACTCAAACTAAACTTTAATCAACTAAAAGGGCTTCCGGAAGCTATTGGTAAGCTAGAGTGCTTGGAGATACTTTCTTTGCACTACAATCGTGTAAGAAAACTGCCTACAACAATGGCGAATCTTGCTAGATTAAAGGAACTTGATGTTAGTTTTAATGAACTAGAAGGGATACCCGAAAGTCTTTGTTTTGCTACTAGTTTGGAAACCCTTAACATCGGTAAGAACTTTGCTGACTTGACGAGTTTGCCACGATCAATTGGTAACCTTGAAAACCTTCAAGTGCTTGATATAAGCGACGATCAAATAAGGTTTTTACCTGAATCTTTTGGGCTATTGTCTAAGTTGAAGATATTCCGAGCGGATGAGACTCCTCTTGAGATGCCTCCAAAAGAAATCACTAAGTTAGGGGCTCAGGTAAGATGGGTGCACCATCTATGGTTCTCTTTAGGTTCATTACTTTTGCGCATTTAATTAAGGGTTCTTTGATATTGCGTTTCAAAGTTATTATCTGAAAAATGCTCGAAACTAATTATTTAAACTTGAAAACGCAATAATCAGGTAATCTTAACACCTTTATAAACAAACGCACACTGACATTGTTTGTTTAACAGGCTGTCGTTGAATACATGGCTAATTTGGTCGCAAAGAGAAACGTGAAACCTCAAGAAATGAAGAGAGGACAAAAGGGATTTTGGTCATGGATTTGCATGCTCTTTTCAGGTTGATCGGGTCTCTAAAAAGTTTGATGTAAATAGTATACAAAAGTGATTTCATATCATATTTCACCGTACATTGAATTACAAGCTCGACAAGTATGTATCAAACATATACTCCCAAAATTCGTATTCACTTCCTTGTACAAAAGTTCTGTTCTGAGACAATTAATTATTTATATAAATTTGTACATACATATACATTAAAAGTCGTACATTGTCACTATATTTTAATTTTAGCTATATCTTTATCATATTATACTATAGTTGAATTGATATCATCGATTGGTTATATAATCATTGCATTTCTTATTGAAATAACAAATGTTACGTGGAATTTGTCAATGATTAGGATAAACATTGGATATATGATGGCTATTCGTATGAAAGTGATTAGATATATTACTTGACCGTTCTAACTTTGTTGCTCTTATAAGTAAATGAAATCCCCTATTATATAATTTTGTCTAAATATAAGTAGAGATGATAAAGTGAGTACATTTTTAAGCATGTATTTCATTTGTTAAAATGTTAAGTATGGTGTAAAATATGCATGTACTACATTACAAGTCATTAACTTTCCATTTGATAATATCTCAAAATGTAGCTTTTATGTATAGAAAAGGTTATCAATCGTGAGCTTCTAAATTACTCGAGTATAATTTCAGTTTCAGCTAGAACAAGATAAAAGGACATCAGTAGCCCACTAATTCAAACCTATAAGTTACTCAAAACTATTATTTGCTAATAATAGTAACAAACAACTTTTGAATGAGTATAATCTTACTTATATTTTTATGTGGAGGGTCCACATATTAGTGGCAACCATAAAGCATGTGATAAACAATTATACACACACTCAATCTTAGCTCTAATATTACTTGTTAAGAAACTGGATTGAAGCAAAACCGCAACTAAAACATGAAATATAATAAAAGATGACACACGGATTTAATGTGAAAACCCCTAATAGGGTAAAAACCATGAACAAGGAAAGATATGTTCAACTATGTAGAAATTAGGAATTACACTTCTCTCTAATTACACTGATAAACACCTATATTCATACCTTTTGTATTAGGAGATACACAAATTCTAGTTTTTTTTTTTCACAAGGAACCTTTAGGAGATATAAGGTTGAGAGATGCACGGTTGGGCTAAACCTCGAGCTCAGGCTTAGGCCCGGCCTAGAAAACCTTGAAAAAGCCCGACTTGAAGCCCGATTTGGCCCAACAGGCCTAAATGGTCCTTATATTTTTCACCAAAGCCTGGTCTGGCCTAAGCCCGGTCCGGCTAAGCCCAAATCCCGGGGCTTTTGAAAAGCCAGAAAAAGCTCGGGATATTGTTGTTAGAGAGCTTTTATTATGCAATTAATGTGCTTCGTTATAATCTGTAACTTTGTTTTGTTATTTTTAATAATTTATTTACAAATGTTGATCAAATATATCCCTATATAATAACTATATTATATTATTATTATTACAAAATATATAAATAAGCCCGAGCCTAGGCCGGGCTAAGCCCGGTTTGGCTCGGCCCGGACCATTTAGGCCGTAATAGGCCTAATATTTTAGTTAGGGCCCAAGCTTTTTTAGGCCCGGTTCAAGCCCGACCTAGCCCGAGCTTTGTGCACCTCTATAAGGGGGTGTTTGTTATCCCCCTTTGAATCTAAAGAAAGGATGAATTGTTTCTTATGGCTGAATTGTATCAATTAACTAACGATTGAAGCGTTGTTGAACTTGAAATTATTTTTGATTTTGAACCAGTATAGAAGAGTAGAAGGCATCCTATTTCTGCCCCTGGAAAAAGTAAGCTGACAAATATTGGTTTATTCATCGTAGTCATTTATGATGATAGTTCTAGTATTTAAATTTATTTTTACAATACAGGCCAATCACTAGTATATTTTAAAGGTTTGGGTCAAAGCGGGTGTTTTTGCTTGGGTCAGGCGGGTCAATTAATGAACCGTTAAATGAACTCAAATTTTGTCAAAACTAATAAATTGTCAAAGGAGATTAAAAAAAATTATAAATGTTATGAATCATATTTTATCTAATAAGTGTTAAGTTACATAAGTAGTACCACCATTTTTATAGCTAGAATCAGGATTTGTATGCTAACTTCTTTAGAGCACTAGGTGTTGTCGTGCCGTCGGGTGGTGCTATGTGTAAATGTGATGCCATCTCAACACTTTTTCATATAACACCACAATCTATTACAACACCTAAAACACCCGTCCCTAATATAAAAATGGTGCCATGGGGCAAAAGTGATGTCATGGGTCTATAGATAACCTACTACCTAAAAAAAAAAAAAAACAAAAAGTCACCATGTAGGCTGGTGTTGGTGGCGCGAGAGGCTAACACCCCAAACCGGGTATGGTTGTGGTGCCGTCGTGCTCGACTAGTGGTTTGACGCATGGCTTCAATGCCACCGTACCTAATACTCTTGGCTTATTATCCAATAATGCATAACCAATACTCTTGGCTCATTTTGGATTAAAAATTAATTGTAAATTCAAGGGGAAATCAAAGTGGAGAAGAAGACGAGGGTATTTTTGTCATTCGTAGGCGGTTCAGTCCAACTAACGAAAAGCATAACGAACGAACCTGATAGTGACATTATTTGCAAGGAAACAATGGTACTACGGAAAAAAAAAAAGTAGCAGGAAGTGCGAAAATGAAGATCCACAAAGACAACTTTTTGAGTTTTGCCTAAATAATTATAGCTAACATATGTTTGGTAGACGATTTATCCATATTATATGTAAATAATAATATTTCAAAAATCAACAATATGTAAGATTACTCGTAATAAGTGCTTCCACCAAACAATGGGTGGTGGTGGTCCACCATGCGTGGAAGTGTGGAACCTTATTACGCCTCCACAACTACCATACGTGGTTGTGTGCTTTTGGTGTTTATTTGGCAATGTTGGTAACCAAATGGTTTGCACAACAAAAAAAATATCAATCGAGATTATTTTGAGCCCTTTGAATATGATAATGCTCATTTCACTTTTATTCACTCTTCAAAACACATTCTTTCTCATCATTTAACTAAACGCCCGTTTTATCCTCCATGTAGGTACTAAGGGGAAGAAAAAAAAATACCAAGTATATATACTTTTTACTATAAAAAAAATTATCATAAAACAAAAAATAATAAAATATTAATATAAAACAAAAAAATACGAACCTTAGGGCATACACGTGGAATCCACGTCTGAATACCAAAAAGCACATCCACCCATAACTATAAAGTCTCATTTGCACTCCATCTTCATTCTCTCTATCGCTGCTCTCTTTAATTTCTTATGGGCGACTCACAGACTCACTTTTACTCAGGTTCATCGCTTAGGTATAACTAATTCGCCTTTCATTTACTTAAATATGTTGTTTATATATCACCTACATAGGAGCCGGGCAATTTCGACCCAACATATTCTTATTCTTAAGTGATGCAAATTTTATTATTATGATAAAAAAAGGATTGTACAAGACCCTCACAAAATTTTTTGTGTAACAACCCTTTTAAAAATCCTGGACAATCTGTATGATATGTTGTTAATTTATATACTACCCAATGAAGAAGGGGAAAAGTAAGTATTAATTTTTGAGAAATTCCGAGACTAAACCAGTCGCTCAACTTCGCTACCTTTCATGGACCAAAAAACTTGATTTTACAAAATTAGACCGAACGACCAACGACTTTTTTACTTTTGATAAAAATTCGACAAGTGACAAAAAAAGTCGCTTAAAAGTACAAAAAAGTAAAAAAGTTGCTTAATTTAGGTACAAAAAGAACAAAAGTAAAAAAAGTTAGCTTACTTTTCTTGCAATTTTTATCGAAAGTAAAAAAGTCGCCAGTCGCTCGGTCTAGTTGAGGAATAGCAACTTTTTTGGCCCATGGAAGGTAGCGAAGTTGAGCGACTGGTCTATTCTCGGAATTTTCTCTTAATTTTTTCCTTTTGATATGTAGTAATTCTTGAATAATACTCACTATTATTGAATTATTATGTAAAAAGTGAGATGAAACAAAGGAAGGTGCCAAATTCAGGAACAACTCCTGAAGTACCAGATACAGAAAAGTAAGTCTTAATTAATCCTATATCAATAGTTTCTGTTGTAATATAGTATGCATATTAGCAAGTGTTACTAAGTCTAGGGGGTCGTAGTGTAACTTTAGTCAAATAGGAATGCATAGGTCGGTTCATCACACTCTATATATATCATTATAGGTTTTCCAACGATGAGTAGTACTGGGCATTCGGTTTTTGGGTTTTCTCCTTTGTAGCAGCCGACTACAACTCAGTTTAAAGTTGGTTTTCTTCCCCCCTCATCTCTATAATAAAGAGGTGAGGGGGGAGGAGTCATTGTACCGTTCAATCTTTTCCTTTGATCAATAAACGAAACGTTTGGGTCATACGTGTGTGTTCTTCTTTAGTCGGGTTTCGGGTGTGCACATGTGTGTCGATTTACTTTACTAGTTCGGTATTCCGCATACTTGCTTCTGGTTTGTTGATTGCAAATTCAACAATTGGTATCTAGAGCTTTGGTTCGTAAACGCGGAAGCGAGGTCGATCTCGTAAAGGGTTTGCTTGATGGTCGATCGTACGTCATCAAGTGTTCTTGAGGTTTCGGGTCTTCGAAGCTTCAAGGTTGTCGAGATTTTGCAAGATTTTTGGGTTTACGAAAGTCGGTTTGCAAAGGTTATTTACATCGACAAGGTTCCGAGTTTCAAGCAAGAAGAAGAAGAAGGTGTTCGTTTTTTGTTTATTTTTGGCAGCTTGTTTTAAATACCAGAATACGAATACGACAATTAAAAGGTGTAAAGGTTTTCTTCTTTTATTGTTACATGCCCATGCACGAGATTGTCTTTCTTGGAACATGCATGTGAGGTATCCAAGTGTATGTTTAATTGTTACATGCATGTTAAGAAAGATATTGAATAAAGAAGTTTTGTTTTAGTTGAAGCTTTTATTTGTTGAAGGTTATATTCGACAAAAGTTTTTTTTTTAAGTTTCAAAATTTCTTGTCGTGTTGCTTGGTAGCTTAGATCAAAGTTACGGGTTTAGCATATAAAGTCGACAAGGGTGTTTTAAAAGGCACACGTGGACTTTGTTTAATTCGGTGTTGTGAGGCTTATTTATATCACAAGGTAATCAGAATAAACAAAGGGTTTGGATAAAGATGACGGGGACCAAGTTTGACATCGAGAAATTTGATGGAAAGAATGACTCCGGGTTATGGCAGGTAAAGATGAAGGCTTTGCTGGAACAGCAGGGATTAGCTGCAGCATTGAAAGAGTTACCTGCAGCTACGATAGTGGCATACGATAATGTCATTCAGAAAAAGATTTACAGCACATTGATCTTGTGTTTAGGTGATCGGGTCCTACGGGAGATCACCAAGGAGACGACTGCAGCGGGGATTTGGAAAAAGTTAGAGACTTTATACATGACAAAGTCTTTAGCTAATCATTTGTACTTGAAGAAGAATTTATATACTTTTCACATGCATCCGGGTAAGAGTCAGTCTGAACATATTGATGAGTTTCATAAGCTGGTAGGTGACTTAGCGGCTATATATACTGCTATATTGGATGAAGATCAGGCATTATTATTACTCACATCTTTACCATCGTCTTACGGTAGTTTTGTGGATGCTTTGCTATATGATCGGAATTCTTTGAAGCTAGAAGACGTGGTCGCGACACTTCATTCTAGGGAACTTCAAAGGATGACGGAAGCAAAGGTTGATGGTGGTGAAAGGTTGTTTGTGAGGGGCAAATCTGATCAAAGTGATATGCAGCAGGGTAAAGGTAGTGCGTGGTCAAAGTCACAAGGAAGAAACAACAAACTCAAGTGTTATATATGTCAGTCTGAGGAGCATTTGAAGAGGGATTGTCCCAGGTATAATCACAAGAAATCTCAAGGTTTTGTTAGGAATGAAGATCAGGTATCCGGTTCTGGAGCTGACGGTTATAACAATGTTGATGTTATGATGGCTATGAGTGTTGAAAAGTTATTTGACTGGATCATGGATTCAGGGGGCTCATACCATATGACATACAGGAGAGATTACTTGTTTGATTTTGAGGAGTATGACGGTGGTTATGTACTGCTAGGTGATGGCAGGGAATGCCGTCTACATGGGACGGGTAAGGTTCAAGTACAGATGAGGGATGGGTCAAGTTTCGTTTTGGATAACGTCAGGTATGTTCCGGAATTAAAGCGAAACTTGATATCGCTAGGTACTCTTGAAAAAGAGGGTTTTACCGTGAAAATGCAGTCTGGAAAGATCAAGGTTATAAAGGGTTCATTGGTGGTTTTATCAGGGACAAGGAAGGCTAATTGCGTATATACCCTGGACGGTCAGGCAGTGACCGGGAAGACATTGAAGGGTAGGAAGCAGTTAGGAGAATCTCAGACTGGGAAGAAGATCAAAACAGGTACTGTTCTTGATTCTTGTAATCAGAGGTCTACACAACAATGTATGAAGAGTGGGGTCGCCAAACATTTGGGTGTTGCAAGGATACAGCAGCAGAATGGGTTGGTTAAGAAGACGAATGTGACACTCTTGGATAAGGTACGTTGTTTTCTGATTCAGTCTGGTCTGTCCAAGGTTTTTTGGGCAGAGGATACAACCAGGTCTACATATCTAGTGAATAGGTCACCATCATCAGCGATTGGATTCAAGACGCTTATAGATATGTTAGGGATTTTTGGTTGGCTTGCTAGTAATTCCTGGGATACCATAAAGGTATAGTGGGTTATTAGCTTTGAAGGTTAGATGACGTTACTTCAAAGGGAGTGCTTTACAGGAATATGGTTTTCAATGAGAGTGGGGAATACAAGAAAACTTTCATTGGTTCTGGTGTAGGTACGGGTTTAGTGCAGGTGTTGCAGGGAGTTGAGTTTGAGGTGGAACCGCTTGGGGATCATACATTTGAGGTGGAACCTCAGGGGAATGTCGGTCAGGTAGCTGGTTCACAGGAAGTACAAACTCAGGATTTTATAGACTATCATTCAGCACGTGATAGGGAGCAACACTCAGCACGGGAACTATACAGGTATAGAGAAAACAGTAATGAGGCTGCTTTTGTAGTTGCTAGAGTGGAGTATATATACGCACACGAGTCATTGACTTTCAATAATATAGTTGCTTGTGAGGTAATTTCCAAGTGGAAGACTGGATTGAAAGAAGAAATGGATACTCGGTCAGATGTGTGTGTGCTCAGCAACGGTTGCAGGAAAAGCAGTGACGACAGCCACAACTATTACTGGGAGTATACACCAGGTATGTTCATACATCTATTTCTCTATATAGATGGTATGGTTTTTTCTTCCGGATGCAAGGCTGAGATCTGGGATACCAAGGGTTTGCTGGATAAAGCAAAAGGAAATATACTTGGTATGTAGATCATCAGGGATCAGAGTGGTAATACTCTGAGGGGGTCATAGTCTAGGGTTCACAACGAAAAGTTGGTACAAACTTTGTTGGAGGGACACTCCATACTGTCGTTGGAGGGAAGTCTATCAGGGGACTGTGATGTGGAAAAGAATGGTAAGTGGTCATATACATATGCGGTTGGAAGCCGGGAGTATCAGATGGTCTGCACGAGACCTGACATAGCATCTGTAGATGTGGGTATGTTGGATAGGTTCGGTCATGGATTACAGACAGACGTACAGGTTTTTGTGGATATTGACTACACTATGGGTAGATCGATCACTGTCATGGGTAGATCAATCACAAGGTACGGGTTTATGATACAAGGATGTGCAGGAAGCTCAGAATCTATGATGCTGCACATGGAGGCTTTGTCAACAACTGAAGCGGCGTATATGTCACTTACGAAGGCTGCAAAGGAGGCTATTTGGCTAAAGGGACTCTCGATAGAGTCATGATCTAAGCTAATGTTAGTAGCGGTTATTGCTACTAGTGCGTGGATGAAGGCACACCCCTATCCGAGGTTCCAGCACTGGTTGAAGCTGCTGCGTATCAGAGATGGCTAATATGATACTAAGGTGGAAATTGTTGTAATATAGTATGCATATTAGCAAGTGTTACTAAGTCTAGGGGGTCGTAGTGTAACTTTAGTCAAATAGGAATGCATAGGTCGGTTCATCACACTCTATATATATCATTATAGGTTTTCCAACGATGAGTAGTACTGGGCATTCGGTTTTTGGGTTTTCTCCTTTGTAGCAGCCGACTACAACTCAGTTTAGAGTCGGTTTTCTTCCCCCCTCATCTCTATAATAAAGAGGTGAGGGGGGAGGAGTCATTGTACCGTTCAATCTTTTCCTTTGATCAATAAACGAAACGTTTGGGTCATACGTGTGTGTTCTTCTTTAGTCGGGTTTCGGGTGTGCACAGGTGTGTCGATTTACTTTACTAGTTCGGTATTCCGCATACTTGCTTCTGGTTTGTTGATTGCAAATTCAACAGTTTCTTTCTTCTCCATTTGTAATTTATATCTTCCAAATTAATATTATTACTTAAATTGACTCTTGCAGATTTAAGTTGGATGAAAGATGCTACTTTTCAGAACTAACGGAGGAACAACTGTGAGTTTACGTACTGACTCATTCAAAACACTATCCAGCTATATCAATATTGTTTCTTTTACATACACTTGTAATTTTAATTTGCTTATTTGTTTTTGTTCAGGACGGCATCATTCTGCAAAGTTCCCAAGTTTCGGTTTGTGCCGTGTAAGGTTTTTCTTAGCTATAACAATGATGATGGAAAAGCTACCCTACGTAGACTCTCCTTTTTTGGAGGAGGAGGATGCAAATTCTATACATATGATCCTCCAAAAGACACTGCCCACACGGGTAGTGGTCGTCATCAGCTGTTTGTGACTAGTAGATTATGATTGTAACTCAAGTTTATGATTATTGCAGCTGTATGTAGTAGCTTGCTTATTAATCTTCTTTTAGTTGTGCATTGGGTATGTCTTTTGTCTGTAAAGTTAAGATCAATTGTAGTGTTTATATGGTTTGTGAGTAATTGATTTCACATTTTCAGAAAAAAAAAAAAAAAAAAAAAAATCATGATAATTAAACTAAAAATCATCCATCATAATAACCAAAAGTAGTTTTTATTTCTTGTTTCATGTCATGTTAAAATAAACTGCAGGTCAAAATATGAATCACTGCCTTGAAATGGTGTGATAGGCCAATGCTTAAACTTCAGAATTTTATTTTTTTACTTGATCAGTTTTACCTTTGTTCACAACGAGGGATTATAACCGTATGCCAATAGGCAAAAAACAAACAAAAAGTGAATTAAAAGTGCAGTAGGCTCAGTTCTACTTAACTTTATTTTGTAATTGCTTTTGCTAGTTTTAATATATTTTAGCCGTTCAATTTTGTCTTCGTCTTTCTTTTTTCAAGGGCAATTCCACCTAACGTTTATTAATCAATCAATCCCTACAACTGATTACCCCCTTATCCTTAATTGTCATCATGTCTAAGGTTAGTGATATAGTCCACGACGATGTTGTTAAGACTTAAAATCATGAACCTTTGAACAAACCATTCTTTGCCATGCCATTCCCAATCTCATGTACTTGTAAAATTAGATGTTTATAAACTTAACTACTAATTTTCTAAGGGGATGTTTATTATTTTTGTTAGCTAAGGGATGCATGAGCCCTGTGAGACCCATGGCTGTTAATGGGTCTGGATGGGAGAGTCTCCCTTATACTACTCATATAGGGATAGACCAAACAAAGGAAAAATAGACCCCACTTACAAAACAAATACTTCCTTCGTCCCTTATTAAATGTCCAGTTTTGACTTTTCGAGTCTTTTTTCTTTAACTTTGACCTTAAATATTTTTGTTTGTATCATATGATACTTGATAAAAATTGTGTCAATGAAAAGTACATTTAAAACTCAATTCATTCATATATTTTGCATCATGTATTATATATCATATATAAAAATATTTATGGTCAAAGTTGATAAAACAAAACTTTGAAAATTCAAAATGGACATTTAATATGGGACGGAGGTAGTAATATTAAATAGACAAACCTCACACTTCCTTCCACTAACAGAAGAAGAAGAAAAAAAAAAAAAAAAAAAAAAAAAAAAAACCCTAAGAATCTATATGAAGGCTTTGAAAACCTTAAACACATTAGGGACCAGTAATTTGTAAATATATTTTTAATTTGAAATGTTGAGAGCAAAGTTTATTTCCATTTTAAGTTGTCACAACACTTTTCAAGGGAGAAATATCTTGTTTGTTTGGGCTGAATGTTTGTAGACCAATAATAATAATTAGCTAATTAATGGCGTGAGAAGAAGGGGTAGACCCAAACTCATATGGGAATAGAGACTTAAGCTCGATATGAAGGAGCTTCTCTTGTTCGAGGACATGACCTCAGATCAGAAGGCGCGGAGAGATAGAATTAGGATTGGCGGATAGTACCGGCTAGGTGTTTAGTGAGTTTAGGTTGTTTTGGGCGCTTAGTGGGCTAGGTGCTTTGCCTTAGTTTAGGCCCTTGTGTTTCTCCCCTAGGCCCTAGGGTGTGATAACAACACTTGCTTTCGTGCTGGAATTCCCCTTGGCTTCACTCACCTCTCTTTCCTTGCCCCTTGCGTTTTTTTTTTTCTTTTCTTTCTTTTTTTTTTTTTTTTTTTGTGCTTTTTTTTTTACTTTGCGTCAGCTTTAGGCCCGATGCGCTGCTTTGCTCTGCTTTGTATCACTCGCACACTTGCACTTGCCGGAGGTCTCGTTGGAAGCAGTCTCCCTACTCCCGGGTTATCCTGGGTAGGGGTAGGATCTGTCTACATTATACCTCCCCCATACCCTGCCTCGGCGGGATTGGGTTTTGTTGTTGTTGTTGTTGTTGTTGTTGTTGTTGTTGTTGTTGTAGTTAATGGGCATGTCTGCCGAGCCTTGTAGACTGAATTTTGAACCCATTTGAGAGTGATTTTTAAACCCCGGCTTTCAGGATCGATATAGTTGTTGTTCATACAAAGGGGAAAATACAAGGTAATATTTACAAGGAAAAAAAATAAAAATAAAAAAGATATATGAAGTTTTATCGATTCAAAGTTTGAACTTGTTCGTTTGTTTTGTACTTTCATATCATAAAGTTAAAGCAAAACCCACAAGAATATCATATGCTTTGGACACAAGTCATGGTGGGCCAAACACTTTCGAGTTTAAAGCATACAAAATTTGGATTCGATAGACATAGCTTTAGTAACAAAAGATTTTGTCTCAACAACATTTATAGTCTTTCACAATATAATTGTATAGTTAGTTAATAGTTTCTCATACGAAATTTATATTCTTATGATCTTAACGACAAGTTTCAGAGCGCTAGCTGCTAATATATGCTCATTTAAAAGCGGCCAAATAAATGTATTTTATCTAAAAGAAAAAGTGAACAACAAAATAAGAACAATTAATTGGTAAAACAAGTTAATATCCAAGGATAAACAAGTCTTCATTCTTAACATGACAAGCATCACCAAGGAAAGAAGTGAATCTTGACTGGAGTACGTGTTACAGTGTGATGTGATTGCCCTTTATGTTTCAATTAAATCAGTGTTTCCTCCTTTGGTGCAATGGCTGCTGCACATTTTGTTCATGTATCAAAGTCACACTCCGAACAGTGGTAGCTAAAACCCTTAATGCATTGGTTATTACATGTATGTCACACCACCAAATGGGGTGATCTCAAACAACAAGTGTAAGAGGATGGAAGGGATGGAAGTGGTGAATGCCACTGGCGTTCGTTCTGCGCATGTTTTAATTTATGCAGATATTAACAACACGGGACACAACTGTATGCTGAGGCACCACGTGATACTAATGCCAGCTCTTCACATGCCTAACAGCATACCACCCCTTTCTTCTCATTATCATCAGCCTCCCAGCTTTCAATTACCTTTGCGGCTAAAGTGATACATACCAGATGGGGCTGAGTTGATGTTTTATTGGCAAACGTCTTCAAATTTAGCTACCTGAACCCGCATATTTCAGTTAAAAATTGAAGCACCCACCCACTGAAGATATTTAAAGATTGGTTGAGGCAATTCATCATTCAAAAACATGTTAGTAGACTAAAAGGCAAATTGGCCGGTGCATGCTTTTAAGCCCAAAATTACTCGATGAAATGAGCATAGGAGTTATTCTGACAGTTCACATAGCTTTACTGGTTTATCTGTGCGTTCATTGTACTTAATAGGTCAATCAAAGGGTATACTTAGGCCTGGAAATAAACCCCGTTGGTTTGAATTGGGGATCCCCGATAATCCTCAATTTCACCATAAACTAATTTTTGGCTTGTGTTGATAGCATTCTGAAACCAGATGCTCCTTATATCAGTGAAAAACAAAGAAGGCCTATTGGCATCACCTATGCCATTAATTAGTACCCAGCATATATATCCTAACAAATGCACCTTTATGTGCAAATTTGTTGCCATACCTGTAACAACCGGCGCGCCTATATATAAAATGAAAGTAACATATTATGTTTCAGCAACATTATAGTCTTCATATGAAAGTTAATATATTTTGTCATACATGAAATTTATAATCTTATTTTGGAAGACTATCCACACAAGATAGAATTCTAAGATGGTACCCTGGGAAGAGTTTTGCTTGTCATTTATGTAATGGATGCAATGATTCAGTAAGGCACCTATTCTTTGAGTGCTCATTCTCTGCTAACATATGGACAGAAATGAAAAAGAAAATGATGCAGGCCGGAAAGGTTGAATGATTGTTGGGATGATATAATAATAGAGATTGTGAAGCTGCCCTGCAATAAATCTATAATGAGTGTAGGAGATTAGTCCTTGCAGCATGCGTCTATTTCATTTGGCATGAAAGAAATAAAAGGGTGTTTACTAATGAGAAGAGAAGCTAGAAGGAAGTACTAAGTGGAATTATGGACACAATCAGATTCAAGTCAGTAAGCTTAAGAGTAAAGAAGACAGTTCAAGCCAGCACAGTGGCTTCTACTTGGCAAGTGATCTTGAATACTGATAAGAAGGCTGAATTTAGTATTGAGGATTGGAAGGAATGAGTTATTCCATGACTTACATGGAATTGCCTGTTAAAACCAATGGAAAAGAGATAATGCTAAAGGAACAGTTGCTGTTTATGGTAATAAAGGAGTTTTTGGATTATGTTGTTGGGATTTTAAGTGGTATTAAGGGATGGTTATGCTGCAAAAGTGGGTAAGTTCACCACTTTACAAAAAAAAAAAAAAAAAAAAAAAAAAAAAACCCTCAAAACTTTGAGACAAAATATCAAACATATAATCTGCATCCTTCAAAATCATATACTCATGTAGATGGAAATATCAAACTAAAACAAAGCAAATATTGAAAATCAAAAGAAAATGTAAGATAAGAAGAAGAGAGAGAAAATAATTTATTGAAACTACAAGCCTTATTCCGATCACAATCAAATATCACCATTTCTTATTCCGATCACAATGAAAGCAAATATTGAAATTACAAACTCTAGCCCGACATTCAAGTACCAAACGACCATTAATATCTTGATTACAAACTGAACACACATACTTTGGTGTTTTCTTTCTTCGTACATATGTTAATGGATGTTTATGATACGCCCGAGTTCTTGTGCCCCCATACCATATGTTGGCGTAATAATCTCTTCGACTAATGCAACCAAGGTGAAAAGAACTTCTGGATTTGTGATTGTGACAATGATAGAGCCAGAAGTTGGGGTTCATTTCCTCCTCACAAATATCACAATAGAAATCTTCAGGATGATCTTCGACCGGCGGATACGTCAATGGGATTTCATGTCCCTTGCAATACCTGTGAGCAAGGGACCTTGGCGACCTCATTCCACAATACATGCCTAGTATGAAATCACAAGCCTTGCAAGCATAGCTTATGCCATCAGACCACTTGTTACATGCGTTGCAGCGAACTTCGGGATCGATAAGTTGGGTTAGAGGGTGGTTGTGGGATTCGTGTTTGATGGTGATGGGTAAAAACGAACAATTTACACAAAGGCAGAACTTGCAATTCATTTTGCATTTGTAGGCAAATGTGTTGCCCATGCTGAAACAACCAGTGCATAGATAGAATTTCTCAGCTTTCCATGTGTCTACTAAGTGAAGGGTATGGTCTGGGTGAAGTTGATGTTGTAATGTTCGGGGTAAGTGGGCACAATATTTGTGGAGATTAGGAAATGAACATCCGTCTTTGCAGCTATAATATGGGAAGGAGAGGGGTTGTACACATGCATAGCATACCTTTATTGGATCACCAGAGTTGATGTCAGGCATCATGTTGTTACCTTGGAGATCTTCAACATTTAGGACCAATGGATGATCAGGATGACTCCAATGATTAATCTCAGCTGTTTCCTTATCATGATGAGCTATGATTTCAGAATGCACTACTTTCAGTGGATCTGTAAATGCCTCTGACATGGGAAAATGCATCAAACTGTGTACGTCGTCACTAGCTGTCGAAGTGCTCGGATCATCTCTGAAACCATGTACGTACTATTTTTAGAAGAGTTAATCACAAACACACACAATTAAAATAAGATATAGTTAATTTACCGTGGAGTATAAGGTTGTTGCTGTGCATTCACGGCACATTTGATATGGGCAAAATATCTACAGTTTCCACAATGATATAACCATTCATTCTTTCGAATATATTTTTTGCAAAATTTGCAATAAAACGGGTATTTATAGAATTTTTCCGGTAGCGAGTAGACGAGAACAAGTGGGTGTTTATGGTAATGATATGGTAAATCGATGGTAGGGGCTAAGGAAGCACAACTCTTGTGTATCCAAAAGTCACAACCATCACATAAATAGAACAAGCCTTTTTCTTCAGTTTTGCAAGCATCACAGCGAAATGAAGCAGGTCTTGACTGGAGGGTTAAAGTGTGTTGTGGGTGGCCTATATGCTGAAACTTGATGGATGCCTCCGCCTTTATAGAATCCTCTTCTGCCTTACAAGCAAACTCAGCAAGAAAACAATTACTGCAACAATTAAATTTTGTAGTAGCATTCGCAAGAGAAAGATAAGCGAACCCTTTTTTTATTTTTTGACAACAACATAACAAACAAAAAAACCAGAAGCTACTTCTTTTGGCATTTCTATTTTTAGAGTATGCTCATATAAAGAAGGGAAGTTGATAGTTTTGGGAAGTTGTGAACATGATTTATGAAGAAAAAAACGACATTGCATGCAAGCATACGCAAAGTCACCAATTGATAGAGGTTCCTCGCACATATCACACCCAACAAGAACTCCTTTTGAGTTCTCCTCGTCATCATCACCTTTCATGGTACCATGAATCGTCTCCCAGTCGATGAGCTTCAATGGATGGTCTTCGTGACCAAAATGATTAATCTCTTCCATTCTCTCCCTCTCTAAAAAGTTGAAACCCGGAATTGAAACACGAAATTAACGAAACAAAAAACTTTATTGCTTAAATAAGTAAAAAAAATACGCAATTAGTAACCAACTTTAATCAGTTTGAGGAAGTAAAAAAGAATTATGTAAAAGAAACTTAAGAAATTGAGAGCGCTATGTTTATGTTTACAGAAAACTGAACATATTTATAGTTTACTATATTACAATGTTCACCCTTGATAGTTTAGCCATAGCAACCTTTTTGTCCTTCAACATTTGTTGTAGACACCTATCATTATTTGTAAACACTTGATTTCTTTTTAAGTATTTGATGGGAATAAAAATAAATAAATATATCCCGTAATAACTAAATAATATGGGCCAAATTAAATATATCCCGTAATAACTAAATAATATGGCTCGATGTATTTGATAGAAAAATAAGTAAATAAATATTTACAAATTGCAAGGTTACACGTTACGATAGGTGTTAAATTACTTTAACTAAAGGGGCATGAAGTCTAAAAGCTCATTACTTGAATGGTCTTTCTTGTATTAGTGAGATCTTATATTGTTTATTTTAACATTATAAATAAAAAGTTTATTCGTTTCTCAAAGTATAAGTTTGCATCTCACTTTCAAGAAATGGTCTATCTTGTATTACTGAGATCTTTATATTGTTTATTTTAACATTATAAAGAAATGTTTCTTATAAAAGTTTATTCGTTTCTCAAGGTTGAAGTTTGCATCTTACTTTCAGTATTTATCCTGTCTCCCTTGATTAATGGAAATCTTTACTTTCATTACTATTATGTTATCACATAAAATTGCATCTGATATCGATCCTTTTCCTCCATCTTAATTTTAGTTTAGTTTTCCTCCATGTTAAGATTGCATCAAATTATATTCCTTTCCCCACTAAATTGTTTTTTGCTACTAACTTTATACAAACGAAAATTTATCTCCATGTTTAGTTATTTTAGTTGCAAGTAACTTTTTACAAACGAATGACGTCTACAATGATTGAAATTAAATGCAAAAGAATACGAGGTGTTCTTTTTTTTTACTAGAAAAGAATTGGTTTAAGATCTTGTCAAAAATGTCACATTTCATTTGCGTGAGAAATCTTCACCGCTGCTCAAGAAAACAGAACAAATTGCAACTAATTTATTTTAATGTTTTGGTGCTTGTAGGGTTTGTCGTACATTTATGGTTATTCGAGTAAGTATGTTGATGAACGGCACCTATATTATACTAAGAAAAATGTGGCTCTTTTTAAATGGAGGTCCGATGTGACGGCACAGCTTGCACACTCTTTGAGGCCCCTCTGCTGTCATTTGATTTAATGAGTTACTCTAAGGTATATTGCATTATAAATCTTCACCGCTGCACAAGAAAACGGAACACATTGCAACTAATTTATTTATACGTTTTGGTGCTTGTAGTATTATCCGTCGTACATTTATGGTTACTCGAGTACCTATGTTGATGAATGATACTTTTTTTTTAAGGGATAATTACCAAAATAGATCGTTGACTTTTTGACTAGTCACTTTGTAGACTTTCAAATTTCACTTTCCAAAATTAGATCAGGGCAACTTAAAAATGAGCAACCTTCATATATGTGCGACACGTGTCCTTAAAAGATTCTAGATTATGTACTATACATTTCAAAAAATTCTAGATTCTGTACTATATTAATAAAATATTCGACACGTGTCGCACATATATGAAGGTTGCTCAGTCGCCAAATTGCCCTGATCCACCGTAAGAAAGTGATTTAAAAACATATATTCAAGGAATTTACTTTGTGCGACTGATCTATTTTGGTAATTTTCCATTTTTTTAATGATCTTCAACTCTGTTTTTTGTAATAAAACAAAGAAGAGGTAGAGAATCAAAGTCTCGGAGTGATGAATAGAATTTTTCGTCAGGTTAACATGAGAATGCCCACCTATTGATGATGAAGTAAAAACAAATACTTTGAGGCCATTCATCAACACATGTCGTTGTTACTGGATTATAATCGTTAATGATTTAGTATAATTTATCTAGGCTCATTGGATTGTTAGTGGTAGGTAGGTCTAACCCATTTTATTATTATATCTATTGTATCCAAACCATTCTAGTCATTTCAATATGGTATCACAGCCAACACTCTCCTAAATTTTCTACGCTAATTGATCCCCAACTTAACCCTAATCATCCCTTGTTTTTTTAGTAGTGTATTACTTCTTCCCACCATTAACCAATCCCTTATTCCCTCCTAAACTACAACAACTCCTACTCCAACCTTGTCCCTCGCGGATAAACTTCTTATTGTTCATAACATCACATATCTTGTACCCGTAAAATCGGATGTTTATAAACTTAACTACTCTTCTTGGTTTTAGTTTTATAAGAATCTATATGAAGGCTTTGAAGTCCTTAAACACGTTACGTAGTAATTTGTAAATAGATTTTTAATTTGAAATGTTGAGAGCAAAGTTTATTTTCATTTTAAATTGTCACAGCACTTTTCAAGTGAGAAATATCTTGTTTGTTTGGGCTGAACATTTGTAGACCAATAATAATAATCAGCTAATGGGCATGTCTGCCGAGCCTTGTAGACTGAATTTTGAACCCATTTGAGCGTGATTTTTAAACCCCGGTTTTCAGGATCGATATAGTTGTTGTTCATACAAAGGGGAAAATACAAGGTAATATTTACAAGGGAAAAAAATAAAATACTAATAAAAAAATAAAAAAGATATATGAAGTTTTATCGATTAAAGTTTGAACTCGTTCTGTTCTGTACTTTCATATCATAAAGTTAAAGCAAAACCCATAAGAATATCATACGCTTTGGACACAAGTCATGGTGGGCCAAACACTTTCGAGTTTAAAGCATACAAAATTTGGATTCGATAGACATAGCTTTATTAACAAAAGATTTTGTCTCAACAACATTTATAGTCTTTCACAATATAATTGTATAATTAGTTAATAGTTTCTCACACGAAATTTTTATTCTTATGATCTTAACGACAAGTTTCAGAGCCCTAACTGCTAATATATACTCATATAAAAGTGGCCAAATAAATATATTTTATCTAAAAGAAAAAGTGAACAACAAAATAAGAACAACTAATTGGTAAAACAAGTTAATACCCAAGGATAAACAAGTCTTCATACTTAACATGACAAGCATCACCAAGGAAAGAAGCAAATCTTGATTGCTCTTTATGTTTCAATTAAATCAACGTTTCCCCTCCTTTGGTGCAATGGCTGCTGCACATTTTGTTCATGTATCAAAGTCACACTCCGAACAGTGGTAGCTAAAACCCATAATGCATTGGTTATTACATGTATGTCACACCACCAAATGGGGTGATCTCAAACAACAAGTGTAAGAGGATGGAAGGGATGGAAGTGGTGAATGCCACTGGCGTTCGTTCTGCGCATGTTTTAATTTATGCAGATATTAACAACACGGGACACAGCCGTATGCTGAGGCGCCGCGTGATACTAAACGCACTTACAACATGTGTTACGTATTTCTCTTCCAGATTAATCATTGTTACGTATTTCTCTGCATGTTCTACCAGAAAGGCACGAATCGGCAAAAATAAAAGTTAATTCTACAAACTAAACGCACTTATTATATTTTCCCCGCAAGAAAGCATTTGATTGAAATAAAACTCTATCATGTCCTCTAATAAAAAGATTATTTGCCAAATTAAAGATGAAATTCAATCAGACAATTATCAATATCTAAACTAAAGGGGTATAATGTAATATAGATAGTTACTTTCAAAGTGTTTACATAAACAACAAATGTTTCTTAGGAACAATTATTCGTTTCTCAAATTAGAAGTATGCATCTTACTTTTACTTTCACTTGTACTTTGGGAGTTAGGATCAAATGAGAAGTAAAGTTAAAATAAGAAGAATAAGAAGTGATTTCAACCAATCATATTTAATTAGAATTAGGGGTATATTTGACATTTCTCATATTACATTACTTAATAAGTCGTAACCCCCTCCAATTTTTTCTGGAAATCGCATCTACTTTTCCAGATTCATATTTCTTGTTCTCAATATTAACATTCAAAATCATATATATGCAACACTAATATAGATGCATGTTCTTACGTTAATCACAAATATTATTGGATGCATCTAACTTTTATTGCATCTTGTCTTACATGCATCTATATTTAATTCAATAGGTAGATGCATCGATGCATTTTGTCTCCTTACATGCTGCGGTATAAAGAAAAGATGTGTGATGATAGGTGCATGCTATCATAATGAAAAAGATGCTATGTTTAGATAATAAAAAACTTAGATGCATGACTTAAACTTGGATGATACCAAACAAAGTTAAATAATATAGCATGTGAGGTGCGTCGGATCTCATGAAAAATTAAAGAGATGCATATATATTTTATTATAAAACCTACAAGATTTGTAATAAAGATGCATATGAATTTTGATAATGGATGGGAAAATATTGTTAGCCATCAAAAGATCGGAACTTCGAAGACGAAGACGGTTATAATACGCAAAAAGGATTGAAGAAAGTTTAATTTACATTTTTACCCTCTTGTATCAAATAAAACCTTATGATATTTACAGATTTGCCATTATTTATTTTTAGCCATTGATCTTTTTAATCAATGGTCTCAATCTTTTCTTATTCTTCTTATTTTTATTAATCTTCTCACTAGATCCTTACTCTGTACTTTGGAAGCTTTTTTTTTTTTTTTTTTTTTTTTTTTTTTTTTGGAACAAAGCTTTTGTTCTATATGACATAACATTGCATGAAATTCCTTTCCTCCATCATAAGTTCGGAATAAATTAGTTACTTTGCTTGTATATTGGTATACCGTTAGATTTTACTAATTAATTAACATGTTTAGTTGTTCGAACTGCAAGTAAGTAAGTTGATATGAACGAAGAACAACTACAATATATAAATATCGAGTAAGAGTAACGTGTTTCTTTTTTAAGGTCTCATCATATAACATATGCTCCAGGCAAATAAAATTAATGTGAGAAACGGCTTACTATTTTAACTTGTCTTAAATTAAGTTGAGGCATAAAGTGGAATGGAAAACTGCACTAAGATGTTTTTCGTATTAGAGTCGTATACGAAAGTGTGGGAAGTGTTTTCAAGGCCTTTTTTCAGTGGTCTCCGATATAAAGTTTCAAGTGACAATAAATTTCTCACTCTTTTAAAATTTATTTAAATGTGCACCTGAAGCTTTACATCGAGTGCCAAATGACAATATGCTCCGATACTGAATGTCACTGTTATTTGTTTAAAAATTTTGGGCATTAATTCGTAAAAGATATTTAATTTGAAATGTTGAAAGCAAGGTTTATATTCATTTTAAACTGTCACAACAATTTTCAAATAGGGGTGTTGTTCGGTTCGGTTTTTGGGTTATTCGGTTAATTCGGTTAAAAGTTTTTTTAAGATCAAACCGAGAACCAAACCAAACCGAATTCAAATTCGGTTTTCGGTTCGGTTTGGTTGAATTCTAGTTCAGTTTGGTTCGGTTCTGTTTTCGGTTTAACCGAATTACTCACTTTATATATATATATATATATATATATATATATATATATATATATATATATATATATATATATATATATATATACACAAATATATTTAGGGCATGTTTATTTAATTTTTTTATTAAGTCATGTTAATTAAAAGATGACTTAATGCAGACAAGCTCAATTTTATTACTTCATATTTTCTGTTCATTTTTTTCTATTAAGTCACAAACAAACAGTTTTCATATGACTTAATTAATTCAGTTTTTTACATATTAAGTCAATTAAGTCGAAATCAAACACCCCCTTAGCCAAAAAAGTTATTTCAAACATAAAAAGTATTTTTTAATATTATGATAAAATTTTATCGTTATATATATATATATATATATATATATATATATATATATATATATATATATATATATATATATAACATTTTATTGATCTTTTTATATATATAAATATATATAAAAAATATATAAATTTATATGAATTCGGTTTTCTATTTTGATTACCGAAACCATATCCAAACCGAGAACCGAATTAAAAATTCGGTTTGGTTCGGTTTTGGCAAATTCGGTTCGGTTATTTCCGGTTCAATTCAGTTTCGGTTTTCGGTTTATTCGGATATTTCAGTTTTTCAGCTCACCCCTATTTTCAAATCAGAAATATCTTGTTTGTTGGGCTCAATGTTTGTAGACCAATAATTATATTCAACTAATGGGCCTGTATGCTGAGCTTTGTAGACTGAATTTTGAACCCATTTGAGCCTGATTTCTAAACCCCGCTTTTCAGGATCGATATAGTTGTTGTTTTTTGTTCACATACAAAGAAGAAAATACAAGGTAATATTTACAAGGAAAAAAAAAAAAGCACGATACATGAAGTTTTTATCGATTCGAAATTTGAACTTGTATGTTAGTTGTATACTTTCATTTCATAAAGTTAAAGCAAAACCCATAAGAATATCATATGCTTTGGACACAAGTCATGGTGGGCCAAACACTTTCGAGTTTAAAACATACAAAATTTGGATACATAGCTTTAGTAACAAAAGATTTTGTTTCAACAACATTCATAGTCTTTCGCATTATAATTGTATAGTTAATTAATAGTTTCTCATACGAAATTTATGTTCTTATGATCTTAACGACAAGTTTCAGAGCGTTAGCTGCTAATATATACATACTCATATAAAAGCGGCCAAAGAATTGTATTTTATCTAAAAGAAAGAGTGAACAACAAAATAAAAACTATTACTCCGTAATTGGTAAAACAATGTAATATCCAGGGATAAACATGTCTTGTGAATCCAAACATAACAACTATCACATTGGTAAACCAAGTCGATCTTCATTCTTATTCTTAACATGACAAGCATCACCACCAAATGGGTTTATCTAAGGGATGGAAGGGTGAATGACACTTTAGTTCAGCGCATGTTTTATGCACATAGTAACAACACGGGACACAGCCATATCCTGAGGCGCCACGTGATACTAATACCGGTTCTTCACATGCCTAACAACATACCACCCCTTTTGTCTCATTTTTATCATTATCAGCAGCACCAACAATGGTCTCCCAGCTTTCAGTTACCTTTGCGGCTAAAGTGATTATCTCTTTAATTCTGTTTACTAAATAGATCTCTAATAAGTGATATATACCAGATGGGGCTGACTTGATGTTTTATTGGAAAATGTCTTCAATTTTAGCTACCTGAACCCACGTATTTTAGTTAAAAATTGAACCACGTTGCCCACTGAAGATATTTAAAAATTTGTTGAGGCAATTCATCATTCAAAAACATGTTAGCAGACTAAAATGCAAATTGACCCATGCAAGCTTTATTGGTTTATCTGACAGTTCACATAGCTTTACTGGTTTATCTGTGCGTTCATTGTACTTAATAGGTCAATCAAAGGGTATACTTACGCCCGGAAATAAACCCCCGTTGGTTTGAATTGTGGATCCCCGATAATCCTCAATTTCACCATCAACTAATTTTTGACTTGTGTTGATAGCATTCTGAAACCAGATGCTCCTTATATCAGTGAAAAACAAAGAAGGCCTATTGGCATCACCTATGCCATTAGTACCCAACATATATATCCTAACAAATGCACCTTTATGTGCAAATTTTTTGCCATACCTGTAACAACCAGCGCACCTATATATAAAATGAAAGTAATATATTCTGTTTCAGCAACATTATTTTCTTCATATCAAAGTTAATATATTTTGTCATACATGAAATTTATAATCTTATTTTGGAAGACTATCCACACAAGATAGAATTCTAAGATGGTACCCTGGGAAGAGTTTTGCTTGTCCTTTATGTAATGGATGCAATGATTCAGTAAGGCACCTATTCTTTGAGTGCTCATTCTCTGCTAACATATGGACAGAAATGAAAAAGAAAATGATGCAGGAAAAGTTGAATGACTTTTGGGACGATACAATAATAGAGATTGTGAAGATGCCCTGCAATAGATCTATTATGAGTGTAGGAGATTAGTCCTTGCAGCATGTGTCTATTTCATTTGGCATGAAAGAAATAAAAGGGTGTTTACTAATGAGAAGAGAAGCTGGAAGGAAGTACTAAGTCCTAAGTGGAATTATGGACACAATCAGATTCAAGTTGGTAATCTTAAGAGTAAAGAAGACAGTTCAAGTCAGCAAAGTGGCTTCTACTTGGCAAGTGATCTTGAATGCTGATAAGAAGGCTGAATTGAGTATTGAGGGTTGGAAGAAATAAAAGGGTGTTTATTCCATGACTTACAAGGAATTTCCTATTAAAACCAATGGAACAGTGCTGATGCAGACTAATATGGATCATGTAAATAGTCTGTGAATGAAGAGGTGAGAACCTATTACTTGGAAAAGAGATAATGCTAATGGAACAGTAGCTGTTTATGGTAATAAAGGAGTGTTTGGATTATGTTGTTGGGATTTGAAGTGGTATTAAGGAATGGTTATGCAGATGGCTAATATCTTGGTCTGAAAGCTTTCTCTAAAAACATAACATTCTGCTTTTCATGTGAGGATAAAGCTGCATATCAGCTTGGATGTTGATTTATTGGTTTGAGTTAGTAAGGACATAAGGTAGTTTCCTGCAAAAGTGGGTAAGTTTGGTGGTGCCAGCCATGATGATGCCAGTTGCAGTCCTTATAGTCTCTTAGGCTGATGATTGGGAGAGCTTATGGATTGTTTAATGGGAAATGTAGTCATGGTGGGGAGTATCCTTGGGTCCCTCCTAACATTTAAGTGATGCCATATGTAGTATTTTTATGTACACAGTCATGTGAGGTTGAAACTCCATTGACAATGATGGAAATGTAGTTAAAGGTTGGGGTTTACTAGTCTAGAAATGTAGCATTTTTATGCATTTAAGTGCTATTATTATGGAAATGTAGCTTGATGTATGGATACCCAATGGAACTGAAGTTTTACCCAACTTTGATGATGCCTCATGCCCTCATATAACAGCCTCTGTTGCTCTGGGTGTGAGCACAGGTAAGGTGTTTGTATGATGGAAATGTAGTCAAAGATTGGGGTTTCTTCATGGATGCCTAGAGCTAGTAATTGCTATCACTATTGCTTTTACTCTCTTGTATGTTCTGCTTCTGGCTTTTTAAGTCTGTTAAGGGCATGTCCTAACAGGCTTAATATTGCTTTGTATGAGTTGGTTTATTTGTGATAATATAAGTTCACCACTTTACCAAAACCAAAAAAAAAACTCTAAACGTTGAGACAAATTATCAAACACATAATCTGCATCCTTCAAATCATATAACATGTTGATGGAACTATCAAACTAAAACAACTACCAACTGAAAATCAAAAGAAAATGAAAGATAATTTATTGAAACAATCCCACAACCCTTCAATTTCTTACTTCCTCCAATATCACGTTATCTTTTTCAGATGACAAAGTAAGCAGATATTGAAATTACAAACTCTAGCCCGACATTCAAGTACCAAACGACCATTAATATCTTGATTACAAACTGAACACACATACTTTGGTGTTTTCTTTCTTCTTACAAATGTTAATGGATGTTTATGATACGCCTGAGTTATTGTGCCCCCATACCATACGTTTGCGTAATAATCAATTCGACTAATGCAATAAAGGTGAAAAGAACTTCTGGATTTGTGATTGTGACAATGATAGAGCGGGAAGTTGGGGTTCATTTCCTCCTCACAAATATCACAATAGAAATCTTCTGGATGATCATCGACCGGCGGATACGTCAATGGGATTTCATGTCCCTTGCAATACCTGTGAGCAAGGGACTTTGGCGCCCACATTGCACATTCTATGCCTAGTATGAAATCACAATCCTTGCAAGCATAGCTTATGCCTGGAGACCACTTGTCACATGCGTTGCAGAGAACTTCGGGATCAATACATTGGGTAAGATGATGGTTGTGGAATTCGTGTTTGATGGTAATGGGTAAAAAAGCACAATTTACACAAAGACAGAACTTGCAATTCATTTTGCATTTGTAGGCAAATGTGTTGCCCCTGCTCCAACAACCAGTGCATCTATAAAAGTACTTATCTTTCCATGTGTCTACTAAGTGAAGGGTATGGTCAGGGTGAAGTTGATGTTGTAATGTTCGGGGTAAGTGGGCACAATATTTGTGGAGATTAGGAAATGAACATCCGTCTTTGCAGCTATAATATGGGAAGGAGAGGGGTCGTACACATGCATAACATACCTTTATTGGATCACCAGAGTTGATGTCGGGCATCATGTTGTTACCTTGTGGATCTTCAACATTCAGGACCAATGGATGATCAGGATGACTCCAATGATTAATCTTAGTTGTCTCCTTATCATCTTGAGCTATGATTTCAGAATGCAGTAGTTTCAGTGGATCTGTAAATGCCTCTGACATGGGAAAATGAAGCAAACTGTGTACGTCGTCACTAGGTGCCGAAGTGCTCGGATCATCTCTGAAAGTTTAAATGTGCATATTGTTTTCAGAAGAGAATCAATCACAAAAACACAAAATTTAAATAAGATAAATTAATCGTACCTTGAAGTGGAAGTTGTTTCTGCTTTTAAGGCACATTTAATATGAGCAAAAAATCTGCAGTTTCCGCAATGATACAACCAATCATCCCGCTCAACATATTTGTTGCAAAATTAGCAATAATACGGATATCGGTAGAACTTCTCTGGTAGCGAGTAGACAAGAACAAGTGGGTGTTTAGGGTGATGATGTGGTAGATTGATGGTAGGGGCTAACGTAGCACAAGACTTGTGGATCCAAAAGTCACAAGTATCACATTCATAAAATAAACCTTCATCCTTGGCATTGCAAGCATCACAATGGAAAGAAGCAGGTCTCAACTTGAGGGTTAAAGGATGTTGCGGGTGGCTTTTATGTTCAATTTTGATCTTTGCCTCCTCTTTGATAGCATCAGCTTCTAACTTACGAGCAAACTTAACAAGACAACAATTACTGCAAGCTTGAAATTGTCCCTTACCATCCTTCTCATTAACAACATAAATGAACCCTCTGGTTACTCTCTGCCTACAAACATAACAAGATAAAAAACCAATATCCTTATTTTTCAACATTTCGATTTCCAGAGGATGCTGATATAAGGAAGGTAAGTTGATGAAATATGGAAGTTGTGAACATAATTTGTGAACGAAAAAATGACACTGGATGCAAGCATATGCAGAGTCACCATTTGATAATGGTTCCTCACATATATAACACCCAACAGCAGCTCCTCCTCCTGACTTCCCCTCATCATCACAACCATCGACACCGATGATACTTAATATCATCTCCCAGTCAATGAGCTTCAGTGGATGCTCATGAGAAAAATGGCTAATCTCTTCCATTCTTACCCTCTCTTAAAAGTTAAAACCCTGAAGTAAATGTTAGATGTATATATGATACAAATAAAGTTTGACACAGAAATTATTTTATTACAGCAGAAAATGGAACATGATACTTCAATAGCTGAGCTATCTCTTTATATACTTGTAATAAAAGCTTTTTCAAGAACATTCTTTTCTCAAATTAGAAGTTTGCATCTTACTTTTGAAATTATACTATCTCCTTTTGTCAATTGGAAGCTTTCTTTCTATATATATCACACAAAAAATATTAAGAATTTAAACTTACGTAATTGTGAAAATTACAAACAAGAACACGGTAAATAGATAAAGGAAAATAAGGTTTACTTGATGAATTTGATTTTTGTAAACACATTTAACTCAACAGCTTCCATATGTGTTGCCGAAAAGAACTTGTTAATGGATGGATAATCAAATGGGCTTAGCTATGACAACTTAATAAGACATTTACTAAAGTAGGATGCAAAACATAATTAGCAAGTAATCTACGCTGTTTCTTCCATAGGTTATACCAGTGTTTATCTTGTTTTATAGACTATCTAACATGCGTTGCTTATTTTCTGCCGGGAAATTACGCGATCTGAATGTTCTACCAGAAAGGCACGAATCGGCCATGATAAAAGTTAATTCTACAAACTAAACGCACGTATAACATTTTCCCTACACGAAAGCATTTGATTGAAATAAAACTCTATCATGTTCTCTAATAAAAAGATAATACTATCGGCCAAAATAAAGATGAAAATCAATCACACAATTATAAGTATCTTTTTCTTTTTAGATTTGATCCATCAAGTTATAAATAACTTGAGATGATCTCTTCCTAACTTGATCAATCAAGTTATAAATAACTTTAACAAATGTTTCTTAGGAACAATTATTCTTTTCTCAAATTAGAAGTATGCATCTTACTTTTACTTTTACTTTTACTTTTACTTTTACTTTGTAGACTTTAATTATTTTTCTTTTCTTTGAATAAACCTTTTGTTCTATATCACATAACATTGCATCGAATTTCTTTCCTCCATCTTAAGTTTGGAATAAATTAGTTACTTTGCTTGTATATTGGTACGTATACCGTTAGTTTTTACTAATTAACATGTTCAATTGATCCAACTGCAAGTAAGTTGATACGAACGAAGAACAACAACAATATATAAATATCGAGTTAGAGTAACGTGTTTCTTTTTTTAAACTAAAGGGGTATAATATAATATAGATAATTACTTTCAAAGTGTTTACGTAATCAACAAATGTTTCTTAGGAACAATTATTCGTTTCTCAAATTAGAAGTTTGCATCTACTTTTACTTTGGAAGCTTTTTTTTTTTTTTTTTTTTTTTTTTTTTAACAAAGCTTTTGTTCTATATCACATAACATTGCATCAAATTCATTTTCTCCGTCTTAAGTTTGGAATAAATTAGTTACTTTGCTTGTATATTGGTATACCGTTAGTTTTTACTAATTAACATGTTTAATTGTTCGAACTGCAAGTAAGTAAGTTTGTATGAATGAAGAACAACTACAATATATAAATATTGAGTTAGAGTAACGTGTTTCTTTTTTAAGGTCTCGTCATATAACATATGCTCTAGGAAAATAAAACAAATGTGAGAAACTGCTTACTATTGTAACTTTTCTTAAATTGAGTTAAGCATAAAATGGAACGGAAAACTGCACTAAGATGTTACTCGCATTAGAGCCGTGTGCGAAGTGTGGGAAGCGTGCTCAAGGTTTTTACATTTTGGTGGCCTGCGATATAAAATTTCAAGTGACAATAATGACAATAAATTTCTCTCTTTTAAAATTTGTTTAAATGTGCACCTGAAGCTTTAAATCGAGTGCCAAATGACAATAATGCTTCAATACATAATGTCACTGTAATTTGTTTAAAGAAACTTAGTTAACATTTATATTCAAGGGACCATTTTACTTGCTTGTAAGTTTTGAACCAGGCTTTCAAAATCTTAGAGACTGCTCGTATGCTAGAAAGTAGAGGTGATTAAATGAGTATATCATACTTGCTATGTTAATGATGATTCGGAGTCAAAATGTATAACTTTTTGCATTTATTACAACGTGTCGGTTTTGATTTGTAAAAATGCTAGGGATGTTGTACGATACATTTAATGCATTACAAAGTTGTATTAAGCATTTTAAGCTTTCATTTTAAGATCTGTTAAAACTTAAAACTATCGATAGACAAAGTCACAAAACCACAAAACTGTAAAAACACTTCTTTTCTTTTAACCCAATGGGCTTATTATGTTGTTAATCATTTTTCCAATATGGCCTTATTATCTGATAGAGGCAATAGTTTTAGCCCAGTGAGCATATTGGGTTGCAAATAAGTTTTTCCACTTTGGTAGTCTCGTGACTTCGTGAGGCACATTCTAGATTCAAAAATCGTTAAGTGCTATCGGTCCGGTTTTCGGGTTTCTTGAATTATTTGGTACGAAATGTTCAGTTGCTAAAACGAAACGAACCGAATTTAAATTGAACCAAACCGGACCGATAAAACCCGGATTAGATAACTTATTAAAACAAATCATTTAATAATATAGACTTTAAACTTAGACAATATATACACAAATATATAATGAAAAAAATACATCACTAAAAAAAATATACAAGTTTATAAATGTTGGATAATGTTTAATTATATATATATATATATATATATATATATATATATATATATATATATATATAATCTGGATCAATTGAGAAGGTTTTTATTTTGAGAAGATTGAGAAGGTTTTCAAAAACGATAGATTTGTAACTTTGATTCATGTTTTTCAAGCTTAAAACTCAATTTAATGTGATTAAAATTCAAAATGTGTAAAAAAAATTTTGAATCAATGTTAAAAATCTCTCGATTTTGCGATATATGTAGAATACCGAATCATCTGTACAAATTTAATGAATCATCATCATAACTCGATTTTAGCAATGATTTGTGAATCAAATTTGTGATTTATAGATTCGATTCACCATAAAATGATGTTTACCTTTGAATCATATAAAAAACATGAATCAATTTGATCAAACAAAGATTTCTCAATCTTCTCAAAATAAAAACCTTCTCAATGGAACCGGAGCCTATATATATATATATATATATATATATATATATATATATATATATATATATATATATATATATATATATATATTGTACATGCATTTGGTTTTCGGTTCGTTTCGGTTTACGTTTTGCCAAAACCAAACCGAAAACATAATATTTTATTCGGTTCGGTTATAAATTCGCAGCTACTCGCATCCTCGTTGGAATTGGATATGTATAATTCAGTTTGGTTTTTAGTTGTTGTGGGTAATATCTGAATTGTGAACACCTCAAAGTACTAATGTCGTAAAAGAATTGGTTTGATACAACTACTCTATAAAGATAGCTTGCTCAAATCATATGGTATATAAAAACGTAATCACAAGTCACAATGATGATCTTCGAATTTATTGAAGTTCTTGTCGTTCATGCACAAAGCATACCACCAAGTTTAGTGTATTATAGGCTACTTAATTGCATGCCAATTTACTTCACAAAGATTAAGTGTCGTAATACTTTGACCAACAAGATTAGATTTACAACTTAGAAAGAGGGAATTGCAAAAATGGTCCCTGTGGTTTGCCCAAATTGCAGAATTCGTCCCTGAGTTTATGAAAGTGCAGGCGGCCTCCCTGTGGGGAAAGTTTCGTTCCGTTTTGGTCCCTGGCTAATAACGACGTTATGTTTTGTTGGTTAGTTTTTGGACCAAGCTTTACACAAGAGGGCACTATGGTCATTTCAGTTATTAGCCACCCATTACATAAGTTATTTTAATCCACTCTTTTATTTTCCCCAAATCAAAACACGCCCAAATCCACCACTGCCATAAACCCTAATTTATTTTATCAAAAACACACACATAACAATGAGTTGTTTTTGTGGTAACCCAGCAGTTGTTAGAACTTCGTGGACTAACATAAACCCTGGACGTCGTTTCCAAGCTTGCTCCCAAGTACCAGGTTGTGGTTTTTTTGTTTGGGTGGATCCTCCTATGTGTGCTCGTGCAATTGCAATAATCCCTGGTTTGCTAAGGACAAGGAATGAACTACAACAGGCTTTGGCTGGAATGGTTGCTGAAAATCGAAGGTTGAAGATTTGCCTTATTGGCAGTTGGATCTTTTTTATTTTGTTCATGTTGATGTAATGGTAGGTTGTTAGTTTTTTATTGTAAAACTGAACTTGTAAGATTGACTTGGAAACATGTAATGGTCAATTGATTTTGTATGAAGTTCATGTTTTTATCAACTAATGAAAGTCTTAAGTTAGTAGATATTGCAATTTACTCTAGCAAATATGTTGCAACACTAGTCATTGGTTTTGAAGTTTTGTTTGAATACAACTATCACACATGAGATGAGTAATACATGTTGAAGGATTATGAGTAATAAACCTATGTAACAAGGTACATAACCTGTTACAAGGTAGATAGTCATAAACCTAATATACATGAGATCAATAATACATTGGAAACAAGATATTATAGTCATAAAGGATAGTAATAAAAGGTAAACATTGCAATACATTTAACAAGGTATGAAACCTGTTACAAGGTGAAAACTTGTATCACAATGACCCTAACTTCTTATCAGAATGACCCTAAGGTCTTAATGTCTGCAATTACCCATAATGAACTAGAACATAAGTACATGATAAACATAGTCTTTAAAACACCACAAACAATGTCATTACTTAGTGGGAGTTAGCTGCCTATTAGCTGTTGTCTTTGTTCTTTTAATTCTTGGCTGAGATGGTTGCTGAGAACCACTTGGTTGACTAGCAGGCTGGCTTGCAGCTTCACTTGGCACAGCTTCAGTTGTTGCATTGGACTTTTTGGCAGCTTTACTTGTTGATGCAGTCTTTTTTCCAGCTTGACTTGTTGATGCAGTTCTTGTTCCATCAACACTTGGGCCACTTTGACTTGTTCCAACACCTTGTCCCCTTGCACTACAACTTCTTTTATTATGCCCTGTACCCTTGCAAAGACTACATGTAACTGTCTTACCTTTTCTAGTAAGCTTTCCCTCTTTTACCATTTCAATTTCACCTGCACTTTTCTTTCTCTTTTTGGCTGGTCTGCCAATCTTTGGAACAGCTTTAGGTGGAATCAAGGTAGTAGGAGATTTAAACTTAGCCCAAAATTGTCTACATGCTACTGGATTAATCTTAAAAGAGTAAACATCATGCCAAGTTTGAAGCTTGTAAGAGTCATGAACCCAGTCTTCAGGAGTTCCAACATCTGAACCATTATCTGCCATATCATGTATACAAGCCACTGCATGCTTACATGGGATGCCAGATATTTCCCACTTTCTACAAGAACATGTTTTGTTTTCCAAATTCACCACACACTGGTCCCCCCATGGACCTTTTACTTGAAACTGGTCTGCTCCATTCCATTCAACAGAATATTGGGTTGAAGACTCTTTAATTTTGTTAAAAATCTTTGTGATAGCAGGAGTAAGTGGTCCTTCATTTTTTTGAATAATTTTTTGGACAATAACAATCCTTTTCATAAGATACTCCCTCACATACTCTAATGCAGAAATTATTGGACTATCCCTAGCAGTTAACAGTTGTCTATTGAAGACTTCACAAATGTTGTTTATCAAAATATCACAATGAGCCCTCCCTATATTTTTATATATGTCAAGAGTCAGATTCTGCATTAACTAATTCAATGTAACAAACTCAATGTAAAATACTTGTACATACCAGAAAAGTGTGACCTGCTCCAATGGTGTGGGGTGGGGGAATATTCTTCAACCACTCATAAGCTTTTTGATTGTAGCTTTTCAATTCATCCATAGCTCTGTCAAATTCAACCACAGTTGAGGCTTTTGCACACTTCCACAACATTTCCTTGTACTCTCCACCTTTCCATGTCAGATTCATGTTTTCATGTATGTGCCTTACACAAAACCTGTGCTCAGCTGATGGAAATAACTTTGCAATAGATGGTACCAATCCCTAATACAACAATTTAAACACTTATATTAAGCTTAATTTACAAAAATTTAAAACAGATATTAAATCAGATATGAAATATGAATCATACCTTTTGCCTGTCTGTGATGAAGGTGAAATGGGAGTTGTTGTACAAGTCTAAGTCATCACCAAGGCATTTTAAAAACCATGTCCATGAGTATTGATTCTCTGATTCCACTATGCCATAAGCCACTGGGTATATGCCCTAATCCTCTCCTTTGCTTCATCTCTGTTTGGAAATTCCTTACCTACAAAGAAATTGTTCTTAATACCAGATGCACCAGCAGCTTTCTTTAGTTTCCTTACACCTTTTCTTCTCTCAGATTGTTCATCATCACCAATATCACTGTCTAATGAATCAAAATCTACCTCTTCCAAAGCTTCTTCATCCACATGGATATGAGGTACAATTGGGTTAATAGGCTCAGCCTTTCCATCATCATCAACTTGAAAATTAAACCCCTTCATGCTCACATCCACTTCTTCTACTATGTGATCCTCATCAACTATTTCCTCAACCTTATCCTCATTCTCATTGTCTTGCTCATCATCTGTGTTACTTTCATCATCTTGGTTACTTTCATCATCCTCATTTTCTAAGTCATCACCCTCATTCTCTAAGTCAGCACCCTCATTCTCTAAGTCAACACCCCCATTCTCATCACACTGCCTAACATGATCATCTTCTTCAACTATATCCAAATTATCTAAGGTACCACAAGTTCCTATTGTTGTCTGGTCATGCTCAACAAAAACATACATAGTCTTATGCTTATGGACATACTTTAACATTTTGCATGCATCATCATCACTACTTAAAGGCCTTAGTGCATAATCTAAACCTTTCAATGGTATCTTGTAGTGAAAATAAGTAATGGCATTAGCATCATAACCTATGCAGTTCATTACTGAATATATCAAATCCATCTTGAATAAATCGTCTAACATGTCAACAAAGGTCACCTCACCATCAACATACTTTCTTTTTGGGCACTCTGTGAACCGTCCACCATGATGGAACCTCATTGTAAACAAGTTGGGATATGCATCTGTTTCACAAAAAAAATAAGTATTTTAGTGATAATTACACAATATTTAAAACAGAAACATTAAAAAAAATAAGGAAACACGCCCAAATCCAGATTTTACCATAAACTGTTTGATCAAAATTTTCTCCTTCTGCTCTAATATACCAATGTTGGCTAGGTGTGGCCATGTTTATATGCAGCCAATTTTTAAGGATTGTAATTGCAACAATCCTAATCAAATGGGACGAAAATGAGAGAGGGTTAGGGTTATGAATCAAGAAGTGGAATTTGTTAGTATGTGAGAATTGGGATCGTTTAAGTATAATAAATTGGGTGGCTAATAACTGAAATGACCATAGTGCCCTCTTGTGTAAAGCTTGGTCCAAAAACTAACCAACAAAACATAACGTCGTTATTAGCCAGGGACCAAAACGGAACGAAACTTTCCCCACAGGGAGGCCGCCTGCACTTTCATAAACTCAGGGACGAATTCTGCAATTTGGGCAAACCACAGGGACCATTTTTGCAATTCCCTCACTTAGAAATTTAACAAAAAAAATCGAACATCCTTATCAAAGTTTATTATAAGTTTAAAGTATACGACTTTTAAAGTGGAAATGAGGAAAATAAATCTACAAACGAACCAATAATTAAACAAGGACTTATACGATACAAAGTTAAAGGGACCCTCATAGAAAATGCGAGAAAGTTGACAACTTCAATTTTTATAAAATATATCCAAGTTATGCCAAATATATAAATTGACTTGATAAGTCCACCATGACCAATGTATGGTTACGTCGATTAGATCTTTCGTATCTTTACTCCAATAATTTATATTTTGATACGATACCATCTTAATACATGGGACATACAGGTTGGAATCAGGTTACAAAATGACATGTTTCACCTAAAATAAACTAAACAATACTACAAATATAGTTTTTGAGACTAGATGCATTTAAAAAATAAAAATCGAAATTTTTATTAACAAGATTAACACCACATCATAAAAATTCATGAGTGTCCCGAGATTCCAGAGACGCACTCTGGTTTCATCACTGAAGACATACATGACGAGGTTAAGTGGCTTATTAAAGTGAATGTGTATATGTTTATAAACTTGTCATGTTATACCAAGTTATTAACTTATAGACCATTAGAATTTATAAACATGGTTCCGTTATGTATAATCTGTTACAACTTGTACAAAATATCTAGTGTAACACATACTCTATCCTTCCTCATGATAAGTGTTGATTCAGCTATTTCAGTTTGTATCGAAACAAATTTTCACTTACAAGTTTCAACCAACGAAAAAGATCTAAACACTAAAGGTGACATCTGTTTAGAGTAATGGGTATCATGTCTCAAGCCATTGTGTTTTTTAGCTTTACACACAAAAATACCCTTTTATTCTGTCACTCAAGCCAAAACACTCATTTGAGACCCATCATACCCAATTAAAAAAAAAAAAAAAAAAAAAAAAAAAATGACGTATGCCAGTAAAATGGCTTGAAGAATGACGCATGGGGGCGGTATGGTGGCATCGGTTTGGCTCAAGCAATTTGATGTCCACCTAGATTTGGCATGGAGAATGGCATTACCATACTCATTGCTCTTACCGACACTAATTGTTTAAAATAATGCGTTACATTTTTTGTTGACACAACCATACTGAGGTATGTTTTAGCGTGTCAACCAAAGTTTTTAACACGTCGTCCTTGCTACGATGTTCCTTGTTTAGGTGTGGTCAACAAATAAAACTGAGTGGTTTGGTCACTTTCTTAACCGAACCCTGTTTGTGTGTGTGAATTATTTATGAGATATAACTGAATAATAAATAGGTTCAAGGTTTTGTTTACGACATGAATTGTATTAGTCTATATTTTTAAAATTAATTAATTAATTAATTAATTAAAAAAAAAAAAAAAAAAAAAAAAAAAAAAAAAAAAAAACTCTTCAGCATTAACGTACAACACGAGTCGTTGACCTGTTTGTAATTAAGTGAACCCGAATTTTACTCGTTTGTGTATAACCCAAAAAGAATTTGGAACTTGTGGTCCATATGCTCTCTAAACTCCAAAACATTTTGTTCTATAGTCCTTTCGGTTTTGCCCTGCATTTTCATTATTCATGGCCTACTTCCATGTTACATTAGACTTTCTAATGCAATGAACAAAAATACAATAAAAAAAGAACTTGTCTTTGTCCTATGACTACAATTTTAATGTACAAGTGTATAAGCCAATCAAATGTACTAATTACTTTCAGTCTAATGATTTTTAATATTGTAAGAAGAAACATTTAGCTATACATTACTCAGTACTCACAACCAAGGTTGTCAGGATCGCGATCCTGATCGTAGGATCGCACGATCCTACGATCCCACACTCAAAAAACGATCAGGATCTTAATGGGATCTTAAATCAGGTAGGATTGTTCAGGATCGTAGGATCGTGGGATCGTTTACGATCCGATCCTGTTGCTAACCCATTCTTTTTTACTTTTTTTTTTTCCTATGTGAAGCATTTAAGCCCATGTTTGATTCAAAAAGCCCAATCACAATCACTAATTCATTGTTTTTCACATTGACCATTCGGTTTAAAGTGACAGATGCTCATTATAGGAAATTAGCGTTAGCATTGGCTAAATTAAGTACGAAATTATTACGATAATGACTAACAATATTTTCACGACAACTACATGCTACTTTTACCAACACACATATGATTTATTAATTTATATTAAGTCTTGCGTATGTACATTTCAAATAGTATAAACTAAAAACTAGTTTATTTATTATTCACCATGAAGCAAACTTTAAAGTATGGGCATTCTTTTTATTTTTTAACGTTATATAGTTTACAAATTGATAAAGTATAGACTTTTACCGAGATAATCATGACAGACAAATGTAATAATCTATATACGCATGGCCAAGCACATAATGTCATAAGACAATAAATCTTGAAATAAAAATTATCTAAAAGAAAAAACATTACACGTATATGCCATTTACAGTGGTGTGTGAACATTTTTAGAAGTATCCATTATTAAGAAGAAAAATAATAATAATAAAAAAATAAAAAAAATAAAAACTAATTCTTAATTGAAATACACCAAAAATTTCAGTTTTTTTTTTGTAATTGTTAGTTTGCACCATCGCTAGTTTATAAACTTTCATTATGACTATGTTTGTATTTCCTTTGTATCGAACATCATTATTTAATGATTGAAACATGAGTGGTGCACATATGTAGTATCTCTTTTATATCCAAATTGTTCATTTAGCGATTGAAACATGCAGTAACTTTGTGCAAGTATACATTGCAATATATCTAATGTTTTACTAATACTGTATTTGAACAAGGAACTTATTGTTTTAGCATCTATTTATATTCGTTTATCATATAAAATATTATATAAAAATATATATAAGTATAGAACTACAACCCCTATGCAAAAATACATACATTTTCATAGGATCTTACGATCCTGATCCGATCCTACGATCACGATCTTGCAAAGCCGAAAACGATCCTGCGTAGGATCCCGATCCTGACAACCTTGCTCACAACATCACTTCTTGTATTTCTTTGAATATAAATACACACGTACACGCAAATAAACTATGCAGGGCCGACAAATAAATTTGAAAGCCCCGGGCGAAAATAAAAAAAGGGTCTCATCAACACTAAAAAAAACTTAAAAATGTGCATAAAATGTGTTCATTTATAACAATTTCTTATAATGAGGCCTCTTAATGACGTTTTATTTATTGTGACAAGATGAGTTGTATTTATCTAATTTAATTTAAAAGAAGAGACATTCGGATATATAGCATAAATACACAAACGTAGCTATAAATGTTACTGGACTAAAAGAAAAGGGGGCCACATAGATTGGGGGGCCCTGTGCGACCGCACCACTTGCACACCCTCATCGCCCCAACGAAACTATGTTACTCACATACTACATCAATCTCACAATGTGTCCTTGACATATTTCACGATACGTCAAGACTTAGACCCACAATCCTTTGGTTGAAAATATTAATCTCACATTGATACGACTAGGCCAAATGCCCATTTATTTTGAGTCAACACGAGTCATGAATCCGTAACTAATTAGTTCAAGAGACATAATTGAAATAACTGAATCAATTAACGAACTTGATTGACTTTCAAATGTTTTATATTCAGTCTCATTGATATGTCTGTGATAAGATAACGTTATCTATTTGTTAAATGAAAAATGATGTTGATGCATGTCTTCTCAATGAATGGATGTTTGGTTCACATGGATTTTGGGCTCAAGATCAAATGTACTCGATCTATCAATCATTCAATCTATCATGTTTGCAATTCCCTTTAATCTTTTGGGTACATGTTGTTGTCTAACTAACGTAATCTGTTCTACATGCATGAATATTTGCCTATTTTTTCATTGTACGTTTCCATGTCTAATCTATATACTGTGAACGATGAAAAGAAGACCGACGCTCAGCTGAAAAAGACCTATGTCGCGTACCTTGCTTAAGGGATCAACATTTATATGGAGCATAGTTTGGGTTAAAAATGTGTGGACTCACATACATGCTTCGAGAAAGTTGAAATTTATCTATAATGTCATAGATATTGCAATGCATATGCTTAGATGAAAAACAAGTATCATGTTCAAAAACATGTCCATCAAGAAAATCATATGTCATAATTATAAAAGAAAATTCATATACCATGAATCAAAAATAGTAACTTTTAAGTAACTAATAAATGAGTCAAGGCGTAAAGGCTCAAATAATGAAATAATATTGCTCACAAATTGCCTCTTACACCAACATTTTATGGGAACTACGCTAATGTCGGTTTCGATCCCTTTAAAAATAAAAGACTAAAGTTCAAATGTCACACTTTTTATATTAAAAAAAAAAAAAAAAAAAAAAAAAAAAAAAAGAGAAAGAGAGAAAGTAGATAATAACTTAAGAACATGCGTACATTTGGTTTTTATGAAATTCTTTTTGTTGTGGGAGTCAAAAATGATGTTGATTTACTTGTCGACGTTTTTATGTGATCTTTAAAAAACAATAAGATACATGAAGTTTCGGTCAATAATTTGATATGTGTATATGTGATTTAGACACCTTATAATAATATAAGTTTGATTGATAAAAAATAGTGTGCAAGTAGAAAAGTTAGGTAAATTTGGTTTTGTATCATCACATTCGGAGTAATTTTTTATCACTTCTTTTTAAATAATGTTTGTTGTGTTATTCGTAAGGTTGTCATACTCGTCACAAATAACTATCTTCAAAATGCTTTTTTTTCGCTTTTAACGCGAGACACATGCCAGTAGAATAAACTCTTATAATCGTTTTTATTTTTCAAAAACAACATTAGAATACATGAAACTGAAAATACCCAACTAGAGATGATGACGGGGATGTCGGGGATTGCATTTCACATCCCCATCACGGACCTTAAGTCCACATCCTCATCCCCGCTTCCATCCCCGTTGAGGAACAAGTGTACTTCACCATCCTCATGGGGTACCCTCACGGGTTATCGCGAATTTTTAAGTAGATGTGTTATCTTTTACATGTCTACGATATGGTAAAATAAGCTTTACCTTAAAACACAATAATTCTTATAAGCAACTAGGCATAGGGGAATGCTAGATCCGCATAAATTACAATCCACAAAAAAAGTCCACACGCTGGCAAAGGTTGATTGGTCTAATAATAGAGAAGAGAGAGAAAGTATACCAAAATAGACCAATCAACCACTGGCATATCAGCGTGTGGATTCTTTTTATGGATTGTTTATGTGGTCCTAGCATTGCCCATATAAGAATCTAACCAGGAAGTGTTATTTGTATTTAGCATTTGTAGAAAAACTTAGTTACTACATAGATTTGAAATGGTGTATCCAAAAGTATAGGGGCCATTTATGCAATTATCACAATTGAAGAATGCTTTTGCTTTCTTTTTTCCAAGTTGTAGTTGATAGGTACGTGGACAAACAACAACCAGTCAGTGTGTAATTAGACGAGAACGTGCATCAAGAGAAAAGAATGAACTAAAACTGATGCACTTGATGTTTAAATGTCATGGTTTACACTCTTTTGTCAAGAATAAAACAAAAAGAATGAGAAATAAAGGGGAAAAAAAGAGAGAAAAGAAGATGAGATAAAATAAAATTTATTTTTTATTGTGTTATCGAGTTGGAAAGAAAAAAAGTAAGATGTAAGAAAAAAAGAAGCTTTAAAATTACTTTCTCTCAAAATCATACTAATTTGGTAAGAAGATTAGGAGAGAAGTTTTGGCATAATTTCCTCCTTTTCTTTTCTCTTCTCTCTAAAAAAACTCGGGAATGCAACTTTTTTTTTTAATTTCCTCTCCATAATATATACTTGTTCCGTTGTTCGTTTATAAGAGATTTTGATACAATTGGAGAAGAAAAATGCTAGAAATTAATATCAAAACCTCCCGTAGGAGTTTGGGTCGTGTCTCAGTCCTAGTGTGGTTGATCATCCTCTCGGACCAGTCCTAGTGTGGTTGATCATCCTCTCGGACCAACTACTGATATGGTTGATTTTTATAACTTAAAGATTATACGGCGAATACATTAAACGTTATATAATATTGTATCTATGAATGTATAGTTGTTGTCGAGAGGAGATCAAAAGGCCAGGTCGTGAAGAAGTTGCTACTGTTTTTATTGATTTTTGTTGGAATTTAAGAAGTTGCTAAGGTTTAAAGCCTCGTGGTTAGCTATAATCCTGTAGATATTGTATTGTTTCTTGGCACGCCTGACAGTCGTTAAGTGCTACAGAGTGACTCATAAGGTATAAAGCTTTGTTTA